>JH431742.1:33605-175013 GCA_000239455.1 Strigamia maritima | reverse complement strand
AAAAAAAAATTAATTGGAAAAATTATTTATTTATTTATTTATTTATTTATTTTTTTCTCAAAAGGAGATCCAAGAAATTAATCATATAAATAAAACAAATCAAACAAATGTTTCTAATGGCGTAGTTCATCAAGGAGATGATCAACCAACTCCAGTGCATCATCGCTCAAAAGCTGTGAACAATCAAGACAAAATCACCAATGGCTATCCAAAGACTAATAATAACAACGTTAATGATCATTCGGATGAAAAACAAAAAAAACACGTTAGTAAAATCTAAATACTCAACTAAACATTATTTAATAATTTTGTTACTACAGATAGTAGGATATTTAAACTTAATGGCCAATAGTATTGACAATTTCACCCACGGCCTAGCAGTCGCAGGGAGTTTCCTTGTCAGCACCAAAGTGGGTGTCATAACAACTTTTGCCATTTTGATTCATGAGATCCCTCATGAAATCGGAGATTTCGCCATTTTGTAAAGTCGGGCTTCAATCGCTGGGAAGCAGCTAAAGCTCAAGTATTACATTATCACTTGATTTATTTCATTGTATAGAGATTACCATAATTAATAAATTAATTTTCAGATACTGACGGCAGGTGTTGGTATATTAGGAGCGATAACTGCTCTTAGTGTTGATTCAATTGACTCATTAGGTAAAATATTTTATCACGTTATCAGTTAAATAAATAATAATAAACCGATCTCGATTAATATTTAGCTGGTATGTGCGTCATTTGGATCTTGCCATTCACGGCTGGTGGTTTCTTAAATATTGCATTAGTTAACGTATTACCCGAACTTCTAAGGGAAAAAATCCAAAGTAAGAAATTCACATTAACTGCATCTGTTTTATTTGGTGATCATTTATTTTTTTTATATTATAACAGAGAATCTGTCAAACAGATGTTACTTCTCATCTTGGGGATATTAATCATGGCTGGAATGTCCCTTCTGTGTTTTTAAAAAGTGGACGTATCGAAATAATCTGCATAATTATTTAATACTCATAAAAAAAATTATTTTTAATGTTGTTATTTGTTTGTTTTAATTCAGTAATTGGTTTTTTCTTTTTTTAAACTCTTAATTTTAATGCGACACATACTGAAAGTTTTATATACAGAGATTATATTATATAAAATTATATATATAAAAAAAACAGTATGTAAATAAATATATATATTTCTATATATCTATTCTGTGATATTTTTCCAAACGAATTTGTAATTGTATAACTATCCAAGACCAAAATGAAAAATAAAAATGTCTATACATATGTAATTTAAGAATCGTTACAAGCGGAAAATTGTTTAAAGTTTACACAGAACTTTCTATTCAGTTGCATTGTCAACTTGACTACATAGAATATAAAAAGAAAAGAAAAGTGTCCAATTTCACTTACTAGTGTCCACTCCCTTCTGCTACAGTTGCAACTACAAAGTGGAAGTCCCTTTTGTCAATAATACAATGCTGATTCATATTACTTTTTTATTTTTTCTAAATACTTGCACATAGAACTGAATTATTATCAAGTTATCTTCCACATTTTTATTATTATCATTATCATTGTATATATGAAATTAAAAAGAGAAAAATTGACATTAAAAAATGTCAATTTCCATCGCGATATATGGGGGAGAGTAAATGAATAAGAAATTGGATCCCGTCACTCCATGTGAATAGAAAGAGCGTCATTCACGAGGCAGACAGTCAATCGCTCAATCTGGGCAAGGACACAAATGAGGAGGGGAAAATCTGAGACGCACACTACGATTAGCGGCCGATTGTGCTTTCACGTGGGCAAAACCCCACTTCCACTTGTCACCGAGTCTATGCTTAAAATGAAAAGCAGCCACTTGTGCATTGCTTCATTCGGATCAGGCTAAGAAGAAAAAATTCGAGCACAAAACCAGAAGCTCTAAGAGGATAACATGCGTCAAAACCTCCAAATAGAAAACCTTTTCCAAATAAAAAGTGAAAAAAAGAAGAGATTATTCACTCGCATACATGATCATGAACACAGAACCAACACTACCTCAATACAACAATTTATTCATAAAAACCCCATAAAAACAACATTTAATCCATAAAAATTAATATTTATAATAATTTTTATTATTATGAAAACTTGTTCCGTAAACACTTTAATCCTCTCACGCAAAGTGTCTCACCTTTCTTGAAACATTAGCCTTAAGACGTTCTGAAAAGCCATATAGCATCCAAGAAGAAACTGCATCAGTAATGCAGAAGTAATCCATTGTGAACCAGATTGAGCCCGAGTCCCGCTTATAATTCTCTTCAAGTGGGTCCTCAATGAGGGGGGTTGCCACTAGAATAGATCCCCTGCCAAGAAACGTTTGCCCCCCTCATCCCTATCTCCCGTAGCCCAATCCCACGCGCACATTGCCATCCCAAAAGACCCACGTGGTGTACTGGATGAACACCATCGAATCCTCCTCACTAGAGGGTAAGAAAATATACCTGCTGACAAACGTACGACATCCAGGACAATCGCAAAGTTTGTTTGGATTCTAAACATCTTGAACACGATGGGAAATGAGGAAGATAGCAAGACGCGCGAATCTACTTCAAGAGGACAAGATTCTTGCAAGAGGACATTGAATATTTGCAATGGAGATAAGACAATACCGGATTATTGCCAAACATTACAAGTCACTGGTGAGTATTTTTCTATTTTTCATTAACTCACATCAACTGTATTCGATTCATTGGTATAAATTACCGATAAAAGAGAAAGTGTTATGGAGATTTAAATATTTTATAAAAATGACCTAATGATCACATTTGTAACTTAATATTTGCACAGCTGTGCGCGGATAAACGTTATAAATAAAGATTACGATCGATCGGTTAACCGCTCTTCTCCAGTATCGTTTAATTATGTTAACGTTATCTTTCTCAAACGGTGTTATCTCATAGCGTATCTAAATCTTCTAAATAATCTAAAGGCAAATAGAAAAGAGGGGGAATATATATCAGAGGGAATGTAGACATTTCAAGATTGGCAGATTTTCTCTTAATCGAAGTTGATTATTTTTATTTTCTATTTAATTATAATAGATACGCATGGTAATGTTAAACAATTGCTGTTTCCACGTGGTTTGGACTTGGATCGTCCGAAACGTTCTCGGACAACTTTTTCAACGGAACAACTAAATCATCTTGAAGATGAATTCCAAAGAAATCAGTATTTAGCTGGACGTGATCGGTCGCAATTAGCTGACACATTAGGACTCTCCGAAACACAGGTTAGTAATTTATACTTTGGTATTCTTATTTCTTATCTCAAAGTGGTTTAATTTTTGATTATTTTATTAGATTAAAGTGTGGTTTCAAAATCGACGCACGAAACACAAACGAGAAAAAACTCGCGACATGGAGCAACAAAAATCAATGGCAGAGACAAATGCAACTTGTAATGTGTTACGTCTGCTTCAAGCAAACACACCCACTCAATTATTTACACCAACACCTGATCTGTACTTGTTGCCTCCAAAATTTTAAGTTAAGCCATTTCATGACCATATTAAATATTTGTCGTCTTGTTGAGTTTCAAAACTTGCATTCACAGGATTACGGGTGTTAATGCGCAGTAATGAGTAATGAGTAATTAGTAATGATCATAGAATGTTTAGAGATTTGGCTAGTAAACAATTTTTAAAAAAAATATTTAATTACTTTTCCTGTCTATATTTTATGTTGATTTGGATTTATTTTACTAAAATTATGTATATAGTGATGATTGATTTAATAGTGTAAATTTGTTTGATATTCTACTGCTACTGGATCTACTTGTATATAGGTATCATGTGTTAGCAAGTGCTATATTTGTAAAATAAAATTATAATCGAATTTTCTCTATGTTTGTTGACATTATTTACGAAACAGACACTCTGTGCTAATTATAACAGCAGAAAATTTAGTCGCAAAATACAAAATTTACCAATTACAAAATACAATCAAAATTTTAACATTTTTACTCCTCAGGAATCCTCAATTAGAAAGCCAAGCATGTGACCAAATTGATCGTGTAAAAAAACAATCTCTGATGAGCAAACAAGGTAATCTGAATGCGCACATAACTGCTAGACACTTCTCTCAAAAAAATTAAAGTGTTTACTCAAAACACGTACGTAATACGTAATAAAAGTTAACTTCACTATTAGTAAACAATTTATTGTAACAATTAGAAATAGAAGAACAATTAAATACAAAACTAAGAAAACAACATACGCACCTATCAGCAACATACGGTACTCAATATTTTTTGTTTCCTATAAATTAAATCAGAATTATTAGACACCTTGCCATAACATTCAACAAATAACATTTGCTCTGCATTGTGAATCATCAAAGAATTTATAATAAAACGGTTCTTATGTTTATAGTTATGAATTATTTTACTCATTCGTTTATGTCCATCGTTAGCGATTTTTAGAATATAATCCCCATTCTTTCGTTAAATAAAAATATTCAATTAGTGGATATTTATTCCTGTTATTTACATCTAACATCTCTTTCAGTATTTCATAGTTAAAGCCTTTCAATAACCCGCGAGAAACCACATCTCTACCCTTTTCCCCAACGGCTCTCATGTGCAAATTGGAAGTGCCATATTGACCAGATCGACCACTACTAGCACGACAATATTGCAATTGCTTTGTTAAAAATGCTATCAGTGCCTTTTTTAACTTCTTTATTCTCTTTCGTCAAATCTGCAATAATTTGCAAGTGATTTTGTAACTTCCTAATTAAAATCAAATTATGAAATTAAGAAAACTTCTTTAATATATTTGTCACTTTTGGTAGTCTTCCACCATTTAATCTAAAAAAAAATCAGTTATAACAAATAAAATCAGTATTTATCAAAACTAAATACTTGATGGATGTTGTATGCAGAAATAGTGTTTCCTAATTCTAACTCTTTTCCAGCAAAAATCTCTGTTGATCCGGTGAGATCCTTGTTGAGCCAAGCGACAATGAGAAATCATTGTCGCTTGGCTCAACTTCGAGTGTGATAGGAGTTTTTCCAGCGAGGGTTTTGAAAAAAACTTGTATCCCACCTTTCAACCTGTAAAAGGTAAGCGGGAAAATTAAATTAAATTACGTAACCACTTATTTGAAGGATGGACACTAAGGACACTGCAATAGCACCTTCTGGTGACATTCCTTGACCATATGTATGGCAGCCTAGAAGGGCAATCAAGTTTCAAACTTGATTGCAAAATATGTTTGGGAAAATAAAATATGTTTGGGAAAATATGTTTGTTTGCAAACCAACATATTTTCCCAAACATATCTTGCAAACTAACATATTTTTCCAAACATATTTTGCAAACCAACATATTTTCCCAGCAAACAAGTTTGAAACTTTATTGCTCTTCTGAGCTGCCATACACTAGGCGGGAAAGTCGCGATCCGACCAACCGACCAACATCACAAAATAAGATATCTTATTCTGGGTCAACATCCATCCATAGCATTCACATTTTCTTTATTCTATATACGTTTTTACGTGTGTTTACGCAATAATGTCTAGCGAAAATTTAAAGAAAAAGGCTGATTCAGGAATACTTCCTTTATCGGATAGGTTGGACATTTTAAAAGAAGCTAAAAAAATGACTAATTCTGCTAATCCTAGCGATGTAAGTAAACCATCGCGGCATGAGCTTATAACAGAGCTAGAAAGACAAAAGGTAATATCGGCTGGAATTACTCGAAAAAAATTATTTTCAACAAAATTTTTTTCTAAAACAGCGTGTATTTAAAACGATCGACATTAGTAGACTGCCAGATGTCGGAGAACGATTGAAAACTCAAATTTCAGAAATGGAAACAGCTTTGAAGCAAATAAATTTAGCAGGTATAACTAATTAACTGCTTACACTAACAGCGAGTTATATTTTTGTTCTCTTACTCAGACTTGAAAGTGCATTCAGCTTCAACGGTGATCGACAAGGATCCATCAACAATAACTTACAAGCCGAAACAGTTCACTAATTCTATTGTTGCAACAGAAATAAGTAATTTTTGTCATTAATTATTTTTTGAAATAAGATCAATAAAAATTTAATGCTGTATTTCAGAGCCTGGCGGAGCAATGGATGAAAACAGATCATATAAGTCTAAACAAATTTCGGCATTTTATCCACATAAGATTGCGCCAACATCAATTAAATCATCACAATTTATTCCATTAACTTTGCCAACAACATCAATTAAACCATCACAAATCATTCCATCGAATTTGCCAATAACTAAGGGCCCTCAATACGTAGGTCCAAACGCATTACCAGGTAAATTATCACAGCCGTGGCCAACAACAATGTCCAAATCATCGCAATTTATTCCAAAAACTGTTTTAACACTGCCAACTAATTCTAATGTACCGGAAAAGCAACGGTTTACTCAAGTTTTGACTGCTGCGCAGATGCAGCAACTTTTTGCAGGTTGGAATGTTTGAAGAAAGTTAATTCCATTTTTTAAGTGATTTCTTATTTAAATTATTAGCTCGTCCTCAGTATCAGAGTTTGTATGGCGGTCGAATGACAGAATCGCGGAAATTAGAAGTTAAATCCGTCACTACCGAAGCAATAGAAAAATTGCATAGCTCGCTCCAGACCTGCCCTTTAGGAACCGATGAGCTACCTGATCCGCCGAACGTTTCAGTTCCACTTTTGCCACATCAGAGGCAAGCACTCTCTTGGATGATTTGGCGAGAACAACAACACCCAGCAGGGGGAATATTGGGTACGGTACCCATTGTTTTTAAATGCTAAGTTTTAAATATTAACATTTTTAATGTTTTTTAGCGGATGACATGGGCCTAGGCAAAACTCTTACTATCTTGTCGCTAATTTTAAAGCGAAGAGAATTAAACGGGGTAATCAAGAACGAAAACGTTGATCCTGAAAACACTGATAAAAGTATGAGGCCGGGTATTTTCTATTTTTAAATTAATTGTTTTGTTTTCTTTTTAGGTCTAATTAAATCGAAGTGTAATTTGATAGTGTGCCCTGCTTCCATTATAAAACAATGGGAAAAAGAATTTGAACGACGTATTTGTTCAAAAACTCTTCGATTTTCACTGTATCATGGACCTAACCGAGAGAAAAACATGAAGAAGTATTCAAACTTAACGGAAAATAGATTGTATTATAAAATTAATTTGAATTGTTTATAGATTAGCTGCAAACGATGTTGTTATTACTAGTTACGAAGTAATTCGCAGTGAAGTTGGAAAATCTGAAGTTAGTTTCATTAACCACAAATTGACTAATGAAATAGTACAATTTAATTTATTTACTCTAGACAACGCATTTAAGCGGACACCTTAATCTAATATCAATTGTTTGGGAATCGGTTGTGTTGGATGAAGGGCATAACATCAAGAATTGGAAATGTAAAACTGCTGTGGCAGTTTGTCAATTGCGATCACGCATTCGTTGGGTATCCACGGGCACACCAGTTCATAACGATTTATTGGATATGTTTTCTTTGCTGAGATTTCTGCGCTGTTCACCTTTCGATGAGTATAAAGTTTGGAAACAGTGGGTCGATAATAAATCGGATTCTAATCAGACTCGGCTCAAGACAATTATTCGTGGTTTGATGTTGAGGAGAACTAAAGATCAGAAAGGAGCTGATGGCGAAAAAATGGTAATTAAATCAATAATAATAATAAATTTAATGTTTTCATCGTTTCATCGTTTTTGTTTAGATCGAATTACCGAACAAAGAAATACATCTTTATACCGTTAAGTTATCGCCTGAAGAACAACGAATTTACGACAGAGTTTTTGAGATTTCAAAGTACGGATTTCATTTAGAAGTTTGTTAAACAGAAAATAATGCGTTTTTCTTCCGACACAGAGCATCTTTGACAAAGTACTTAAAGCAACAACAAGAAAAGAAAGAAGGTTCTAATGCTCCTATCCAAGCCGTTACAGTCAACGCACCAGTTCTAAGAGCTGCAGATTTTTTAGTTTTGATACTTCGTCTACGGCAGTGTTGTTGTCATCTTAGCCTTATGAAAGTATACAAAATAATGTAATTTGTTTCAATATTTTAAAGTGTTTTGTTTGAATAGAAACAAGGGCCTAATGAAGAGGAAGTCGAAGATGAAACTGATGATTTGGTATCTCAAATGCAGAAATTAACAGTTGGCGAAGGAAAAAGCAACCCTGAAACGGAAGGAATGGCAATTAAGACAATAATAGAATCTATTCCGGAGGACACTCCATATTTTAAAACATCAACTCCTAGTTCCAAAATAGAAGTGCTATTGAAAAAACTAGACGAAATTCATTCTGTTGGAAAAAAAGGCGTGAAAAGGTTAATTAAACAATATTAACTATTTTCAAACAAATTAATTATTTTTATTTTTACAGCGTTATTGTATCTCAATGGACATGTTTACTCAATATACTGGAATCTTTTTTGAAAGCTAAAGGTTACAAATGTCACATCATTACGGGACAAGTGTCATTAAAATCACGTGCCTTGGCGATTGAAGACTTTAACAACAATCCACTTGGCAATCCTGTTAGTATAAAATATCTGCAAATAAAACTTAAAATAATAAATTTTATTTTTATAGATTATGTTGCTGTCACTTCGTGCTGGTGGCGTTGGACTCAATTTGATTGGAGGGAGTCATTTATTCATTTTTGATCTTCATTGGTATATTGTTTTTAAATTTTGCTTTCAATTCAAAATTTTAACATTTTTACTCCCCAGGAATCCTCAATTAGAAAGTCAAGCGTGTGACCGAATTTATCGTGTTGGGCAAACAAGGGACGTGCACATACACAAGTTTCTGTGCGAAAATACTATCGAGGAAAGAATTTCAAATTTACAGAAACGGAAAATGCAACTGGCAGCAAATGTATTATCTGGAGCTAAAGCTGCCATTAACCGTTTAACACTCGACGATATGAAGACGTTGTTTGGAGTAAAATTATGAACAATGATTTTTAATGTTTGTCTTTATGCAACAATTTAATTTCATAGTTTTTACAATAATAATTAAAAAAATTAGAACATATATTTTTTCTCTTGAGATCAACTAATCTTGTCAATCATAAAATCAAAACTACTTGAAAAATATTACGGGATGAATTTCTAACAAATCTTGAATATGATAAAAAACGTCCCCCCTTTTTTTACATTATGTACAGTGAATAAGACAACAGAATCGTGTACCAATTCAAAATATAATAATACTGACAAATCACCACAATGAAGTGATGAAAATAATCTTTTAAATTCCTATCAGAATTTTTTTTTACCAACTTTTGTTTAAAAAAATATACAATTTATGCTTTAAAAACAATTGCGTAAATCATTTAATGTTAAATGTCCCTCATGAATTTTAGTATAGAGCATCACCATGAATGAAGAATGGAGTCACTTGAAAAATGAAACAGCGATTGCAAACGCGCACTGGTTTGTCATGTCCATATTGCGGTAGAGGCACGGAGTTTGAGCTGCACCGGGAACAAAATACCTAAAAGAAGCATAAATCAATCAAATTTACTCTTTTACAAACTTCTAAACAACTATCGTACTTTTCCACAATTTCGACAATGATGTCTTCGGCGTACTACAGTGAATGCAGATTGACAGGACATGCAATGAGATGCCAATTCATCAGGAATCCAAATTGGTGGTTCTACATTTTGTACAATATTATTTAATATAAGATATTGCCTTTTAATTGAATGATAAATTTATATTACCCTCTGCCGCATTACTAAAGCAGTAACGCTCATTAACTTCTTCGGCACTATCTACACTAATTCTCTCCGCTCTCGAACTTCTACCGTCATTGGGATGTGAATTGTCTATTGTGCGGTTTGATGTCTCAGGTGTTACGGATGAAGATGATTCTGAGCAATTGATTTGAAACACAAATTTAAGGATGTTGCGTAAATCGCTTGCATAGTTCGTTTGTAATTGATCAGCGACACCTAAAATTTAAAACAAAAAAGTATAAACTTATTTAATTTTCTCAATTTTTTTTTTTTAAACTAACCGGATATGCAAACAAACAGCCGATGGATTAGATCCTCGGTACTGCAAAATCGACCCCGCAATTTATTCCGGGTTGCAATTTCCGCCGCTTGAATGGCTAAGGCGATTTCTTCATCATCTTGACAATCGGAGTTATAAGAACTTGTATCACTACTGCAGCTAAATAGATCAATTTACTAAAAAATAAAACACAATAATCACTAAAATATCTATAAAAACCTTTCAGAATCCCAATCAGATGATGCAATACTTTGGCAACTTGAGCAAGAAGATGAACACTCAACTGAATCTCGCAAACAAGTGACTTTAATTGGACGAATTTGTCCAATATTCACCCACGAGCGGCGCCTAGGCGAAGAACTACACGTCTCACTAAATCCCCGCAATCTTTTTGGGTTCGGCGAGCGTCCTGGACTAGAATAATTTTTTTCAGGTTCCTTTGCCAGACCCAAGTTTGTCTTGGACAACATCTTTGGTGAACGTTTCTGATGCTCATTACAAATGGTCTTGATGACAAGTTCATCTAACAACGTCGAAACGACATTGGTGGCTTCTTCCCGTAAGGCATTACTTTCATTAGAGGTAGTATCAGCACCAGAGATGTGTTCCGACGAACTGGTGCTGCAAGTATCACTGTGTAATCCGGAATCGTGGGTGTCCGAACGGTCAATCACTTTGGTAAGTGCGTCGGAAAGACTTTCTTGAAGGGCGGTCAAATCATCCCCAGATTCGGAATCAACCATCACTTCTGTGGCTTCGTCGTCGTCGTCGTCGTCTTCGTCTTCATCATCCGCCACGTCGGCAGCCTCGTCTTCAGCCGGCGACACGCTGGTCGTTTCGCAGGTCGAAGGGAAATTGTAATCATAGAACTCTTGAATAAATTGTTTACAACTAGGATAGTCCGTGCACACTTTTTCGACATAATTTTCTATATTTGGCAGCAGTGATGTGTATGCATTTTCGTTAGTTTCTTCCAATGAAGTGACGTTTTCTTTTTCTGAATTACTACTTTTTTTCAAAGCATTTGGATCTTCTACACTACACAATGTTTTTTCCAGCAAATAGAGCTCCGCTTTGTTTAAAGTCCACAATAACTCTCGAATTTTTGTTAAGAGGTTCTGAAACGGTCTGTACATTTCTGACAAATCATTTGGATCACCGTCCACATTAAATGGACCCTCGGGATAAACAAGTAAACCGCTAAAATAAAATAAAAATAAAATTTGTATATTTGGTTTGTCGACTAATAATATTGAAAATCTCACCAAACAATTGCGAGTCGGGGTATTGTAAACATTAAAGCAGGATCGTAATCGTCTACCATTTCCTGCGATATCAGACCAATTTGCAAAGCCCTATTAATTAAAAAACATAATGTAATAATCTTGATAAAAATTGCAAAAACAATTATCATTACCTATGTAATGTTTCTGAAAATACCACGATGACATCCTGCTGCATGTCATACTCGTGCATCGTCTTCACGGGAACCATTGCACTGACATAACTAAATTAAATAAAATAATTATTCCACTGAATATTAGCACAAATAAAAACATACCATAACTCAAATTCAGCAAACAATCTGTCAAAAACCTTTAAGGAATCCTTTATCTTGATTAAAAAATAAAAAATAAAATATAAAATAAGTCAAAACAACGTTAACGACAGATATAATTACTTTATCAGAATAACAGCTTGGATTTTTGAGACACTGCTCCCGTAACAAAGTTCGCAAATTATCTAAAGTTTTTGTTAACGCCTTTGCCAATGGCCTCATGCTAGCACTTTCAACTTCTCGATTCATTATACTCGATCCAGCAGCCAAACACTAAAATATTTTAAAAAAAAAATAATCAATTTCCAATTTCCATACTTATTACAAGTTTATTATATTTACCTCTGCTCCAAACCACAGTTGTCCCGCAAGATTCTCTTGAATAACATCATCCGGGAATTTAACTCGAAAGTCTCGATTCGCTCTTTGATCCGAAATAATATCTTCCATAATTTGATTGCAAATATTCAAAACCTAAAAAAAAAGTATAAAATATAACACTTTTAAATTCATAAATTTTTAAAATAAAAAAAAATTTTACCTTATCTTGACATTGGCGTAACTGATTTACTAGCTGAGTACATCGCTCTGGATCCTTCCGCCCATCGAAACTATCTAATTCAGCTGCTACATAATTTAAATCTTCATCAGCGTAGAAAAATTGCGCTAAAATCGAATTGTCATCTTTCTGAAAAATAACAATACAAACAACAATTAAATACAATATGCCTAGCGTTAAAATCAAGAACCAAAAACAAACTTGTCAAGTTCTATATACCAATAAAAAATAGAGCAAGAAATGAAGATAAAACTCATTTTTATCACTGTTTTGTGCCTAAAAAACAATCTCTAATGAGAATATAGGCCAGCAAACAAGGTAATCTGAATGCGCACATAACTGCTGTACCATGCCTTGACCCATTTCATACATCACTACTAACAATATTCTTCACTATCTCTCAAACTGTGAATCACTCAAAAAAAACATAAATCAACAATTACATTTCCAAATCAGCAAAAAAATATATCACCTGGAAAAAAAAGACAATAATTATTTCTCTTTATTTTTCTTCAGCATAAAAACGAAAAAATTCTTCTAGTTAACGACTGGTCAGTGTCCTACTTCGCGCGTGTGTTCTGAATATTTTTTTGTCCAATTTTCCAATTCCTGATTCCTTTCAACCAAAATCTATCAAACACGACATGATTCATGCATTTAAACTGTTGAATCATAACAAAGCTAAAAGGTGATAACCTAAACAAAACAGGAAGTTCAACCTGTTGTCCACCCCAGCAAATGAACTTGGGATTCATTATCCCACCCACACCTCATTCACCTGTTCACCAAAACAATACGTAGACGCCATAAACAAGAACAATCACTCCTTCAATTTCACTGTGTGATGATTAAAAATGGACGTAACAACGACAATAAAACAAGCGGACCATTAAGGCTTTGTTTGTCTTCTACTCATTTTTTTAAAAATGTTTTATTCGTCACCTCCAATTCATCCAACAAACCTAACAGACTTTAACTCATTTTGCTGATACAAAATGACCTTTTTGACTTTTATCAGTCCAAATCTATGTGCGATTAAATTCTCGTGCTTGCTACATTTTCAAGTTAAAATATTTAATTAAAGCGCTCGATTCTTGTTATTAAAGTGGACCCAAACACCAGGGAAATGGTGTACAGTTTCATTAGGCTTATGCGTGTGTATAGTGCATTTTAGTAGGACGTGGTTGTTTTAAAAATTAATGTCAACTTACCTTTGGTTTGTATAACCATCTTCTAATGGAGTACATTTTTAATGTTAACTACTTGAAATCCTAAATGTTTTTAGCGCTAAATTACAGCTATAATGCATTCAAGTAAAAAAAAGCTGAAATGGGTAACATATCACGGAGCTCACTGCTGTAAAACGATGAGACATGTAATTGATAACGCATGCGCCGTTCGCTTGGGCTGCGTTGGTGAATGACGTTAGTCGTGACGTCAGATAAAACTCCAAGAATATCATTTGTGCCTGGTGCCTGGGTACTGGGTACTGCCTGTTGCAGTTTGGTTTATTTGTTATGATTTCAACATGCGTTCATAGAATGTTTATCGATGATCCTTCTTTGTTTCAATAGAAATAGAACGGACACGATGATAAATGTTATTATTTTGAGTGACACTTTAAAAACAAGACATTAAACGAGACATTAAGTCATTAACTATCGATTAAAAAATGCTATTTTTAAAAGCATCATCAATAATTTTAAAAAATATTTTTTTGTGTGTGTTTTCTTCTGATTATGTCATTCATTTCTGAAATAGTGGGGGAAAAAACAGTCGTAAGGGTGATTACACATTTAAATTCCGTTTATTTTTGGTTATATTACATCAATTGGTACGGTTTTCCCCCGTTTTCCTAGTAATAAATATCTTAACTCATGAATTTGGAAAGCACCGCTGTTGCATCAACAAGTATGCATCGTCCATGAAGGAGGTCGCCTGTGATTGGGTCAGACTTTAGAGATCTTGATTCCAGTTTCCCTTCTCCGCCCACCGTCTACTTTTTTTTTTTTTTTTTTACTAAAATCACGTGACCCAAAACCTCGTGATAAGTTTTGGTTGTGAGACTGAAAGTCAGCTGAGTCAGATAAGAGCTTTATATTAGAAAAAGTGTTTGCCTTCTGTACCAGTGAGTGCAAAGGCTCATCTTGATCCTTTTGAGTTGAGCACCTCTTATCCATCAGAGGTCAATCTACTTTTCAAGAGCCAACACTGCAACAGGATGAACAGCATCATGGAAAAACTCTACAGAAGTGTCATTTTTACATGTTTTATTCTGGCTGTTGCTACCCCGCAGTTCGGTGTGTATAACTATTTACATTTTTCTGTTTTATTTTGTCTGGTCCTTGAGAAAAAAACAGTAATAGTAGGTCTAATACACACTTCTTTTCACGACGAATGACCTTGCATGCTGGAGGAATATAATATGAGTATATGTACAATTTATTTCTGTCAAGAAAATAGATACCTTTAATTTCAACATTCAATGTTGCTGTTGATTACATGACAACAAACCAAAGTCGACTGTTCAATTTTTAAATTATTTTTAATTTTTTTTCTATAACTTGAATTGTAAACATTTTATGTAACAAATCTGAAACTTTCTTTTAAAAAAGTTTACTTTAATTGAGTTATTATTCAGTTAATTTGGTAAATAACTTTTATCGTGAGCAAGTGCGCCATTTACTGATTTTTTTTTTTTTTTTTTTGCTGCGAAAACAAAATTCCTGCGATTATTGTAACAATGATACAGATAAAAATAATCCAATATAATAGAAAGATCAGAACTTAAAAAAAAATCAAAATTGTATGAAACAGTTTATTTAATTTTGATTAAAAGTCTACGTTTTAAAGGGTCCTTGCGTCAGGAAAACCTAATCTGAGTCATTGTAGTGCGAAAGGATGTGACATACTGGGTATTAACAAGCAGATTATTTATCTGATTAACTTTATTTCTGCTACTGACGCAATTATTAACAAATAATATACATAATAATAATATATACCTATATACATATATTTTTTTTTTTGCTTTCAGTACCAAAACACGAAAACGAAGGAAGAGATTTAATTAAAAACAGAAACAAACTTCGAGACGAAGCCGCGCAGTTGCTAAATGCCCAAGTCAGTCATGAAATGTGGGCTAGTCTCGTCTATATGGCCATGGTAATTAAATTAAACGCAGAATTTGAACGATTTAATCATTAACTTTGTCAATAGGGTTCCCATTTCAACAGCGAAGCGCACGACAGACCGGGGTTTGCTAAATTCTTTCGAAAGAATGCCGAAGAAGAAAGGGAACACGCGATGAAAATAAGTGATTATCTCAATAAACGTGGAACCCATATCACAGGATTGAACATCAAAGTAATCAATCAAAGTTCAAAGTATACCTGCAAGACGTGCGCGTTTGATAACCCGCGTTTGACAATTGATTTTCTAGATGCCTGATACCTATAATTGGGAGACTGGACTTCAAGCCCTACAAGAGGCCATAAAGATGGAAAACAAAGTGACTGATTTGTTAATAGATATCCACAAGGTTGCTACAGATTCTGGAGATGGAGCTGTGAGTTTGTTGTTTGTTTTTTTTTTGTCTTTTTTGAGGTGAATTAAATTTAATATTTTTGTTTGTTTTTAGTTGACTGATTTCTTGGAATCGGAATTTTTAGATGAGCAAATCGAATCTATCCGCATGTTGCAGAGGTATATCAATACTTTGGAGTTGATGGTGAACACCCACAAGAGCAGACACGATAATAAGCAAGGAATGATGGCTGAATATTTGTTTGATTTGCAACTGCAGGGCAAAGAGTGTGGTATGGTTGGCATATAAATTTTTTGATTATTAAATTAGTATCATGTTTATTTAGAAAATATAGATTATTTTTAATTTTTTAATTGTTGAATCATACCATTTTGTACAAATACCTAATGACAATAATAAAAGTTATTATTAATGTGCCATTTTTAAAAAAAAAATAATTTGTACTTTTTACACGGCCCTCGTGTATGGCAGCGCAGAAGGGCAATCAAGTTTCAAACTTGTTTGCAAAATATGTTTGGGAGAAAAATATGTTTGTTTATGTACTTCTGATAATATTTAATATTAACTAGCCACGACGACGTTGCAAAACAGCAACTCAGTCACCGCCGCCGTCAACAGTATTACCACCGTCTGTCACAGACCAACAAATTCTGCTAAGAACATGCATTTTGCTAATTATAATTACCGAATTAGTTACTACACTCATTTTCTATTATACTTTGTTTGGCTGGCCAACCAAGAAATGCTGTTAAATTAAGTATTCCGTATATCGTAATACCGTAATAATTCCGTATAGAAATTTTATGTCTATGTTTAAAGCCAAATTATTCATTTTGTAATGTTTTTTTTTGTAGTTTAATTTTTAAACCACCACTACAACAGAAAAACAAAGTGCAGCATGCATGGGAGGCCACGAGGAGACTGGGCTTGTGACAAGTTATTTCTTATTAGAATTGAGTTTATAGACGCAAAGCGACGAGGCCATACACGTCTTTAAATCTGACATACTGAAAGTCTGAAACTGACATATTAAAATTTAAATTTGACCATTATAAACTTTTGACAAAATCCATCTTCCATATCATTTGCATTTATCCTCATTTGCGCGTTTATTATCTTTGATATGTGATAGCAGTTGTGACAGCGAAGAAAATGGAAGAGTAATGCATCTCCTGATCTAATGCCAATAAAATTTTATCACATGTGTATGGCAGCACAGAAGGGCAATCAAGTTTCAAACTTGTTTGCAAAATATGTTCGGGAAAATATGTTTGTTTGCAAAATATGGTTGCAAAATATTTTTCAAACATATTTTTCAAGCATATTTTGCAAACAAACATATTTTCCCGAATATATTTTGCAAACAAGTTTGAAACGTGATTGCCCTTCTGTGCTGCAATACTCGTGGCAAACAACAAAGAACAATTCTTATTTGGCTTTACAACTTCTTATTTACATCAATACAAACCAAAACGTATTTCAGTATGGAATTCTTGTGATACAACTGAAGTAAAATAGATAAATACTTCTGAGATAGTGAAATCTGAATTATACATACTCGTACAGACTGGCTTCTTCATCTCACCCGTGTTGTATCTATAGCTAGCACCAGAACAAATCTCAGCATCAGGAAGCGGTTTATTTCTTTCCATATCGTCCTAGAGTTTCTTGCATATAAGTCATGTTTTGTTAGTATATTTCGAATTATTTATTTGGTAATTTGCAAACTAATGCTTGATTTATATTTTTAATAGTCATACTGAGACGAATCGGTGCATGTCCATGCATCACAAACAAGTTCCGGTGCTCTATCGCATCTAGATGTACACAAACTAATTCCGTCCATGAAAAATGGGCTAAACTTAAAAATGACAGATGTAATAGCGACCAAAAGGTGAATATTAAAATGATAGATACCTAATAATAATAATAATTATTAATAATATAATACGGTATTTATTTTTTAATATTTTTACTTCTTTAAAGGAAATATACAAACCAACAGTTCGACGCAAAATGGTTGCAATTTGCATCGCCTATTCAGGCGTGGGTTATTTTGGAATGCAACGGTTAATAAATTTGGGAAAAAATATATGATTTTGAAAATTTATTGTTATTTTCCAATTACAGGAGTTGGGAGAACAAGACCATAGAAGGGGATTTATTTCAATCTCTTAAAAAAACTGAAGCTATTCTTCCGGAGCAATATGAAAGCCCACAATATTGCAGATTTCAAAGATGCAGTCGAACAGACAAAGGGGTTTCTGCACTTAGGCAAATTGTGTCGCTTAGAATAAGATTAATTGATAACTTAGTAGAAAAACTCAATGAAAATTTACCACAATATATTCGGGTTATAGGTATAAGACAATTTTTTGTTAAATTTTTATAATAATTGTATGTTTGTTTAAATTTTTTTAAATTAGGTTACAAAGAAGTTACAGCAGGATTTAACGCTCACAAAGAATGTGATGCCCGAACATACAGTTACACGCTTCCAACGTTTGCATTTGCACATTACACAGAAGTAACAAAACATAAATATCGTACCTCGTTTTGTCACCACTGTATAAAAATGAAGAAATTTAATTGAATCATGGTGGCGCCAAACGAGGTACAATATTGAGTTAGGAAACAATTCTTGTCTAATATTCTTATATTTAAAGATAACAACTGAAAGCTATCGTGCTTCTGAATCAGTGATTAGATCGGTAAATCAAATTTTAAGCCAGTTCAAGGGCACACATCATTTTTATAACTTTACAGCTAAAAAGTATTATTTTTTTAAACTGAAAAAATGCAGCTCATTTTATTTGATTTCTTTTAATTTCAGATCAGCTGATGCAAAAAGTTGTTTTCGCATCATTAAGGAATGTGAAGTATATATCAAATTATTCATCAAAAGAGAAAAAAATTAAAAGAATATTATTTTATTTTAGTGCAGTAAACCATTTGTAAGAGATGGAATCGAGTTTGTTGTCATTAAATTAAAAGGGAATAGTTTTATGTATCATCAAATTCGGAAAATGATAGGACTTACAATTGCAATGGTCCGAGGACATTGTCCAGTGGATACATTAACCAAAGCATGGAGTAAAGAAAGAATTGATATACCAATTGCACCGGCGCTGGGTCTAATGCTAGAAAAAGTAACAAAATTTAGTTAGTAAAATGACTAGAATATTAAATTTTTGAGTTTAAATGAAGATTCATTACGATCGCTATAATAAATGGTACGGCGGTGATGGACTTCATGAAGCATTAGTTTGGGATGAGTTTGAGGACGAGATCACAAAATTTACAGAAAATTTTGTAATTCCAACTTTAGCTAATGCAGAAAAAAATGAAAAATCGTATCCTTTTTATTTGTAAAGTTTTTCGTTTGTTTTTGAATGACATTTTTTTCTACTTAATACACACAAGCATGTTGAAATGGTTACGTACATTACATTGCCATTCCTACGATTTCAGTTTTTTATCACCAGATGAATCTTGGCAACAAGCAATCTATCGTGCAGTGAAAGAAGTTGAAAATGTTGGCTTGAAAACTCACAATTCCGATAGTTCATTTCAAGAATCAAAAGAAATTAATTTTGTTGTAACATAACGATTTTTATGTTTATTAAAAATAACTTTAAATTTGTATGTAATTTAATGGTATATTATTAGGGAAAAAAACACTAATCGATAATGACATCACGGACATAATAATTATAAATAATTAATAAAAAATTATGTCCGTGATCACATTGAGAAGTAACTTTCGTCTGCAAAACCAAACCATTGAAGACTATTGCCCTCTTGTGTTGTTTTCTGTAAATAAAGGCTAATGAAGAACAAATCTTCTATTGCAGCGAAGGTACTGAGCCATTTTGCTTCCACGTGTTGTTTACTTTGTCAAACCTAATGATTTGTTACTTACGCGTTGATCACATAGTTTCCAAGATTTCAAAATCTTGTTTTATTTATAATTACAATAGTGGCGTTCAGGCGATTAGCTACGAGTTTTCATGACATAGGCCTATTGAGGTTCATCAGCATAAAACAGTCACTGACTTCGGCCACTATGAGTTCAGAACCAGAAACATTAGCTGCTACAGCATCAAAACGTGTGAATGATTCCAATACTAATGAAGAAAACACACCGAAACGAATTAAACTAGACGAAAATAATACCAATAATCACTCGAAGGTATCTAAATTTATTAATAAAAAAAGATTACAAAAGATTACTTTTTATTATTTATTTTAGGATGGAAATAATACTGAGAAGAAAGAAATTAAAGAAGCAAGAGTCAAACGGAAAATGGTCGCTTTGTTGATGGCTTATTCTGGTCAAGGCTATTTAGGAATGCAGAGGTTAATTTTAAATGTTTAGGTTGTTTTAAAAGTGTAATTAATTATGTTTTATTTATAGAAATCATGGTGTAAAAACTATTGAAGACGATTTATTACAATCTCTTTTAAAAGCCGGCGCCATATACCCAGATCAGTATCAAACGCCGCAGTATTGTCGATTTCAAAGATCGTGTCGAACTGACAAAGGCGTTTCTGCAGCTAGACAAATAGTCTCGCTCAAATCAGCATTAATTGAAAACTTGGTAGAAAAGATTAACGAGAATTTACCTGAACAAATTCGCGTGCTAGGTTGTAAACGAGTAACTGGAAATTTCAACTGTAAAACAGCTTGTGATGCTAGGACGTATTCTTACACACTTCCTACATTTGCATTTGCACCTATAGAAGAGGTAAAATAGTAATCATATAAAATTATTTAAGTATACCCAAGAACAATGTTTTGTTTTTCAAAGCAAACTAATGAGAACTTCCGTGCTTCTGAATCAGTAATTACATCTCTGAACGAAATTTTAAGCCAGTATAAAGGATCACATTTTTTTCACAATTTTACTGCTGGAAGGTGAGTTTATTTAGTTAGCCTTCGAGACTTTAACCCAGAATGTACAAAAAAACATAAAATAACTCTTAAAAATTTTAGGTCAGCTGACGATGCTAGTTGCCAGCGTTACATTATGGAATTTAAAGTATGAGAGAATAAAAAAGTGTAAGGTTTAGTTTAATCGATATTTCTATTATCTTTTAGTGTGGAACGCCATTTATACAGGATGGAATTGAGTTGGCAGTAATTATAGTCAAAGGGCAAAGTTTTATGTTGCATCAAATTCGGAAAATGGTAGGACTCGCAATTGCAATTGTTCGAGGTCATTGCCTGTCAGATACTCTCACTAAAGCATGGTGCCCGTGTAGAATTGACATACCAATTGCACCGGGATTGGGTTTAGTGTTGGAAGAAGTAAATATGATTAAATTAATTATTGAAACAAAGTTCTCAAATTTGAATATTATTTTCAGGTTCATTATGATTATTATAATAAACGTTACGGGAGCGATGGATTACATGAATCGTTAGTATGGGACGAATTTAATGAAGATATTATGAAATTTAAAGAGAAATTTATATTTCCAACTATTGTTAACACGGAAAAAAAGAAAAATCGTACGTTTGGTTTCTTTTGGTTTCAAAAAAAAAATATTTTTAATGTTTATTAATTATTTTAAGGATGCTAAATTGGTTGTCCACACTCTGTATGCATTCTTACGACTTGAGAGATCCATCAGCACCAAAAACCTTAAATACTATAGGAAAAATGTATTACTCGTTGGAACAAAAAAAGGTATATAGCAGTGAATGTTAAAGTGAATTTATTACATATTTTGTTTTTCTCTCATACAGCAAGATGATTTGAAAAAGAATAATGAACAAGCAAATGAATCTACTTCGACGTCTATTGAAGCAACAGAAATCGATTCCATTGAAACATAAATGATTTTTGTATGTAACTATTAAAAAATAAGTTTACAATATTTAATTCTTTTCAATCAACAAAAAAAGTTGATACATGGTTTCAGCTTCGAGATGTAGAAACTGAACTTTATCCCTCTTTTCAAATAAGCACACCTTTATTCATAGCAGCTTTTATTTCAAATTTTATCACTGGAAGATCAGAGCTACAGTCAGTTTTTATACTACGCAATTTTGGATGATAAAACGGCTAAAATCTACAAAACGGGATACAAAGTTAGCACAATGGGGGCTTGGGATCAGGGAAGGGCAGGTTGAACTATCAACACTCTTCACACAAAGATGATGACTATGAATTGTTTCTGCAACTGATTGGATGCAGTCAGGCTGCATGGCTGGAGGTAGGTAATGAGGAGAAACAAATTGTATCTAATGGTTAGTGCATATCATATTGTTCAAATGGCTACTTTCACTTTCAAACATTAATGTGAAAGAAAAAAAAACTGTACAATAAATCAGATATAAAGTGCATCTCCTCTAATACCAGTCGTACATTTAAAACTAACAAGCATAGTTGGTTCACAATTCGTGTTTATGATAAAAATAGTACGGCATAGTAACAAATAATCACCTGACTGCATTCAACAAATGTACACAAAATGTTTCTTCCTTTTTCTTAAGTTTTCAAGTAAGAAACATTTGACAAAATCTGGAAGAAATTGATGACGAGGAACCACAAACAAATCTCAGTTCCTATTAAATGTATTCACAAAACATTTTTCTATATATTTTTTATTTATTTATTATTCAGCCGTAAAATGATAGTGAAAAGCACACAATATTGTTTAAAAGGTCTATTCTTTCCCCCCCATTTCGCTCTGAATGGCACCAATCTCCGGTGTAAAAAGTGAAATAATTCCTCCAGACATGCAGCGATTGAATAGAGTATTACTTACGTTTAAAATAATGAACAAAAAGTTAAAAACAGGAAACATCTAAAAGCAAAATGAAAACATATTTCTTAAAAAAATAAAACAAAAACGACCAATTTGTTGTTGCTTTCCCCCCAAATAATTTTGAGATAGTTGCAGAGACAACGAAAACAATAAAATAATAATAACTCAATGTGAATACTAATTATTCAACCAAAATCTTTCACTACATAAGAACAGTTATTGTATTAAAACTATAATAGTATAAACCAGATTGAACACAAACACTTCCCCCTAAAGTACACGCATTTCCTTTCAAAGCAAACAATTCCCAATACATCGGTTAAAAACAAATCACCTAAGTAGGAAATTACCCAGTCATATACAATCTGCTAAAAAATAAAACAAAACAAAAAAACTGAAAATGTGATGTTCACAGAACAATTTCCTTTTTCCCTTTTAAACTAGCCCAAAAATAATAGAATAGTGACAGGTTGGGTACACTGTTGGCAAAAAAAACAACAAAAAAAACAACAAAAGTAGAAATAGAAATTTAAAAAAAAAAAAAAAATTAAGCAGAAAAAAATTACAGAAAGAATTACTAATTAAAACTAATTAAAAATTACAGAAAGAAAAAACACAGCATTTCTTCTTTTATAATTTATAATTATAACTCAACCAAATCCCAAATCACAATTTCCAAAGAGCAAAAAATAAAACTTTAGAAGAAAAGGAAGAATTTACAAATTGAAAAAATTCCAGGTTGCATTTGAAGTTTTTTCTTTCATCATCTAAATAGAAATTGATAAAACGAATAGTGCTTTACCAGGTATAATAATTGTGCACCTTTTTTTTACCATATTTAGTTTGTCACCAAGAAGAGTTTCATATGCCAAATTTTAATTTTTCTTGTAAGAAAAAAAAAGAAAGAAAAAGAAAGAACAGAAAAATCACTACATAAAATGGCACTTCGCTTTGGGTTGTTTTTCCTTTCCTTATTTTTCTTTCCTTTCTTTTATTTACAATAATAAACTAATACTTTTCTATTCAACCTCTTTTTGGTTCGTTTGATTTTCTAGGTTATTTCCCTGGGGTGCACTTTGATTTTCAAAGGTAAAAAAAGGTTTTACAAATCGATTTTTCAAGATAACTAACTTTGACTAAACAATTAAATAATCTTCAAATTAATAATTCAATTCTTTCTTTTTTTTGTATTTTGTTACATTTCATTTTATAAAATGAATTACATCTCTCTTTAAACTCTTCTTCCACTGATGAAATATGTCAAAAAAAGTATGTATTGACAATGGATTTTGCATGATACCGGCCAGAAACCCGAGCCTAAAGAAAATCTGGGCAAAACATTTGAAAAAACGAGAAAACATAAAACTAAAATCAAAATCAAAAATGTTAAAACAAGAAGATAATTTGAAAGTCCAGAATTCAAATTTTCATCTTCCTCCTTGAACTTTGACTTATATCAACAAAAAATTGATTTTAGCAGTGAAATATCACTCAATTTTCAACGACTTATTACCATTTCGTACACTTTCATCTGCTTGACCTTCCCAAATCAATCATTTCATTTAGGCTATGATTATTAACACAACATCAATGCACATAATAATTATTTACCATGGCCATTTAAGTAACTTGGAAGGGGACAATTTCATGAAGAGACTAACACGAATCCAATAAAAACAAACAAATTAAAAAATGGAATGATTTTCTGAGCAAGATATGTTTCAGATATATAAGGTAATATTTAGAATCTGATTGCGAAAAACTAATGATTTTTTTTTGTATTTATCTTATTTTGTTAAATTACCTTCATCTACTTTGGGTAGAAAAATGTCAACATTTTTTTCTCAGAAAAATAGACTGTATGCACTACGATTTATAAAGGTTTGAAACAGGGAATTAAATTGGTACATGGACAGATGAATGCTGTACGTGTATTAATAAATCATGCAACTGACTAAAATAAATCGCTCACCAAAACACATTTCGCAAAAAACATGTTATTTCTCTAGGAATATTTAATCTATAATGCACAAACAGAAAGAAAGCCATGAACACACGTGTCTTAAATGCAGGTTGAAGCAAACTGTCTAACACTTAACCCCGCCTCTAAAAAAAACAAACAAACAAATATAATGCACACAAAAAATGTACAAAATGTTTAAAACGAACCAAAAAAAAACAAACTCAATTTTTCGTAAAAAAATCGTCTAACTGTGGTTTTCTAACTACGAGAGGCAGAGTTTTGGACATTTCCTTATTCTTCCGAGTCGTGTTTCTTGTCCAATCGTTTCCTGTTCGGTTAAGGAGGGGCACTGATCACGTGGTGCTCACAAAAAAATTATAAAATGCACACACAAAAAAATATAACAAAAAAAAAAAAAAAAAAAAAAAAAAAAATGGAAAGAAAATGATGAGTCGAAATGTTAATTTGATTTTCTAAATTTCCTAAGTCGGAAATTCCATTCCTCTACAGTCACCTCACAATCACTTTCCTTAAGTTGTGTTCACACCAACAACCTTAAGTGATTTCTTAATGCACAATTACATTTTTTTTGTTGTTATAAATGCAGTGAATGAACTCTTTTTTTTCTTCCTTCTTCCAAAATTATTCCAAATTTATTTGTTTTAAGTCGTTCATTTCTGCTTTTCTTTCAATGAAAAAATGTTTTACCCGATGCAATATTTGACGGAAGGAAACAAAAAAATATTCAACTTTTTTTCCTTTCTCACTGCCAATAAATTTCTTATCTTCTTTTCACTTTTCTTCTTCACAAGTCAAAACTTTTTATAAACTACCTACACACAAATTTGAAAAAAAAAAACAAAAAAAACAAAAACTTCTAAAAACTCTCTAAGGCCAAAGTTGACATTCTGGATGGACATCACGCACAGCTGCGTTGCAATTTTTATTTATTTTTTTTTATACTTTTTTTTCTTCAATTTTTTGTTTACTTTTTTTTCAATTTTCTTTTGCTGTAATGTGAAGCTTGTAGTGCACCAACAACATAAGAGGACAGAAAGATGTAACGATTATGTCTATTTTTTCCCATTAATTTTCTTCTTTCTCTAGTTTTTCTTTTTGCTCAGTGTAATACTGTTGATCGTGAGGCCAGAACAAGGCTTATATTACGAAAGGAAGGAAATTTTTGAATGGGGCCAGGAATGCATATAAAAAGGGATAAGGAGCTAATGCACCTCGCTGCTTTCAGGTTTTGGTTGCATGTGATTTGGAGTGTCCTGCAACGTGCTGTGTGGTTGCGAGTGAGGAGTCGGTATTCCCCCAGGCGGGCCTGGGTGCGGATCGAGTGTGGTGGAATGTGGCACGCCGATGGGGTTGTAGTTGTACATGGCGCCGTTGCTCTCACTGTAGCCACTGCTCACAAAGTATTCCTTGTTCACACAGTTACGCAAGTTGTCCGGGATGCGGCCCACGATCGCCCGTCGGATCTCACCCGCGGCCATCTCCCGCAACTCCGTGCAGCTAGCGTCACTGTACCACGCAGCATGAGGCGTGCAGATGAGGTTGACTGCATCCTTGAGGGGGCCTGCAGGATTTCAAATCATTAACAAATAATACAAACAAACACGCGAATTTAGATTGACATTACTTTGTGTACCTTGATGAATGCTGAAGGGCTCATTTTCGTGCACATCCAATGCCGCGGCACGTATACGGCCATCCTTGAGAGCTGAAGCTAAAGCGTTTTCGTCCACTAATCCACCACGGGCTGTGTTAACCAAAAATGCACCTAAAAAATAAACAAAAATTAATTTTTAACAAATAATGATAAAAAAATAACTTTTTATTTACCTGGTCGCATTTGTTTGATAGTGTAATCATTTATCAGGTGATGGTTATGCTCATTAAGCGTACAATGTAAAGAGACACAATCGCTTTGAAAAAGAAGATCCTGCAGTGTGTATACCCGTGTTAAACCTAGTGACTTTTCAATTCCATCAGGGAGATAAGGGTCATAAAATATCACATTAAAACCGAATGCTTTAGCTCTTAGTGCCACTGCGGAACCAATTCTCCCTAAAAAAAAAAACATCAAAAATTAATCTCATTCTATCGAAATATTTCAGTCACGTGCA
Source organism: Strigamia maritima (assembly GCA_000239455.1). Lineage (NCBI taxonomy): Eukaryota > Metazoa > Arthropoda > Chilopoda > Geophilomorpha > Linotaeniidae > Strigamia > Strigamia maritima. The sequence continues at coordinate 148,417 of JH431742.1, read as the reverse complement.
ACATACCAAGGCCTACTATGCCCAGCGTGTCTCCTCGTATCCTGGCACAACCTTGTGCTGCTTCTCGCACTTGTTCAGGCCCTTGAAATTTTTTCCCTTCCCGCACCATGTTCGCAAGCCAATATGTTCTTCGGTACAAATTCAAAATCAGGCACATTGTTGTGTCGGCTACTTCTTCCACTCCGTAGCCGGGTACATTGCACACTGCAATACCTGAATAAACAAAAAAAATAATGTATTTATCACCTGCAAACTTTTTTAATTTTTTGATACATACCCAGTTCTCCAGCTGCTTTTATATCCACATTATCAACTCCACTGCCAATTCTTACAATGATACGAAGCGCTTTAAACTTTTCTAAATCTTCTTTTGTTAGTGTTATTGTATGCCACATCAAGGCACCCACAGCTTCATTTAAAACTTTTTCGTGGATTTCTGATGTGGATTGTGCATCACAAAATGCAACTGTTGCCACATCCTTAAGAATGGGCATCTCTATTGAACAGTCTCTACCGTCGAGTAGAGCTACCAATGGTCGAGTATGCATGGGGCCGTTTGCTATTGGTCCTCGGGCACCAACTGAAAAAGTAATAACAATCTATTAAAAAAGATGGCAAGCGATAATTGGAAAAAAAAATATTAAATGTTGTTCAGGAATAAATTTACCAGTTTAAAGTTCATATCGTTAATCTAACTGAATTCAGATAATCGATTCGATCTGATTTAGTGTCGGTTAAAGTTTTAAATCGGCAAACTGATTTAATCCCAAATAGTAAACTCAAAATTAAATTACGAAATTAAAAACGTCATCATTGCATTAATATTGAATCATGTTATTACGACTTTAAGGAAAAGAGATATAATTAACAACAACAATGTTTGGTTAATTGGGTGCTCGTAAACGCGATATTTCCTTAATAAATTGGATGTCTAACTTCCATCAATGCGGTTTATCATTTTCAGATAATTACCAATTTTAAACTACATAATTTAATCGGTTCAATTTTCTAAAATTCCAATATACACTTAGCAATTTTCAGCCAATTACACAAAAGCTTTAGTCTCTTGTGGTCAGCGATTGCTAACAGAAGACGAAGTTAAATAAATTGTTACATTAACCGACCACGTGAACTAATACTTCTTGAACAAACGAACTCAAATAAATTACTAACTAATTATTGTTAAATTGTGATAAATTAAAAGTTAAACGCAAATAACTTACTTAATGTTAGCTTTTATAAATTTACTGCGCTTTCTTGGTCTGTCCTCGTCAAACTTTCACCGCCATATTGATTCTTAGTGGGCACAACCCCTTCATCAACAGGGGGTAAACCAATGGAACAATAGTGTGACGTGTCACATGCTGTGTCACATGTCACAAAATTTGTATTTTGTTTATTATTATAATGCATTTAATACCGCAAACATAAAAACATGTCAATCCAATTGAGTAAACAATTAAGTAAACAGATTTTTCCAGTTCGATATCAATTTTATCCAAACCACCCAAACTGAAAGCAAACACTGCCAATAAAATATTGATTTTCAAATTAAAAACTAATATTTGCACAATGCACTTATTTATTAATTACATTTAAATAATTGCCAAATAAAATTTTTAAAAATATAAAAAGTTAAAAAAAAATTAAAAAACCGTTAAAGCAGCCATTACTATTCAAATAAAATTGAAAGCTGTTTACTTTATGAAATAATTGTCAACGCGCCCTATACTTTTCTTTTTTAAACTATGCGCCTCTCAATCCCATCATGTCATTTAATTTTATAAAGAGCAGCAATCTGTTGAATAATTTAGCAGGATGAGGTCACTGTCTCATTCGAAGCCAAGTGTGAAATCATTTTTGATTAATAAACCCGAAAGAATTAGCATTAAAATTCCAATTACTAATGTTATAGTTCACTTTTTTCCTCCTTTCTTTAAATCTTGGCCTACATCATTATCTCGCAGCATTAAATAATCATTCCTCAACACAATACATTTCATCGCCAACTTGTCATTAAATGATCTTACTTGGAGGATTGTCCATGCGCGGCCTTTTGATAGGTTTCTTTTTGTCCATATGTGACCGCGAAGCTCCGTGAGGGAGTTCCACAGAAACTGAAGAATCCACCGTGAATATTGAAATAAAAACTGAACTTCAAAATCCGTCTTTCCCTTTAGTTAAGGGTCCTGTTGAGTCGAGATTAAACAAGATCCGCTATTGTGTGTCGCCTAAAAAGAAAAATAAATAAATAAATAAATAAATTTTAAAAAAATTAATAAATCGTGATAATTTACAGAATATACCGACTTAAAAATACAAACTGATTGATATATTTATATGTATGTATTGACATTTGAACTCAAAAATAAAAAAAATCTAAACAAATGAACTTTGATCCATTGGACCTTGACACTTCAGCGACTATCATCATCCGCTTATGTAAACATTTAAACCAGTGACTGTGACAAAATAATCCATTTTTAAAACCAGACTCCTTTTATTCATGAACTGCTGGCGAGTTTATTATTAAATACAGCAATTTGTTCTTTCTTTCCTTTTCGTCTAGCCAACACGTCAATAGTCATCATACATGCACGGCAACTCGCCCATTCAAGTGCTGCTCAACTTGAATCAATTCCAAAAAGAAGGCGCGAGATCGTAAGCGGCAGAGTTCAATTCCGCCATGCCATCAACAGATTTTAACTTCTTTTTCAAGCAAAAAAAACCAAAAACACCAAAAAAAAAAATACTAACCCGCCCATTTATCTATGTAAATGCTGACTCGACACACAGCAACCAAAACGAGACACACAAAGGTACAAGATATATTTTTAGCTTAACACACAAACATCTCTTGTTATTGCCTCATTTCTAATATGAATATGAGTCTAATGTCCTCATTTAGAGTTTTTAGAGTTTTATATTTCTATTTTTATTATTATTTAAAAAAAATGACAATTTCTGTTTATTTTCCTCCTGTCCGCATCGCCAAAGAAAGATCTATCTAAACCCAATTGAATTGTAATGCTTTGCAAACAAACCTAAACGAAACTTTAAACGCGACAACAAATCAAATTTAAAGATGTCGGTTCGATTAAGCGACTTAAAAGCGAATCAAATAATAGAAATAATAAAAAATAAATAAATAAATAAAAAAAAAAAAAAAAGAAGAAGAAGAAACAAAAGCCTAATGAAATAACATAATCCACATCCTCCTAGCAGATGTAAGGCATAATCATAAACCGAGTAATAAAATCCCAGTCAATTTTGATGAGCTGGTGGTTATTGTGTCGCTTATTATCGATCCAACAGGAAGCAATGAGCAAACTCAAACTCAAATCCATATCCCGATGATTAAAACGCGTAAATCCACAAAACAAATCTTTTCAAACATCTTTGTGGAATATCTTTTTGCTACGACTTTTCAATCAACTCAAGTAGGACACTTAAATAATAAAAATAAAAAAAAAAAAAAAAAATAACACAATGGAAGCAAGAAGAATATAAAAGAAGCGAGAAGAGACGGTTTATTATTTTTCGTCAAAACAAAAGGAAAAACCGCCACCGTCTTTCGCTCGCTTGTGGTGAGAGAGAGAGAGAGAGAGAGAGAGAGAGAGAGAGAAGTAAAATAAAATAAAAAGAAAATGAGATCACATAAAAATACTCTCACGTTAAATAAGTAGGTTTCGGCTACCTGACACTCAACCGGGGCCTTTCCTTTAAGACAGCTACTGAGTTGGAACCGCCTCACGCCCGAGATTACAGGTTTCTTCTCAACAGCTCGCTCGAAAAGATGATGACGACGACAATGCAATTGTAAGCGTACTTGTAGCGTGTTGTTTTCGGAGGACTGCTCTCGGTATTTGGAGCGTAACTTGGCGTAGTTTTTAGCAAAGCCGCATGTTCTTGGCATAATGCACCATTAGTCTCGTAGAAATGAAGTCGCAATTTTCCCTCGGAACTGAAAAAGTCAAACAAAAATGAATAAATCTCAAGTTTTAACAAAAAATTTTTTATTTTATTTTTGTAAAAAAAATAAAAATAAAAAATAAAAATAAAAAATAAATAGCTGCTGTCACCCTCGACTAAAAGCAAAGCAGTTGCAAGTTAAAGCGACACGACTCATTGCTCAGGGTCAACACACTTGAATCAAACTACCTAGTTCGATTAAATTCGGATTATGTATAGAAACCTATAAATAAAACTAATTTAAACATTGCATTATCTGGTTTCAATTACATTGCCAGCGTTATTGGTTTCAAATAAACTAAAATAGCAGCTACATTTCGCTAATGCTATCAGAAGACAATACTTTAATTCATTTCCTAGTGACGCTAATTATTTTTCACTGACATAAATATCAGACTCGTTACAGGTGAAATGAGAAACGAAGAAAAAAAATATTTACGCTTCAATTATTCACAAAACCTTTGGTCTAATCCAAATCAACACAATTTTTTTAATAAAAGAAAAACGTAAAACGAAAAAATATTTAATTTAAAAAAAAAAAAAAAAAAAAAAATAATAAATAAATTATCCCACTGAATATCTCGCATAGTTTTAATGCGTAGACAACGTCTAGTGTTTAATTCCATTGCCATAGTGAAGCATTTCTGTGTAAAGTGGTTCACCTTGACCTCCCTCAAGATCCTCACATCACTACGACGGCCAAAAGGGAAGAAAAAGTCGACAACGATTCTCCCCCCATGAAAAAAAAAAACAAAACAAAACAAAAAAATCAAAAAATACTCATCTCCAGACCCATTCTGCGATTCTATCAATAAATGTGCGCCAAGCCAGCCACGGATTCAGTGTCATGTCGCATCATAACAACCAACCACCTCCGTCGACTGAGATGGGTGACTCCTAGGCCAATGACCACCACTACACACTGATAAACGCCCCGCATCTTAACCCTTTTATATTCGCGCCTACTTTATTTTATTTTCATTTTTAATATTTTCACCATTAGAGAGAAATTTTTAAACCTTTCATTACGGTTCTACTTGACCTATTTGCAACCCTTGTAAAAGCGTAAAACTTTATCCATTTAATTGCCGTTTGCTAGTAGGTCATCCATTTTATCTAATTCTTTATTTTTAAAAGAAAAAATAAGAAAAAATAAAATAATACTTTCTTCGATCGTAAAATCGTTTTATACATAAAAAAACGACACTAAATAAAACTTATTCCCATCAAAACCATTACCACAAATCAAATTGTGCACAACTTGTTACCTACGTACTATTTTGTTCGAATGTTGCAGTAGCAATAACTTTAGTTTCCAAATGCATGGATCCCCCAACACCCCCATTCAAAACCGGTTTTTCTTTGGCCTACCAACGCGTCACTAGATGTGGTCATCATTCACTTCAACATGCAAACGCCATGATTGGAAATAAAAGAATTTTTCACCCCCAAAAAAGAAAATTTCTCTTTTAAAAAAAAAAAAAAAAAAAAAAAAAAAAAATAACCTAAAACAATAATAAATATTTACTTTTTTCTCAAAAAAAGTCCCCTAAACTCATTTTTCCATGAAAAAAATTATTCCCCCTCCGCATAATGATTGTAATCATTTACTTTGCAGCCATTTAGCAAAGGTATAGTAGCTAAGTTTATCCACTTAACTTGATTCGCATGGATTTTGCCTTCTATGTCATTTCAAGGGAAAAACACGAGGAAGGATTCACTCAAATCAATACGGCTCAGCTTTACACAGAGTATCTTTTTGTTAACTGTTTTGGTAAACACATAATAAATCACTTTACGAACCTCAATTATTTCCTAACCAGAAATTAAATTAAAAGAAGAACATGAAAATAACCAAATAAACTGAAACGTATGTTGCAGTTTACTTTGTATTATAATTAAATAAAAAAATTAAAAAAAGTCAAAATTTTTCACATACATCGAGGTTCTTCCTTTTTCCCACAATTTGAAAATTACAATTTGTCATGAACGTGCATAAGGTCATGTGTAATTCCAAACTTTAGAGCAAAAATAAAAATTCTTTCTAAATAAATAAATTAAAATAAACAACAATATAAAACACTCACCTTAAACAAAAATTTAAAAATAAAAAAATAAATAAAATTATCTCTTTTTTTTTTTGTTTTGACTTTTAAATGATTGAACTAAAATATATCTTACAGATCAAACTACAATTAATATTTACAGTTACTTTAGTTCCACGATACCTTATCTATTTGAGTAACAATAATGTTTCAAATTAAAAAAAAAAAAAATTAGAAAAAATAGATTCGTTTTCAAGAACAGGAAATTTTCGAATTTCCTTTCTCCTAAAAATCCGAGTGATTACTTAGATAAAAACATTTAATTCCTATCAACTGACTGTATATGGACTAGAGTATTTTCTTATCAGTATTTTGCTTTTACGTGCCATAGTCTCATGATGCAAATTGTGCAAATTGCCTTGTTTACCCTTTCACTCAGCAGATCACTGATAAACGATCTGTAGCACGCTTCTACGTTTTTAACACTTGTAAATTATTTGCAGAAATACCTTCTACAATTTTGCTACTTCAAAAATTCGACATCAAAAAACAATACATCACGAGTTTGTGATGTTTCGTAATCGAGTATTTAATTCGGCTTCAATTCGTTTCCTCATTTTTTTTAAATTTTTTTTCCTATAAAAAAACTTGTTTTTCTTCAAAAGTGAATTTAGTTGCTAGCTATTATGTTGCATAATTTATTTAACAAGATAATTTTAAACTTCCTTAAATACCATTCTAGGTTTTCGCCATTTAAAAATTAAAACTATGATAATTTACAATAATGATAATTTTCTACTTTTTTTTTTCCTTTCCGATTTTCCACATTTGACAAAATGATAAAACATATCTAACTTTTCACTTAATTCCCTCTCGAAAAGTGCAACGAACTACGAATTGACCTCCCTTCCCCGAAATAATTCGCCACGTACATAAAATAAAATAAAATAAAAAATATATAAGAATACAAGTAACAAAAACTAAATAAAAAGAAACGAGGACGGAAAAACGGTAAAAAAAATGGCAATGTCCACCTCAAGCACAAGTGAAGTCAGCCATACGCCTAACCTCGAAAGGGTTTCGTCACTCATTTTTACCACGTTACCTTGTGGATAAAATAGTCGTTAAACACAGCACTCAAATGGCATCGTGATTCCAACGGACTTCACGCTAATCAAGTGAAACATTTAAATCGACAACTTTGACGTACACACCTAGGCAGCAATAGCGGCAAATGGCCCATTGCGTAGCCTCAACTCATGTTGGCCGGCAACATACAAATCAAAAAGCAACGAATTTTCCCTTTTGCCGCCTTGGCCTACTTTCCGCTGCTAAACCGCTGATTTTCTCTTTGATTTCTTTGCAATTTTTACGGAATAAACTAATTTGGAATCATGATATGTCTACCGCTTGTCAACTTACCTTGCTTGAGTTGAGAGTTGGCTTTATCAAACAAAGAGCAGCAGCAGAACACACTGGCGACTTTGAAAACTTGACCCAATGAGATGGGCGCCGAATCCACTTTTCGCCTCTTTATCAAAGCCTTCCCGGTCGAGTCGGGATAATTCCGTGCGATTAGAAAGTGTCCTTCTTCACTTGGAAAAAGGTTTCGTGCCCCAATAAGAGGCAAATTGGATATGATGAATGAAAATATTTGAACTGAAAACCCCTGGATCAAGCAAATGGAGTACAAATGGTGTGCAATCTCGCATAATCTCGTGTCATATAATTGGTCCGTTACTTGAACGAGAAGTGTCGTTCATGTGGACGTAGATTGGGGAATGTTTCACCGTAGCCCACAATACAGAAAAGGATGATCATTTGTACCGGTTTACAAACAATTTCGCCTTTTTAACGATGAATTATTAATATTTGCGCTTATAGATTACAGTTTAGCGATATATTTTCTCGTTTCTATTACGCCTATCACGATTAGGAGCTGGAAAATTGAAGCGATCAATTTAAGCGAACAAGTGATCGGGCCTTTAAGTGAGTAAATTCATAACTCTTTTCATCAGCATCATCAGAGTTTTCTTGTGCGGTGAATCAATAGGATTTGTTTGTATTTATAGCTATTTCAGATATGTAAAGTTAAACCTCCGAATTATGGCAGACGTTAAAGCATTGGAACATCCGACTTTAAAAGTACGTAAATAACAAATAAAGATTGATTTGCATTTTTGATCAATGACAGAATTTTAGGTTCCGTATGAAATACTTAACAAAAAATTTCGAGCAGCACAAAAAAATCTTGACCGAGAAGTTTCTCATGTTCAAGCTGCAGCAGCTGATTTAGAGAAAACGTTGCAAGGCCCACCGAATTCAATGGGCGACTTGACACATTTCCTAGGTGGTGTCGTCGAGAAATTAAACCTTTTGAAGCGAAAAGTAAATATAAATAAACATAAAATTCATAATAGTTGCAATTTTTATTACTTTTAGGCAGCCCAGAGTATTAATGAAGAGTTAGAAGCAGCGCAAGTTTGCAAACGACGTGTTGATCATCTAAAAGAATACGATAATACCAATAGTAATGCGTTTACATTATGGAAGAAGAAGAGGCTCGATCGAATGCTTGTGGAATATTTCCTGAGATGTGGTTATTATAATACTGCTATAAAACTTGCCCAACATTCAGATATAGAGGTAAGTTGTGCCGATATACAAAAAAAAGTGTTTAATTTTAATTTTGTGTTGTTTGGTTTTATAGGATTTAACAAATATTGACTTATTTCTTGTCTCCAAAGATGTGGAAGAATCATTAGCTAATAAAGAAACTGCAAAATGTTTGGTTTGGTGTCATGATAATAAATCGAAATTACGAAAAATGAAGGTATTTCTAGTAAAACAATTGATAGGTTTCATGCAGCAATTTAATAATAATTTTATTTGTTTAAGACACTTAAATTTTCATGCAAATATTTTTCTCTAAAGAGCTCATTGGAGTTCAATTTACGTCAGCAAGAATTTATAGAACTCATTCGGAGTGATCGGCGAATGGATGCTGTAATGTACGGGTTTATTATTTGCGAATTTGATTTTCTTTTTAATTTTTATACAATTTCAGTCACGCGAGAAAGTATTTCACTAATTTAGAAGATGGCCAATTGAAAGATGTGCAACATGTGATGGGATTATTGGCCTTTCCATACAGCACCGATATTTCTCCTTACAGAGTAATAAATTGAAATTTCATATATAGTAACTAAATTATCATTACACAAATATATCTTTTTAAATTTAGGAACTTTTGGATGAATCTCGCTGGCAAATGTTGGTTCAGCAATTCCGACATGAAAATTTCAAGCTATATCAGTTAAGCGCGCAATGCGTCTTCTCGGTTGCTTTGCAAGCCGGATTGTCAGCTTTGAAAACTCCGTATCCTAAATGCTAAAATTACTTTTATTTTTTGAAAAAAATTTAATTTCTTGACAGTGTTATTAGCCATTGCTATAAAACGGTGCAAGATCGGAATACAGATTGCCCCGTTTGTTCTCCGCCGCTCAATGAATTAGCAAAATCATTGCCGTATGCTCATTGTTCCCAGTCTAGACTGGTTTGCTACATTTCAGGACAGCCATTAAATGAAAATAATCACCCTCTTATGCTTCCGAATGGTTACATTTATGGAGAAAATGTAATTTATTTGTAGTTTTTTAGTTGTAATAGCAAAATTTATTTTATTTTTGATTTTATAGTCACTTCACACAATGGCAATAGAAAATGACGGTCGTATTGTCTGTCCTCGTACCAAAGAGGTGTTTACTATTAAGGATGCAGAAAAAGTGTTTGTCATGTAAAATTAATATTGGTGATGTGCATGATTGAATAATTTTTTTAGAACCACTAGTTAAGATTGTAGTAATATAAATAATCAATAAAAAAACTTAAAAATAATTTTGACTGCAATTTATTGTCGGAATAATTCGCTTGAAAGCAATAAAATACAGTATAAAATGATGTGCAAAAATTTTGACTGCTAAGTAAATTTGTTCCGATATAACGAGTTAAGGATTTATTTAGAGAAACAATAGATTATAAAATAGTGAATATTGGTTTAATTAATCAATAATTATTAATCAATTCAAATTTTATTCGAGCGGGTATTTTAAATAGTGTAAGTCTGTGGTTAGAACCGAACACCACGTGGTGAACTGCGGTGCCAGGCAACAACGTGAAAAGGCGGTAGTTTAGTTTCGACATTCGACCGATACATACAATTTTAACAGTGCAGCGCAATGTCTGATATGTTTAGTCATGTGGATGTTAAAAATTTGCTAACGAAGAAGAAAGTTGTCATCATTGGCGATTCAAGTAATACACGAAATTCAAAAAATATAGTTTATAATAATCGTTAAATTTACATTTTTGTTTTTCAGATATGCGAGGGATGTATAAAGATATTGTTTGTCTTTTAAATAAAAATGAGTTGCTACCAGAATCTGCTCTGAAAGCAAAAGTATACTCGCGTTTACGCGTATTATGACATTTTAATCTAAGTAAATTTTTTGCAGATGGAACCGTCATTTATGAATGACAAGTTAGTACATAAAAGTGCACTTAATAATGGACGAGACTTCAGGGAGGAACGTCAATTTCATGATCATCTTAACCATACTTACGTTGATTTCTTCTTTGTTACTCGGTGTCACGACAAATATTTCGACGACAAAATTGTAAAAAATTTCAGAGAGAGGCAGCCGGATATTGTCATTATGAATTCCTGTCTCTGGGATGTCACGCGGTATTTTATTTATTTGTTTATCGTTTCTGTTTTGTGTTTTAAATGTATTTTTTAAAATTTGTTACAGCTGGGGACCCAATGGTATAGATCCATACAAAGAGAATCTACGAAATCTAATGAGACGACTAAAAGAAGTGCTAAAAGACGATTGTTTATTCATATGGACTACAACTATGCCAATATCGCAGGATATGAGAGGGGGATTTTTGATTCCCCAGGTGGAATTTTTACGTCATCAAATTCGCTTTGAAATAATGGAAGCAAATTTATTTGCGTGGACGACTATAACGAAAAACGGCTTTGACGTGCTCGATTTGCATTATTACATGCAAATGAACATATTAAGGTATGTAATGTGACATTTTTTTTTGATTAACAGTTATTGTAATATTTTTAGGCGAGCCAAAGATGGGATTCATTGGCTTCACACTGCCATGCGTCATGTTAGCAATTACGTTTTAACTCACATAGCTTTATCTTGGGGTGTTAAGTTGCCAGGCCGCATTACAAGCAAAGAACTTACCTATGCGAGCCGGTATCCCCTCTATCCTGAATTTCCGGCTGAAAACGAGGAACCAGATACACCGAGGGAAAATTCCGCACCAAAAAAACGGAAAATATTGCGGCCACACCATCGTTTGGGAGATCGTCGTTAGTGTTCTACATTTTTGAGTGATATTTGCTCAAAAACAAAATTTGTTTGCATTGTGCGCTTCAAATATTTTTTTGGACGTGGATTTTTTTTTTTTACAGATATAAGAAAGAAGCACAAGAAAGACGTGTAAAATCGACAAGAGCTCCTATTTATGGATTTAGTCTTTTTGTCGTAAAATAGTTTTTATTATGTTTTTATTATTATTTTTTTTTCAATAAGCAATTAAAATAAATATTCAGTGATTTTATTTGTCTTCCATACACAGCAAGAAGGCGAAAAAAAGAAAAAAAAAATACTCAAAAATATTTCTGAATTAAAAATTAGCCAATGGGAACTTAAAAGTTGGTGAAGTCTTTTCAATCCTTGTGGGTCTAAAATAACCGGTATGATTTGTTGTCCTGAAATTTTATCACTGGGCATGTAAATGCGACCAACAGGTTGCAGTAATTGCTGGTTTTCTTGCAAAACCTAGATAAAGATAAAACCATCCAATTAACTGATTAGTACATACAAAAACAATTTTACTTTAGAAAATTCAGGTGTTGGAAAGTCGGAAAAATCTGTCTTCGCGCTTCCACCCATGTGTTGAGTTGCGAGAAAATTAGTCACCTCAACTTGTAACTAAAATAACAAGTTTACTACAAATACAAAAAAATTGATAATCAACTAAGTTGTTACCTTTTCTGCGTTTTTCTGAAATTCATTCACTTGACTTAAATGTTGTACAACATGTTGAGTTGGTGAGGACTTATCTAACGTTGGAATTAAACCTGGCTTACGTTTGCTGATATCGACAACAGTAGCTGAAACACAAAGTTTTTTCAACCCGCTCAGTAAATGTTTCGTTTTAGCACACAAATCATCTAATCGTTTATCTTCAGGCACATTTTCATTCACTTCTGCAGTTTTCCTTGGTATTTGTATAGGTGACAACGAAGCAAGTTGATTCTGTTAAAATCGATTGCTCTATTTTTTACTTTGATTAAACGAGTTTTCAGACAATTATTTTCTTCTAGTATATTATCCAGAGCTGCTTTAAGACTTCCAATTTGTTGGACAAGCATTGGTGAATCGCGAGCATTAATCACTGATTCGGTTAAACTAGGAACGGTAGGACTTGTTGGTGACTCCACTGCTATATTAAATAAAAAATATATTACTCAAATAAAACCTCTCCATCTTTGAAATTTATCCAATGCTGTGGTTTTGGTTATATTTTCAAAGAGAGCTTTTTTGAAAATCAATTTTTATTTTTCCTTCAATTCACCTCTTTCATTTTCAAGCGGGTCTATATCAGCTTGCAAATGTTCCATTGTTTCTTCAAATTCCAATCAAAAAAAAAAAATAAAAAGTTATATCCACAATTTTTTTTAAAGATAATCAAGATTATTTAATACTTTTCCTTCTTCCTATACAGCTTAGTAACTTCTTTTAGTTTGTTTTCCAGCTCATGAACTTTGCCCTCACTTTCTTTTGAAACGGTCTCTACTTTTTTCTCGTAAGTCTTTTCTAACTGATAATTCACTCAATTCTTCACTCTAAAATCAATTAATATGCAAAAATGTAAGAATTATATACAAATAAATCTTCGTAAATCTTAAACTGCGACTGGAAGCTAAAGAAGTTGATTTGGTCGAAGCGAAGAAACATCTTAAGATAAAGCTACAGTTCAGATTTGTCTTAAGTAAAACATGAACACTAGTGTTACCACTGCTTCGGGTGTCCCATCAAAATCAAACTCTCCACCTTGCATTCTAGTGGACAACTTCGTTATATTTTCAATTAAAATCGTCATCGATTGTCTAAATTTTAGACAATAAAATAATCAAATTTGCACATAAAATAAATCAATATCAACCTTAAGCAATCAATAGGACCACTATCTTCTTTCAGGGGGGCCGCATGCGGTCGACACGCAAATGGTCGACATTTTCAGAAAACGCGCATTTGGTCGACACCCAAATGGTCGACACCCATATGGTCGACATGCCATGGCGCACATTCAGTCGACACTCACATGGTCGACACGCAAATAGTCGACACGCAAATGGTCGACACATTTGATTGTTTTATTTAGAACAAAAAGTTGAATTGTAAAACTTGTAATTATTGTTGTAATTATTTCCCACCCTGACCATTTGAATAGCCAGAACCATTCGAACCGCCATTGTTTTGGCCGCCGGAATTGTTCTGACCACCATTTTGGCCATTCTGCCGTTGAAACCACGCCTTCTCGTCCTCGTTCCACTGCACTGCTACATTACAATATTTCTTGATGTGCCCTCGCCCATCGCATCGATGACACAGATAATTTCTAGTTTGGGTATGGCACTCCATAGCCATATGCCCTAAAAGTCCACACTTAAAACAATAGCGATCATTTTGTCGACGCCGGTCATTTACCGCAAACTGGTCGGTACCAGAGTTGACGCCAACCGCCTGCATCTTTTCTAATTGTCCTTTTAAATCTGCTAACTGCTTGGTTAAAACTTCTACTTCATTAACTGTTGTCTGCTTTTCTACCTTTTTTTGATTTTGACTGTTGGTGAATCATTGACACCTCTAAAGTGGCTAAATTTGACGTTGCCGTTTTGGCAATACTACTCATTACCAGCTCCTGACGTGTCAACCAGTTAACACATTCTTGCAAATCACTAAAGTCTCCTTGCATTGCCATCTTTTCCCTAATATCTGCTTTTGACTCTAATTTAAACCTAGTCATTAAAGTTCGATCTTTATTTGCCGTATAATCGCTCTGTTTGCGCATAATACGCTCGAGATTTTCAAATTTTGAATGTTCGCGAAAATCGCAACTAAAAAGCTGGTTTAGTCACAGCACCATTGTGACATTTTATCAACTTGTAATTACTATTAATAAACATTATTTTAATTGGATCGTATAGTGGAATTTTATTCTTAATTGTTTAAGACTATCGGTTCTCCGTGTGCGCGATGGATTCGAACAATGAACAAAAGACAATTCTAATTTGGATGAAGACACTTTTATTAAAATAAACTAAATCTAACATAGAAATTGGCAAATACACAATCAATCAATTCAATTCCTCTTACTCTATAGCTCCGCATTTAAATCCAATTCAAATGGAGCGCGCAAATATATCGGATGCAGTCGGGGGCTTAAATCGGCTTCTCTCACTCGCACCGCGTGTTCTGTCGGCTGACACGCGATGGCCGTCAACAATAGCGATAACACTAAGGGCGGACTCACGGATGGATCAGGAAAGGCAGCGAGTTTGGGCAAGTTCGCGTTCTGACCGGAAGTGGACGTTTGCTGGACGTTACAGTCCGGCAGTCGCGTTTTAGTGGCGCCGTCTATCGTAAATGTGGCGAATCTATGCCACATTAGACACAAATTGGTAAACTCAGTCAATTCAGTATTCACACGTCAAAAACAGTTATGATAAGTCACAATCAGGTAAATTCACAAATAACTCAATCCAAGAATTAAGTCTTAGCCATCTGACAATTATGTCACGCTTAAAATTGTCTAAACAATACTTAAAACCACTAATTATAATAAACCCAGACACCTGACTATTATTGACGCTTAAAACAGCCACGCGTCACGCCTAATAATTATTACAACACATAATCTATTACACTCATTAAACTAAATACATTGGACATAATTATGTCTCCAAAATACCAGATAATATGCATTAGGTATTCTTATACGCTAACAGACTCCACTTATATCTGCCATCGCTAAGCCTAACGTTCGATCCGTGTTCGATTTTCGTATCGGCCCGTAAAACTACTTTCTTCTTAATTCTACTTTATCTCGCCGTCAAATGTTCTTACTTCTCGGAACCAAGCCTCTGCTACCACCTTTTGAAGTATCTTCTAATGTGTTTCATATCAATAAAGCGATTTTTGGTTGAACATAAAACTAGCCGTGTTTATTCTGTAACTTTTCAAACCCGACTGAGGGTAATAAAACAAAAACCCCCGTACAATATTTTACCATGGCAACTGCTCATGGGTTTTGCTTAACTGTAACAATGTGAAATATCTCTAGCGCGATAACAATAACAAACTGAATATATAACTTTATAAACTTATGAATAATGTAAATTATCATCCCATAGATTTGTAGTGCTTTTTGGCCTTGAAAATAGGATTATTTTAGCAGAATAGCAGGACCATGGCTGTAGTAACAGACTGAAGTATACTCGGGAGCTGACTTCAAATTTTTGAAGCATTTGCTAAAAATAAGAGCATTTCCTTCTGTTTATTCATACAAAATTTAAGTAAAATAAGTAAATGCTTTTAATTAAAGTGAAAACTACTAGCATGAAGTAAAAACTACTTTGCTTAAAAGTCAAAGCATTTATTTAAAATTTTATTCTTAAGAATGAGAGAGAGTATTTGCTCCAAATTTATGAAGTAAAAGCATAAATCACTTTATTCATACGACCCAATCTCTTTCTCTCTACATGACTTGATGATTGACAAAGGCGTAACCGCTGTCATACAGAGCTGGAATGGAAAGCATATTTTTTTTACACACACACACACAGACACACACAGACATGCACTTATTGAATGGGTATCCATTTTTTAAGTAGTAAAAATGATAAGACAAATCTGGATTACAATGATTGCACAATATGCAAGTACTCAGATTAATCAGTTGGGGTCATTGGGTTGGAAGCTCCATTTTCTGTTTTTGCTTCAGAGATAGGTTAGGCAAAATCCCATTATGCTAGGTTCCCACTTGGCAGAAAATCAGACAGAAAATTTTCTGCTGCAGAAAACTTTGAGAGAAAAGTATGTTTTTCTGTCGTTGGTTCCCACCTGTGAACTGAAAAGTGGCAAAAAAGTGCAGAAAAGTAGAATTTAAAAATGGATGCCAGCTAAGGAAGGCAATTTGTAAACACTGCTGCTTTCTACACTCAAAATTTTCTGCAGCAAAAAATTTTCTGCCGGAGTTTCTGCCAAGTGGGAACTAAGCATTAAGTGTTAAAAGTTTGCTTTTGAAAGTTGGCGCTTATTCTTAAAATTCTCAATATAAAGTCATACTCTCTTTCAATAACAGGCGGTCCCTACATTTTTTCTTCTGTTGTTTTAAATATGCTTCCACTGTGGTGGTGCTAATGGGTTCTCTGGTTATCTGTCTCCTTCTGTTTCTCTCTCTCCCTTCTGTGGTTTTTGTCTGTGTTTTTGACCAATTCTTTGATAATGTAAGACTGCATTTTATTCTGCAATGGAATGTATGGATGTAGTGTTTAGCAATGGTCAAATGTGGCCAAGACGTGTACAGAATTTGAAATGTGGCCAAGACGTGTACAGAATTTGAAATGTGAAAAGAAAGAACTCTCAATTTGAATTTGAAATGTGAAATAACACTCAATTTGAATTTGAAATGTGAAATAACACTCAATTTGAATTTGAAATGTGGTCTAAGGTGCCGCTTTCATCTGTAAATTTAATTCTCTCTCTCTGATTTTAGGGGACACTGAAAATTTAATTCCCACATGACATGATGAGCACTGTCACACAGAACTGGAATGGATAGCATATTTTTTTAAATATAACTTTTGCATTTATTTACCTGATATAGGCTTTAATGGCATAATGACAAAATGATATTAGATAGGCATTTAACAGCATCTCTAAGACCACTAAAGATAGAAAAGCTTTTAGTGCCAGCTTACAAACGTCATGGTTGCAGGAACAAATGGGAGTTTCTACTGGAGGAGGAAGAGGAGGAGGAGGAGGAGGTAGTGGAGCTGCTGCTGCTGTTCTTTTTGGTCTTGGCTAAATGAATTAAATATTAAATTGGTTATTGGTTAAATTAGTTATTAATTCTTACCATGGCTGTCACATTTCCTACAAATTTAGAAAACAAAATTTAACAATCGGGAATAAGTGTTTGGTCACACGGTGTAAGCGCGAAAGTGATAAAAAACGTATTTTTCATTCATAATTCGGATTTGCTAGATTTGCGTACATTTTGCTAAAGATTTTGAGCTGGATTCGGCTGAATTTGTTGATTAGATCTTTCTTTCACTGTCTGGCATTTGTCTTTTCTTTGACTTGGCTGCTGAGACGTGGTAATTAAGCCACTTGAAAATCAAATCTTGTGTTGCTATAGTGTTTGCTATTTCTGGTTGTTAGGTAGGTTTTCTAATATCAACGAGTAGTTCTTTATGAATTGCACCATAAAACATTTATAAGTTTAATGTTTTATTATAAATCACTTATAATAAAACATTAAACTTGTAAATGTTTTATGGTGCAATTTATAAAGTTATCACAGATTCTTTATAAAATGAAGAAATTATTTTTGTGGTGGTGGTTCTTGGATTTTGTACGTTATAGTTGTACATTGTTAAAACAAACTTGAAGAGAATGAAAATCTGTTTCACCAAAATCTGAAATACGTGCCACACATTTTTTCAGCACCATTGTTAAGTGCTTTTTTCATGCAGTAACATATTTACTTATAGAACTGCATTAGAAAATTGTTCTTTCTTGTTAGGAACTGCTGCTTAAACGAAAAAAAATCTTGAAATAAAAATTTGTAATCATTTTAAAAGTCTACTCATTACACCGCACTATTGATTGATTGTTTTGTTTTTTAAATTCTTGCTTTCAAAAATAATTCAAATTTTTTTAGGTCAATGTTTTGCATACCTACATTAAACTTTCAAATATTTTCAAATTGAAAATTGCTCTCATTTTTAGAGAACATATAAATAAATCTTGTTTTTAATATTTAAACTAAACAACTTCAGATTGTTTAGTAGCGAAGCGCACATAAAACGTTTGAGGGGAAAGTAAACTTCGTAATAAATTACATCATAATTCTGCTTAGGATGAGCTCAGGTCAAGGTCAAAGTTGTTCATTTACTCTCTGTCACGAAGCAAGGGGTATTGCAAAAAGCCTATTGGATGAAGAAAAAGTCTTTATTTGCTATGGATGTGGTGAACGTGATTTATTTAGAGGCAGCAAGGGCAAGGACTTTATAGTTTAGTTTTATCATCAAGTATAACATTAAGTGCACAGCGCTTTACAATTTCACTTATTATTCTTATAACTTGTAAGCAACAGCCAGATACTTTTCTCGTATTATAATTATAACTTTTTTATGGTTATAAATAGTGTTACACAAAAGAAAAAAGTCTAGTTTTTAGTGCACAGTTTAGAAAAGCAAGTACTAAAAACTGGACATTTTTTCTTGGGTGTAACACTATTATAACCATAAAAAAAGTTATAATTATAAGTGAAAAGTACCTGCCTGTATTGTCATTATGAATTCCTGTCTCTGGATGTCACGTGGTATTTTATTTATTTTTCTATTTTGTGTTTTAAAGGTGTTTTTAGCTGGGGACTCAATGGTATAGATCCATACAAAGAGAATCTACGGAATCTAATGAGACGACTAAAAGACGATTGTTTATTAATATGGACTACAACTATGCCAATATCGCAGGATATGAGAGGGGGATTTTTGATTCCCCAGGTGGAATTTTTACGTCCTCAAATTCGGTTTGAAATAATGGAAGCAAATTTATTTGCGTGGACGACTATAACGAAGAACGGCTTTGACGTGCTCGATTTGCATTATTACATGCAAATGAACATACTAAGATATATAATGTGACATTTTTTTTTTTTGCCTAATTACAGTTATTTTTTTAGGCGAGCCAAAGATGGGATTCATTGACTTCACACTGCCATGCGTGATGTAGCAATTACGTTTTAATTCGCATAGCTTTATCTTGAGTGTTAAGTTTCCAGGCCGCATTGCAAGCAAAGAACTTACCTCGCGAGCCGGTATCCCCTCTATCCTGAATTTCCGGCTGAAAACGAGGAACCAGATTCACCGAGGGAAAATTCCGCACCGAAAAAAACGGAAAATATTGCGGCCCCACCATCTCTCTCAACCAATTGAAACCTTGCTTGGAAACGGAGAAAAAGTTTCCTCAATGGGAGTCAGGAAGGGTGACTTTTTCTTCTTTTACGGAAATGAGTACACTACAGAGAGTTTTGATTTTTGAAGATTGGAAGATCGGGAGATCGTCGTTAGTGTTCCATATTTTTTTAGTGATATTTGCTCAAAAACAAAATTTGTTTGCATTGTGCAATTCAAATATTTTTTTGAATTTATTTTTTTTACAGATATAAAAAAGAAGCACAAGAAAGACATGTAAAATCGACAAGAGCTCGTATTTATGGATTTACTCTTTTTGTCATAAAATAGTTTTTATTGTGTTTTTATTATTATTATTTTTTCAATAAGACATATATATTGCCAATAAGCAATTAAAATAAATATTTAGCGATTTTATTTGTCTTCCATACACAGCAACAAGGCGAAAAAGTGAAAAAAATACTCAAAAATATTTCTGAATTAAAAATTAGCCAGCTGATCTAATGGGAACTTAAAAGTTGGTGAAGTCTTTTCAATCCTTGTGGGTCTAAAATAACCGGTATGATTTGTTTTCCTGAAGTTTTATCACTCGGCATGTAAATACGACCAACAGGTTGCAGTAATTGCTGGTTTTCTTGCAAAACCTAGATAAAGATAAAACCATCCAATTAACTGATTAATGTATACAAAAACAATTTTACTTTAGAAAATTCAGGTGTTGGAAAGTCGGAAAAATCTGTCTTCGCGCTTCCACCCATGTGTTGAGTTGCGAGAAAATTAGTCACCTCAACTTGTAACTAAAATAACAAGTTTACTACATATACAAAAAAAATTGATAATCAACTAAGTTGTTACCTTTGCTGCGTTTTTCTGAAATTCATTCACTTGACTTAAATGTTGTACAACATGTTGAGTTGGTGAGGACTTATCTAACGTTGGAATTAAACCTGGCTTACGTTTGCTGATATCGACAACAGTAGCTGAAACACTAAGTTTTTTCAACCCGGTCAGTAAATGTTTCGTTTTAGCACACAAATCATCTAATCGTTTATCTTCAGGCACATTTTCATTCACTTCTGCAGTTTTCCTTGGTATTTGTATAGGTGGCAACGAAGCAAGTTGATTCTGTTAACAATTTACAGTGTTACTTCAAGTTTAAAGTCGATTGCTCAATTTTTTACTTTGATTAAACGAGCTTTCAGACGATTATTTTCGTCTAGTACATTATCCAGAGCTGCTTTAAGACTTCCAATTTGTTGGACAAGCATTGGTGAATCGCGAGCATTAATTACTGATCCCGTTAAACTAGGAACGGTAGGGCTCGTTGGTGACCCCACTGCTATATTAAATTTAAAAAAATATTACTCAAATAAAAACCTCTCCATCTTTGAAATTTACCCAATGCTGTAGTTTTGGTTATATTTTCAAAGAGAGCTTTTTTAGAAATCAATTTTAATTTTTCCTTCAATTCGCCTCTTTCATTTTCAAGCGCGTCTATATCAGCTTGCAAATGATCCATTGTTTCTTCAAATTCCCTTCAAAAAAACAACCAAAAAGTTATACCCATAATATTTTTTTTAGATAATTAAGATTATTTAATACTTTTCCTTCTTCCTATACAGCTTAGTAACTTCTTTTAGTTTGTTTTCCAGCTCATGAACTTTGCCTTCACTTTCTTTTGAACCGGTCTCTACTTTTTTCTCTAGTAAGTCTTTTCTAACTGACAATTCACTCAATTCTTCACTCTAAAATCAATTAATATGCAAAATGTAAGAATTATATACAAATAAATCTTCGTAAATTCAACCTTTATCTTAAGATGTTTCTTTGCTTCGACCAAATCAACTTCTTTAGATTCCAGTCGCAGTTTAAGATTCTGAATATCTTTCAGTTCAGATTTGATTGTTTCAGCTCTTATTTGAATAGGTGGAGCAGGCTAGAAAATATGGAAATCGTCTAAACTGCCTCAGACAAACCATGAACACTAGTGTTACCACTGCTTCGGGTGTCCCATCAAAATCAAACTCTCCACCTTGCATTCTAGTGGACAACTTAGTTAGATTTTCAATTAAAATCGTCATCGATTGTCTAAGTTTTAGACAATAAAATAATCAAATTTGCACATAAAATAAATCAATATCAACCTTAAGCAATCAATCGGACCACTATCTTCTTTCCCATAAACTTTATCAGAAGCTTGATGAGCAAGTTCCTTCAATTTCTGATTTGTTAAGCCTCTTGTTCCTTCTGTTGGAAAAATAATTCAATAATCATTAATCAACAACAATCCGGGTCCACAAAAATTACCTGACACAAGAGCATGTTGAACAACGGCTTGACCAAACTCTCTTAAAGTTTGTAAAATACGTCCAATGTGTAAATTACATTCTAGCAGTTGCACTTTTACTTCCTTTTCAAATGAATTCGAATTTGGTTTTCCTTCCTGAGGAAGTCGCCGTCTCATCTACAATATTCAAATAAAAATATTTTAAATAAAAATGTTTTAAATAATAAATAAAATTATATTTTAAAAATTAAACCATGCAAACTTTTTTAGTTAATTGTTTCAACTCGTTATTATAACTCTCCAACTCTTTATACAAGGATCCCATTTCACTCGACTCTTCTCCAGCCTGAAACGATTTAAATTAACATTTTTTGTATTACCAGCAAATAATCAAATAATTCACCTGAAGTAATATCTGAAGACGCTGTAACTCGAGAGAAATTCCATCGCAAGCCACTCCTCCCAATTTTGTGTGGAATAACATTAAGAGAGAGCAATCAACTCTCTCGTCATTCAAATGAATTCCATACAAATGTTGAAAGAAAGCTAAACTCTTCTCCAGAGGTTCCAATATGATGTTTTCATCCAACTGAAGAATTATAAATTATAATAAAATTTCAAATAAATATTTCATATTACTAATTTTACTTGATCTTTCTTCAATAAATCAATATAAAAATCAATTGCTTTTTCCTGTACAGCCAATTCAGGATACAAAGTACCAAACTTTAAAAATAATTCAACACTGCATGAATTCAGAGCACTACAAAAAAACAATATTACAAATTGAATAATTTGGCTTTAAGCATGAACATACCTTATAAATTGATGCAATAAATTTTGCATACAATATAACAAATATATAAAATGATTACTGAAACTATGCTGTTCAACAGCGTGATCCTTCAGCACGGTTTCACTGGTAATAGTATTAGGAAGTGGATACTATTTGTTAAAAGTAACAATTATTAACAACAAATTCAAAAATGCAAAATTGGGTAACATATCAACCTTTTCCCTGACTTGATTGACTAAGATCTCAGCTTTCCAAACAATTCTAGGTAGAAGTAATAATACTAGAAGTGCATCATGATCACCGCCTCTAGCAAGAAATTCATCGGACATAAACGATCGTAGAAAATTGGTGTGTTGGTTGGCTTGTTGCACTTCAATACGCCTTAACTCCATATCCACAGCCTTTGCGTGCGCTTTAGTTTCTTCAAATTTGATTTTAAAATCAAACAAATCAGTTGATGGAGCAACTGCCATGTTCGTTGCCACTTGTAGTCGATCAACTAATTCTTTATTGTGCTCCTAAATAAATAAATAGTAATTATTCAATGTTGAAATAGACTATATAGTTGTAATACCTTTAACGATTCGGTTAAAACTCTAAACTTTTGTATTGTTTGCTCAAAATCAGCAATAGTTTCGTGTGCACCTTCCATTTGCCGAACCAACTACATGAAACACAAATTGTTATTTTGTCTATTTGCTTATTTTATTGGAAAAATACCTCTCGTGACCGTCCATTGGCCAAATCAACTTCTTCACGTAATTCCATTTCAGTTTCTCGAGCGTTTTCATGCAATTCTTCGTTCATTTCATGTAGCATTTCCTAAAAATGAAAAAAAGTAAATTTTTTTTTTTCTGCGAAAACTAAAAATTTCATTTTAATTATTCACCAAATCTGATACACTGTCCTGCAACTCGACCAGTTTTTCTTCCAAATTTAAATTCCTCTCTGCAAGCTGCTCAACCATTTCTTCAGCTCCAAGAGCCGCATCCACTTGTTCTTGCAAATCTACAATCTGTTTTTCATACGTTTCAATTTGTGCACTAAGTTTTTCCTTAGTTCGGTTTAATTCGGTTAATTCAGACTTTTGTTGATCACATTCCCGTTGAAAGCGATGCTGTTCTTGCTTGTCATGAGCTGACAAGTCCCGTAATCTAAAAAAAAAAAAATTAAACAAAAAAGTTCTAAAAACTTCATTTTAAACCACTCACTTAACTAAAGCTTCGCGTAATCTCTCGTTTTGTTGTTCCAGCTGTTTCGTGTGGTAATTTGATGCGGCACCGTCTCTGCCTTTTTCTGATATTTCATTTTTTAAAATCTCAAAATCTAACTGTAATTCTTCGAGCTTTTCTTTAGTTTGATCTAATTCGGCTTGAAGAGTTTCACTCTGAAATTAAAAATAATTTTAATAATTTTCTATGACATATTTTGACCAATTTTTTAAAACCTTTTCTTCAGCCATTTCTCTATCTAACGTAGCCATTTCAACAGATTCAGCCAAATCAGCCATTTCTTCAGCGTGCTGTTCCTTTTCATTAATAGCATCTTGAGCATCTTGTCGTGCTTTTTGCAATTCTCGCTGAAGCTCACTTTGGGACTCCATTATTTTCGTTTTGAATTCCAACAACTAGAAGATTTTAAATGAAAATCTTTTAAAACTGAATTTTCAACCAAAAACCTCAGCAGTACAAACTTGCAGAAATTGAATTTTCATTTTTTCCGCTTCTTTTAACTTCTCTTTATCCTGTAGCCGCTTTCCTTTAAGTGTTGCCAACTTTTCTGTGTAGTCCTTCACTTCTGCCCGAAGTGCTTCAATTTCCTGAAGATTCTGCAAATTTGTCACCCTTTCTTCCAAACCACCAGCACCTGGACTGTAGCTGATAGTTTCAACAAAATTCGTCTGAAACAGTAAAACAAATTACTAATTCAAATTATTAAAAATAAATTTACAATGAATACAAAAATTTCTATTCCATATGACTCTAAATTAAACATTAATCCCCACTCACCGGACATTCCTTTGCTTTTCTTTCCTGTGGAGGTGCAAGTTCAAACAGAGGAAAATGAAAAAAAGAGGGATTTTGTAATATAAAACAACAAAACGAATGAGAGAACAGAAAGAGGATAAAAAGTGCAGAAATAATAGTAAATATACATTTCAATTCAGTATACCTCGATAAAAGATGAACGTTTAGAGCCAGGAGTGCGAACTATTTCTTCCCGCGGCGAAGGCAAGTCAGACGTTGGAATTCGCGATAATCTTGATTTTTTCTCTTCAGTTCCAGTAGTTGGTGTTTGAAACTCTTCCACTTTCGATGTATTACTTGCAGCTCCTTCTCCTGCTCCAAGCTCACTAGTGTCATCATCCAGCAATAATAACTACAATTTAGAAAAAAAATATTAAAATTTTATGTGTATGCTAATCGAAATTAATCTTAACTCACTTGTGACTGCCGTACGAAAATGCCATGGTTGTCCTTGCATTGAAAATATGCTTTTCCTTGAACATTTCCATTATTTTTTCCTTTCGCTTCGTCCAAAACAACACCCACCCATTTGCCACTGGAGAAATGAGTTGTTCCAACGAAGGCTACCGTTCCTTGAACGTTCTTACCGACGACTTCCACTCGCGCACCGTTCTTCAGCGGTTGTTCTGCCATAGTCCGGCTTACTATTTAAACCAAACTTAAATTAGTATAAATCAGAATAATAAACATGATAAAAATCCAAAAATAGAATAAAAACATCAGCATAATATCGCAAGCCCAACCAAAACATTAGAAATAAAAACGATAGCGGTAATCACAACTGTTTAGTAGCAGTTACAGCTTAGACGTTAAACCTGTTAAACTAAGCAGCTTATTCTCCTACTTACCACCCTTCATTCCAGATGCTTGTGGTTTAAGCTTACAAATAAAATTGAAAAATATTTATATATTAATTCTGTTTTCTTTAATTTACAAATATTTGGTCTCATAGGGCTTTTCATTTCGTCGATTTTTAACGTGTAGTGAAAATAAACTCTCCCTTAATCAACATCCATATTACATTATTATATACTAGTCAACTGCTTTACCTTTGCTTCTGATTTAGTTGCAGATTTCATAAATATAATTGTTGTTCCAAATCAAGGCTGCTGCCCATAAAGAAGATGGCTGCAAATTCGCAAAGTGCTGGCACCTGTCGGAGAAAATTCGAAATTCTACAAGATACGAATACACAAAAATGGCGTCTGCCAATCCGAATACGGGTAAATAAAATTTGTTCTTCGTTTTTGTATGACTGTTTAAGACAAATTCATTTTAGAATCAGTTCCAGAACGTAGACGAGCAAAATCAATGCTGAAAAATTATTACAGTTTGGCAGCTGGGGATAATGAAGCTGCAAATCCTCTTCACATCAATAGTCCTCATTTCAATCCCGATATGTATATATCAAAGTTGATCAAGGAACGGTCTTTAACCGATTTGATGGATCATGAAAGAGAAATTCATAAAGAAATTCAGTCCTTGGATAGTGACATGCAAACGTTAGTTTATGAAAATTATAATAAATTCATCAGTGCCACTGATACGATTAGAAAGGTTGTTTTTTTATATTCGTTAAATAAAACTGCCTATTAATGAAAATGCAATTATTTACAGATGAAAAATGACTTCAAACGAATGGAAGATGAAATGGATGGTTTGGCTACAAATATGGAATCTATTACTACATTCAGTGGACAAATCAGCAACACTTTGAGGGATCGAAGGCAACAGATTACGAAATTAGCTAGCGTTCATACTTTACTGAAAAAGTTGCAGTTTTTGTTTGAGTTACCAGCACGACTTAATAAATGTATAGAAGACGGTTTGTACAGCCAAGCTGTGAGGTAATAATATGAGGTTTCTCTGGTTTATTCTTTGTTTATTTATTTTTTGTTTAAGATATTATTTGAAAGCAGAAAAAGTTCTACTTCAGTACCAACACATGCCTTCTTTTCATGGCATTCAAATGGATTGCAATGACATTGTGACACAGTTGAAAGCCAAATTGCGTGTACAGTTTCGAATGAAAGAAGTAATTTATTAGGAATGAGAAGTTTTGTATTTTTACTAAAATTATTTTATTAATAGGCAACTGCTCGCCAGTTAACAGAATCTCTTGATTTACTTTTACAATTGCAAGAGCCTGCTGAAGATTTATGCCAAGAATTTCTTGACCAGTACATTTTAAATTGAAATTGTGTAATGAAAACAAACTTAATTTTATTTTGCATTTACGTTTAGTGCTGATCAAAAACTTCGTGAAGATCTTTCTGTGTTGGAAAGACAGGTTCGACTTCAGGCGCAAGAAGAAACTCCTTTGCTTCCTAGTCAATTAGAACGACCTGCACAAGCTTACATGGATTCACCTGTAGATGTATTGGAATTTATCGATTTTGGCTGCAACAACTTTTTAACGAATATATGTTTAGTTATTGCATCTTATAACGATATGTTTATCAATCGAATCCAGGATGATATAGATCACGAAAGGTAAATAATTGAAATTTTATTCAGCAATAACATTTTTCCAACATTAATCGTTTCAGCACTTCGCAGTTTGATACAATTGCGCTTAACAAATTAGTCAATTTTGTGATGGCTCTTATGAATAACTATTTTCACATTGTAGAGAGAAGAATTGAATTGGAGGTACGAATGAAAAAATGCAACAAAGTTACAGCATTTTAATTTTGTTTAATCATTCACAGAAAGAAACGGATGACACTACAATATTAGTGAGAGCATTGGACAGGTTTCATCGGCGCCTACAAGCAATGAATAGTCTGCTACCTGATACTGATTTTGCAAGGTGATGCACGTTTTTGAGGTTTTAATATTTTTTGTTACATTATCTTTCATTTTGATTTAGAACCGGAACCGATATTGTGTCTAAAGCTGGGAGAAGCAAATGTCTGTCTTCATTAGAGACATTAAAAAGACATTTTGCAGACTGCTTAACGGACATTCGCCAGAGTTTAATAACAGGAAAGCCAACTTCACAAAGGGAAGGAAGTGGACCAAATTTATCTGATTTGCTTCATTCAGCTGAAGCCGTTATATTAGAACAGTTACGAACTGTTCTTTCAAATTTACAAGTGATGAAACCGAGAATGAAAATTTATAAATCGTATTAAAAATATTTAATTGTACAGGCTTTTCTTCAGTCGGACATAACGTTTTCCACTAAACATTATTTTCGTGACCAATTTTGTAACGAACATGTCAGAGAAACGGTTGTTCTAGGATTTTTTCGACATGTTAACGAAATAGCTTTGGTAAATACACCAACGTAAATAAGCCATTTAAAAAATTAATTATACGTTATCTATTTACAGGAATTTTGCGATTCACTTCATGAACGATCTTCCTCCCCACCACCATTACTTCTTATTCTGTCTCGAATGTGTGTTGATTTTGAATCCAGCACTATTAATACGATGGTTAAATAACAATTAATGAATGAAAATGTTAATATTAATGAACTTTCTTTAGGTGGCATTAACGGATGAGTATTTTGAAACTGATAACCATTCGGGTTTGACGCCAGCATCTACAGTCTGTGCCGAAACGAAAGATGTAGCTCAAAAATTAATCAATCATTATGTACGCGTACAAGGCTTAATAATATCTCAAATGCTGCGAAAAAGTGTAGAAACTCGAGATTGGCTTAATACCATTGAGCCACGCACTGTACGGGCTGTTATGAAAAGGGTTGTAGAGGATGTGACTGCAATGGATGCACAAGTTGGTCAACTTTATGAAGAAGGAACTCGAAAAGAGCGCAGCAGTGATTCAAGTCGGCGAATTCAGTCTTTGAGCGCAGGGAGGCACATAAGACAAACTTGGAGTTCATATACACCGAGGTTGAGACACGTTACGTTAATTATTCTTGATTCTTATTAATTTTTTTTATTTGATTAATTGCAGTACAATTGATAACAGCTTAATTAGTAATATTCAAAAATTATTTTCTGAACGGATTGAATTCTTCAGTTCTGTACAATTTTCAAAAGTATCGATTCTTACCGGAATAATTAAAATTAGTTTAAAAGTAAATCGTGTTTTGAAAATAATTTTTTTAATTTTAAATTTTATATTTTATTTCCAGACGTTTTTAGAATGTGTTAGATTACGCACGTTTGGTCGGTATGGTTTGCAGCAAATTCAAGTGGACACTCATTATCTTCAGCTTTATTTATGGCGTTTTGTTTCCGATGAAACGTATGCAATTAAAAATGAACTTTTAATGTTTACTTTTTATAAAATTTTTATAATTTTTTTAAATTTAAGTTTGGTCCATGTTCTATTGGATGAAATCTTGGGCAGCACTGTTCATCGATGCTTAGATCCAGATCCAGTTCTCATGGAATCAAGTGTAATTATAAAATTTAAAAACTTTCATTTAGCTAATTTAACTGTACATAATTCTTGCATAATTAGGTTATCGATGTTATTTGTGAACGAGGGTAATTCGACCAATTCTGATGACTAATAAATCATCTCCTTAAAAAAACAACTTAAATTAAATTTATATATGTATTTATATTTTATTATTTAAAGAGCACAGAGTGGAAATAAATGAAAATAAAACTATACACTGGAATTATTATTATTATTTTTACAATTACTACATTTTATAATAGTACAGTTTTTAAGAGTAAGATTTTTTTTTAGAAAATTATTCTAACGTATATGCTGTTTCCTGATTTTTTTTTCCTTCTTCAATGTATGAATGCGAGTTCATAAGTCAATGAAGGCAGGATGTACCCTTAATGCTGCCTCAATCACATAATCGCCCTTTTGCGATTACATTAAATTGGCGTTATTAAAGTTCGGTCACTTGTGTTGTCAAGCCTCTTCTTCCCATATTAGTGTGGGAGGAACCTTTTCCTGTCTGTTTGTCCTTAGAATTTGAACAGTGGACGTTAACTGATACTTTTTACAATTTACCACATCTTTTGTTCTCTTACTTTCCTTATTATGTATATGTAATAGGGGGAGTTCTGCTTCAGTTTCCTCAGTTTTGGGTATTTGCTTTCATATTTTTCAGTTTTATAATATTATTTTTTAAAAACATAAAATCGAATATATAAATTACTAGCTGCAGCTGGTTAAACTGCTCTAATAGCAATTGCACGTGATTGCGTAAATGCCAATTTTAGGTAGTGATAAAACATCTGTTGTGAAACCAAATGAAGAATTACTTTTAAAATAAAAAGGATTATCACTATTATCCATCGATCACGGAAGAAAAATGACTACTAAAAAAAATTGATCACATATCAAAAATATTATTATAACAGTTCATTTCATATGTTTAAAAACAAGAAAATTATTTTATCTTTTTTGAGGCAAAGTTGGAAATCTTCACAAGTCGATGTAGAAAATCCGTCCCCTTGTTAAGTACCAAGGCTGCAGGAGTTCTCGGTTTCAGATTCCTGCGGCTCTAGTACTTAGGAAAGGATAGGATGATGAAAAACATGACGAACTTCATTGATTTCACAATCAATCACGTGAATGACCTGATGATAAATCATTTTTTCATTTTTCCCTTCTGCATGCATAATAAAATGTATATGAAGGCAAAAAGTTTCAATTATTACCTTATTTAAAGTCGTAAGAGCTTTGCAAGAAAACAGTGCGTAAAATATAAGAAGTTTACCGGACCGAATGTAAGGCGCAGATCGCATCTGGACGTCAGTCTAGTAGGAATGTCCTTGCTGCAATGTCCTTTTCTCGCAGCTAATGTCCGGTCTCCTCCCTCTTGCCCTCACTAATAAGCAATCATCGTTGTCACTATCAATTGAGCTTGATTAAGTAGATCTTTTGTTAGCCAAAAATTTTTACTGCCCCCTTTGGGACAAAATGTTTTAACCTGATTTTGGAATTTTCAATAATGAAAATATTTTTAAAAAGTTTTGTTTTTATACGGTACGTATTTTAAAATTGATTTATTATTGCTTTCAATGTCGAATATAAAGTGTGCTATACAAAATAAAATATAGTTTAATTTCATAAAAGTTTGAGACAAATAAAATCACGGAAGTAGAAGATGAGTGAAGACTTTTCAACTGTTAATATCATAACATGACTCATTCCTGATGGCATGATGAGTTTTATCAGGTTTTTGATGTAGGTACCAAATATCACGTGAATTATCTGTCTGATTTAGTGTAAAGAAGTATTCAGAATTCAGATGGCTTTTAGTTGATAGTGGAGCATCTTCGCCTTTTTTAAAATTTGTTTATTTGCTTATTTACTATAAAAATATAAAATCCATCATCATGATCAATAACAATAAATAAACAAATAAATAAATGCCAATAAAAAATCTATTTAACAGGAAATTAATTCTATTTTAAAAGTTTCACTTATAAATCAGCGTTTAGAAAAGTAATTTTCAAACTTCCCGCATGAAAACTATTTTTTTTTCGTTATTTTTTTATTGCTCCAAAAACTCCTCAACTTTAACATCATTTTTAAAATTTATTTTGTAAATTTTTATTTACTCGATATTAGAAACTTTACGTATTTATTTCAAGTCCTCCTCAATAACTAAATGAACTCGGCTGTCAACACCTGGGAAACTCCCCCGCAACTGGTATTTGAAGCAATTAAATAAAAAAAATTAGATTAATTTATAATATATTTTTTTCAGTGCCTGATATATATATATAAAAGAAAGAATTATATTTTCTTTTAGGTGGCGTACTTATATTATATCGAAACTGCAAACGGCAATTACACTGCGCGCCTAATAACAACTTCTTTCCCCCACTACGTAATGGAAAAATAACCGGACAAAATATACTTGTAAAAAATAAAGACACAATACTTTATTTTCAATTATTCGACACACTTTACAAATAAATAAAAAAAAAATTACATTCAAAAGTAATTTATCCAGTCAACACTCACCAATTATTTTTTTTAACAAACTGAAACCACTTTGTCTTCAAATATCCAAATCTCGAACATCGCAATTGTAGCAATACAATTCGGGCATATTAAGTAGTCATGTGCAGGTAATAATGAAAACTTACCTGCGGCATAACTACTTAGCACCCCTGAGTTGTGTCCATGAGGGCGGCCAACTGCTGCACTTCTGACGTGTCTGTCTATACAACCAACTCTCGATAAACACACGAATTTTTTCCCAGCTGACTACATGAAAGAGAATGTTGCTTTGTAACTCACCATTGCGTTTTGAACCGACTCGTTTTATTCATGCGACTTCATCATTTGCATGAGATGTTTTTAAAGGAATCCCCCTATGTTCACCTGTTAACCAAAGAGATGCTGGTGCGGAGGCGATGAAACGCCCTCGTGCTATTCGCCCATTCGCCATTTCAGGGTCTCTATTGTTCTCTATAGTCCACAACAATATTTTCCTCCTCCTCCTCCCCATCTCTCATCGCCCGCACGCAGCAATCCCCCCTTCGCTTTTGATACACTTAAACTGACAATGTGAGAAAGTATCTCTGTATTTTATCATTAACAGATAGACTTCCAGGCTATTGTTTCGTTTTTTTAATGCTTGCTTTATTTCAAACCGATGAAAATCAGTTTGGATTTTACTTCCTGTTTATTTCTTCTTACAGTAATTTTTTAAACCTGTCAGAAACGAACGGGAAAAGATAAAAATATTTCTTTTGTACACAGATCACTCATTTTTTTTGCCAGAAATGATTCAACTCATTACCTGCACTTGTATTTTTTTATTATTATTACGGTACTTTATGGTAGCTAAAATTTTTTTTTTTTTATAAAATTACGTCACTGATTGCGAAATAACGCCATCTCCTACATCTAAATTATAATAATGTTTTTTGTAATTACGGACACATGTGTTTTTGTTCTTAAATACAAATTTCTACAGTTTTTCTTTATTTTTTTTTTATAATGTGTTTCTGAGCTGTAGGAAAACTGGTTGCCGCTTCAACTGCATCCAATTTGACTACCCGCACGTGCGACTAAAGTGAGGGTAGACGAATGATATGAATCGGTTATATTCACCCTCCACTTAGAAGTGCAACGAAGTAGTAATTGAATAATTTCCTGTTATAAACTCAACGTTTCGTGATTGAAGCGTTTATTTATTTAATGATGGAAATTATTTTTCATTTAATTTTTAATGGCGTCGCGCAAACTACACGTTATTCTTTCAAAAAATGAGTTCGATCGAGTGTTAAGATTATTAATTGTTAGAAAAAACACCAGCTGCGTGAAATGGTTGAAAGAATAGTTGAAAGAATGCTTGTACTGATTCAAACGCTTTTATTTCGGGCGTGCTTATTTATCCGTAGTAGCCTACAGGTGCAAAGTCTGTGATCTAAATTAAATTTATGTGAACTGAAATGACAAATATGGATGGCATAACATTAAATTAAAAGTAAAAAAAAAATTATTGACTTTATTTGAAAACTAAAAATTACATTAACTCAATAAAAACTTTTTAAATTTTTGTGACTTGTAGACGATGTTATTTCGTAACAATTACTTGTGAACGTTATGAATGAGCATGTTATACGGAATAGAAGACTGAGTCCACATTCCTCTTGATTCTGCCCATTATAAACGGTCACAAACAACAGAAACGAATCGAAGAGCAAGTAATGGTCCACGGATGCATTGCAGGGAAGTCGCCCGATGGCGGTCAATTTCCTGATAACAACGAGCGCTGTTAAAAAGCCTTTACATAATAAAAGTTGTGAAAAACAATAAACTTATTCTGTAACCAAAAAATTTCAAATTTCTAATTTTTTAAGATAAAGTTTCAAAAAATAACTAAATAAACTAAATAAAAACTGAAATTAAGAAGAATAAAACAAAAATTCTAAAAAATAAAATAAAACAAAAGGGACTTAATTTTTTGTAAAGTAATCTAAACAATATTTGATAAAAGTAACAGACACAGTAATGACGTCAAATAAAAGAGCTCTAAATAGAACAAGGAAATGCAATTGTTAATACAAAAAAAAAAAATAGATATTTTTACGATTAACACTCAAACTTCAATTGCCTACCAACATATCAGTCTTATCAACATGAGGTCGGAGCTCTTCTGAAGACTTGTAAAAAAAATGACTCGTACTGATGCGCTGCTCCAGTGGTCAGCTGGATGACTATTCAGTTCAGTGTTGTTTATCCTGTGAGGCGAGTGGTCATTTTAAACCGGCTTTTCATGCAAGACTTGTGGTTAAAACACCCCCACTCCACCCCCTAGTAATGGCGTCTTTGAGCGACCAGCCAGCACCACGTGGGCTGCAAAACACCTGTACAGGTGGCATCAGCTCACAAATTGTGTATGTCAGACAGGGAGGGAAGGAGGTTGCGTTTTCATGCTTCATTGGTGGTATATTTTTTTAATTAAAATTTTCTAGTTTTTCTATATAAAAACAAAGAAAATTGTTTTAATCGTTTTATATTTCTTCATTTAATTCTAATTACTTAGAAATAGTATAGAAATGGTGTGTATTTATTTTGTGTAATAAAAAGTTGCTTTCAATGTGACAAATGCAAATCCATATCCATATCCATATCTCATGTAACATTTTGTTTTTGCAAAAGATTTTTTAAAATTTTGACTAAATTATTTAAAATGTAATAACATTAAAGTTATCGCACCTAAATACGGTAAATGTGGCGACCTCTAGTAAGGAAAAATAAACTAATACGTGAAATAATTAACGTTACCGCTAGGTAGCGGCTGTTGTCAAGAAAGAAAACAAAAATGGACGTTGTTTGGGTATATTAGCAACTTACATTGACGTTACAACTATTAATAACAAAAAAATGGGCGGTATAAGTCGAAGTAAATCCAAATCCCCACCAGTACGAAGAGGTAAATTTATATATATAGTGCTAATAATATCGGATAATATATCTTTTCTCACTTTTTTTTAGACAGAAGACGTTCTCGAAGTCAATCCAGAGACAGAGTTGTCCGAGAGAGGGAAAGAGACACCAGAGATCATAGAGATCGTGATAGGTTTAGGGAACGGGACAGATTCAGAGATAGAGACCGCGACCGCGACCGTGATCGCGATCGAGATCGAGATCGAGACCGCGACCGTGATCGGGATCGCCGTGGTGGTGTTGACAGGGACAGGGACAGGGATCGAAGACATCGAGGTATAAATTATTGATTTTTTTTTTTAATGCGCAATACGAAATATTAATAAAATAAATTCTAGATCGTCATAGATCACGTTCTCGATCACCTCGAAGTAGAGGCAGATCTCCTCGCAGAAGAATTTCCAAGTCCAGATCCCGATCAAAGTAAGAAAATATTTTAGTCAACAAAAAAATTTAAAATAACAAACTTTTTTTTTTTAGTTCGAAGGAGAAAAGTTCTACAAAGGATGCCAGCGAACTGCAATTTCGACCCCAGATTGACGGTAAGTGATTTAATTATTTGTTTTTAAAACCCATTTAACAGATTTACATCAAATTAAATTTAATCATTTATTTTGTTTGATAATTGCAGAAGCTGATTTGGTTGGCAAAAGTGAAGACGAAATTGAAATGATGAAGCTAATGGGATTTAGTAATTTTGACACAACTAAGGGTAAACACGTATTAGGCAATAACTCATCATCCGTAAACATT
This sequence comes from Strigamia maritima, assembly GCA_000239455.1. Taxonomy (NCBI): domain Eukaryota; kingdom Metazoa; phylum Arthropoda; class Chilopoda; order Geophilomorpha; family Linotaeniidae; genus Strigamia; species Strigamia maritima. The sequence goes on along the minus strand of JH431742.1, from coordinate 113,376 downwards.
ATTCACAAACGTAAATATCGTCAGTACATGAATAGGAAAGGCGGATTCAATAGACCATTAGATTTCGTTGCTTAAACACAAAAACCTTAAAATTGTCACGTTTAATATAAATTGGTATACATTAATAACTTTGGCACGAGTAATAAAGTCAAATACTTAAAACAAAATTCATTTCTAAACTTTTTTTCGAAAAACTAAAAAAAAGGAAAAAATTATTAACTTTGCATATCTAAAGGAAGTTGTTCGAATATAAATTTAGACGTTCCATCCGAAAAATCAGCAGCAGTGTTGCCTGATCCTTTCAACAGCCATTTAGTGGTCAACAACCCCTCGACACCGACAGGTCCTCGAGCATGTATGCGAGTCGTGCTAACTCCAACTTCAGCTCCTATTTGGAAAATTTTTTAATGTTAGTGGAATAATTCACATAATTATTATAACATTATAATGACCTAAACCAAATCGATAACCATCAGCAAATCTCGAGCTGCAATTATGAAAAACACACGCACTGTCTACCGAATTCATGAAATGAGTGGCCGTTTCCTCTAATTAATGCAAATTTTCATTACTGTATTCGAGCAAAGTGCATGGAGTTGTGTAAATACCAACCATTTTCGGTAACAATAACATCAGTATGAGCGCTTCCGTATCTGTGAATGTGTTTGACCGCATCATTCACATCTTCAACCACCTCGACTGAACATGCCAAACCGCCATATTCGGTTTTCAAACTCCGGGCAGCTGGAGGCCCAAACGTCAGTTGCTTAGTAAGGCGCGGTCCAGCGTTGATTTTAACCTGTAAAAGGAATACTCTCTTGAATTTCGTAAAATACAAACAAAGAAAGAGAAATTTGCCTGTTCAGTCTTCAACATGGCACACAATTTAGCAAAAAATTCCGTTTTAAGGAGATTCTTGTGTAGTAAAAGCGTCTCCATAGCATTGCAGGCAGCCGGATAATCGCATTTTGAATCACGTACTGTATGTTAGTTTGGGGGCACATTCAACCATTTATCAAGCAAAAATTATCAACTAAAATATTGACCTATCCGCAATGCCATTTCTTGATTCGCAGACTCATCCACGAATACGTGACAGATTCCTTCGCTGTGACCCAAAACCGGAATTCCTTTGCTAGCTTTCTGGATGGATCGGACAAGTTCGCTCGATCCACGAGGAATTACTAAATCGATGTAACCTTCTAATTGTAACAAATCGTTTACAGCTTCACGGGTGCTCACCTAAATAGGTTCGAATTTGGTTTATAATGGATATTTAAATTTGACTTTTAAATTCAATTACTAAGCAAATAGCATCAGCCGCATTACAAACGTCCAAGGCTTCGAGTACTAAAGAATGTAAGAATTTATTGCTATAATAAGCTTCTTTTCCTCCTTTTAAAAGTAAACCGTTTGCAGAACTAATGGCCAAAGCAGCCACCTATAACGAAATAGATAAATCGAAGCATTATAAAGTAATTAATTTTACATTTAACTCACTTGGAGTAAACAATCTGGGCGAGATTCAAATATCACTAGTAAAACTCCGATTGGAACAGTAATCTGTTGCAATTCCATTCCATCAGCCAATTTCGTGCGACGTAAAACACGATTAACGATATTTGACGAGGAATTGGCGATTTGAATCAAACCTTTAGCTAGAGAGTTTAATTTACTCGGTGTTAATGTTAATCGTGAAATGAGTGATTCCTCGAGGCCTAATAATGTAAACAATTTTAATATTGAGCTTGTATTTATCATTAGTTTTTACAATACCTTGACGTTTGGCTTCTTCCACATCTTTTTCATTAATTTCAAGAATTTCCGTCTTCCGACTAATTAACAACTTGGCTAAATGATGAATCATATTAGCACGTTGTTCCGAAGTTAAAGACTGAAGAATCCTTCCACCTTCACGGGCTGAAATTAAATTTTAAATTAGGCTTCACCGCAATGCATGTTTTTTTTACATTTTACTTTTAGCAGCCACGAGATCAACAGGGATTCCCGCATTTTTATCAGCGGTGAAAAATGTCCCTATTTTCTGTCCATGAATGATTCCCGTTATAGCACGATGTTCCATTCCGTTACAGATAATAACGGATGTGCCATTTTCAAGCGCCCAAAGTGCCGATTGCACCTAATGTTTATTATTTTAAAATTAATATCATAAACTCGACGAAATTAAATTTCAAATACCTTGGATTTCATTCCACCAGTGCCAACTTTACTTTTCTTTCCAAATTGGATCATTCCATTGGTATTTGGGCAATACGTGTGCAGCAGGCGAGCACCTTCAGTGTTCGGGGGTTCAGTAAAAATTCCATCAACATCAGACATAAGAATCAACGCATCGGCTCCAACTTCTACTGCAATTCTAGACGCCAAGCTATCATTGTCATGAATACCCAATACCTGAAAGTTATTCTGACGTCATAAGAGTATTATGTTAAAATATCCGGAATTTGATTTTACTCACCTCGTTTTCATTTTGCTGCACAACAAGCTGGGGATTACTGTTGTCAGGTGGTGGAGGAGTTACGGCATCGTTAGTGTTGATAATCGGCACGATATTAAGTTGTAATAACTCAAAAATTGTGCTCACTAAATTTTTTCTCACTTCTCCGTTGTAAAAATCAGACATCGTAACTAGAACCTATGAGTAAAGATTTTAATAGCTTTCACAATTAAATATTAATTGTGTATTTTTACTTGAGCAATTTGAAGTCCGTACTGATTAAACATATCTTCATACAAGGACATCAAACCAGATTGACCCACTGCTGCGGCAGCCCGGGGCTCCACACTAGGACGACCCTGGTACACGAAAACACTAGAATTTTGAATTTTTTAAAAAAAAAAAAAAATAATTTACGTACAGCCCGAAAGGGATCTTTTGGTGATAAGGTTTGTCTCATGCTCATCGACATAAGAAATTCATGCGTTAATTTTTGTTTGCCAAACGCCACTGACCCACTGGTCACCATAAGGCATTCCCGGCCTTCGTGTTGCAGCTCCGATACCTATTTTAATTTTAATAAAAATAAAATTATCCAAAACAATTTTTTTTATGTTAACTAATAACTTACTTGTTCTACAATAGATGCCAATCGGCCTAACGCAAGTCCGCATTCATCTTCTCGTGTTATGACTGAACTTCCCATTTTGACGATAACTCTTCTTGCATTTTTTAACTCGGCGCGCGTAGCAAACGCAAGCTTGTAACTACTTGTTGATATATTGTTTTTGGAGAAATGAACAATGCAATTAGGCGCTAAACGGATCGCGGAGGGAAGCGCACACATGTTTGCTTTTAACAAGATGCTGGCCGCAGACCGTATGGAAAATACCAGTGATTTGTGATGCTGTTGCCACGTAATTTCAGAGTGTCAGGTGGGCGAGCGGTTTCAGTTGGACATTAAAATAAACTTGAAGCTCCGGGCTAATTTCTCTTCTCTATCCAATACCAATAGCTTTAACTTGAAACTGCTAAATGGCGTAGAAATTACTTTGTATTTGACAGATTGTTAACAGTCTAGACCTACTTACGACTTGCGAGTGAATAAACTCGGATGATGCGAATGAAAGTTAAAATTATACTGAAACTAACCCTATAGATTTCTCCAATTTAAATTCAAAGTCCAAGCACGTGCAGGGCCGGTCCATTTGGGATGTCAGCTAAACGTAGCGGTCGTGGAAAGTTTTGTGCAGCAGGTTGTGAATGTCTGATCTGATATTCGAGGAATGCTAAACTGATTAACATAATATTTAACTGCTTATTCATAAAATTGTATTGTTTTCTTATCACACAATTCGTTCATTAAAAAAAACAAAAAATAGTAAGGACAATCTAGAGATTTTTTTTTTTTTAATGATAATAATAATCAAAATTTATTTTATTTAAAAAAAAAAAAAAAAAAATAAAACTTACAATAATTAAAATACAAAATATAAAAGTAACTTTTGCTGATTTTTCAAGCAATTTATTTCGTGACCTCTAGAAGTTTGAACTACTGTTGGTCAAAAAATAGGGAATTCATAGCCTGCAGGTATCTGAGGTTATCTCAGTGGGGACGACCTTAAGTATTTTCAAGTCAAATGGAAAAATACAACTCAAGATTAAATAATTTTATTTATTCCTTGCAAATTGTTCAATAAGAAAAAAAAAGCTGAAAAAATCTTATTCTAAGCTTTTAATCACAAATATTGCACATTCTGTAAATATTACTTCGCATCATCGCCTGACAAATTCAAGATTTCCCGGCTGCTCATTAAATGACGAACTTTGCTCCTATTAAAAATAAGATAAAAATTAAAACTACTTTCTTAAATTCATTATCATATCTGTTTTGAATTTTGATACTTTTCAATGTCAGTCATTGGAAGTTTGTAAGCAACTTCTGCGTATTTCATACTTGATAACCCAGCATCCGAAATATATCTTAAACAAGTCTAATAAACAAAAACATAAACAAAAAACTGCGAATTTTAAAATCGGATCAATGTACCATTGCTTTTTTTAAGTCGTTGACCTCTACACATACATCGAGAAAATTACTCAGAACTTTTTCCCTAATGAACAACAAAATTTATGTTTAGATGAAGTCTTTGTAACCCGACGACATAATGTTACTTTAAATGTCCCAATATTTGTGTCTCATCATCTTGACATTGCACCAACACTGTCCTGAATATAAATAAAAATATTTAATTTCTAAGGCAAATTATTATTATTATTTCAGTATTACCAAGCTTGATCATATTGTTTTGCATTAATACAAGCCTGCATCACATTACTCAGCATTTCTCCTGTCCAGCTATCAATAGAATGATCAATTAATATTTTCCCTTTGAAAAAATATCATTTATACTTTATAACATTGCGAATTCTGTCAGCAACTTGAGAGTCTAATCTTTCTTTGATATACCAAGCTATTTCATAAAATTGCTGTTGCAACTAAAGAAACAAACACAATAATATCACAACAAATTTCAGTTTCTATCAAATTTATATAATCGCATACTTCGCCTTCAACCACGTTTTCACCAACAACTGTCAATATCTTATTCAATATGGCTTCTCTATTAAATTGATCGAAAGATATAACGTCAGTCCATATCTCGGGTATAAATGTCCATGCAGAATTTACTGCTATTGATTGAATTATTTCAAGCATTACACTTGGTTCAGGCGTGTAAACCTAAACAAAATAATGTAAAAATATAAATTAAATTTAAAAATTAACTATAAAGAAAAACTAATTACATTTGGAACATATTTTCTATAAAATTCAAAAAAGTTTTCTAAGGTATCAGCAAAACACAAACATTTAAACAAATGTTGACTGAAAACAAAAAACAACAAATATTATTATTTTTTTTTAAAAATAGCAAAAAAACTTTTAAAATTAATTTAACTCACTAATATAACGATTCCCTTATCGATGTCCCAAGCAGAGAGTAATTGTTTCCTTTATTTAGTAAATCATTAATTCTCAAAGCAACATTTTTGTCCATAAGATGATTATGACACTAAAAAAAAATCTTTGAATTTGAAATACAAGTACATTTCGAAAATTGTAAAATAACTCACCACGACCATAGCAGTCAGAAAAAACAAAACTAAAATCAAAATAAATATTATAAATAGCTATATATTTTATAATTAACGTACCGTCTCTGGGATCACGAATAGTGAATTCTTTGCCTTCTATCTGGTTAAGAATATCATACAAAATTGTACTAATGGGTCCATCTAAAAGAAAACTAATCATTACTTCATTATTTAAATAAAAGTAGTTTTGATGACTTACTGTCTCTACAATGCGTATTTAATAAATAATTGTAAGATGCTAAACTCGGCTCTGCAAATAAATCAATTCAACGAACATTCGTACAGCATGAAACTATTGTACCTATTCCCAGTTGCTTCATTTCTCCAAATATTTCTAATGAAAGTTTTTTCGAATTTCTCCATTTAGGCAATCTGCCCAATACTTCTAAAGCCGAATTAAACGTTTGAAGATTAGGCTTAACACCCTCCTGATGCATATTTGTTAAGAACTCCTGCAAATAATTATAATTAGTTTTAATACTTAATTAAACTCATCGTATTTACTTCACACAACTGCCACTTCATTTCATGCGAATCTCTCAAATAATTACATAAACTTATCAGATAATTATACGTTGTGACGTCTATAAACATTTGTTTTTCTCTCATTTCTTGATATAAGGCATACGCACGCTCTACATCAAGATGCTAAAAATTAAAATTATTAACTTATTCATAAATTAATTTCTCAATATTTCACTTTAGCCAATCCGCGTATCATTGTGCAATATGCAGTAGGTGTTTTCACTTCCATGCTGTTGAATAATTGGTCTGCCATTTCCCCATCTCTAAATTTAAAAAAAAATGATTTAACATTGAAAATGAAATTTTAGAATTGAGTTCATTACTCCCATGTCTTCCGTTTATCTTTTTGCGGATACTGAAACCATCTTTCTTCCGTGTCATCTTGATGCAAAGGATCTTGCGAATTATGGAAGCAGAATAATTCGAGTAATGATTGCTTCAACTCCGCACTAACTCGTAGACCTTTTTGCTGTAAAAGTTGATAAACTGTGTTGGAAGTTTTTACCAATCGTTTTTCTACACAAGTTCTTAAAATTTCTTCTGTAACATCACTTTTTTCATCAAATGTTTGTTGGGGTAAAAATGCCTATAAAATTAATTTTAAAAAAAAGCAATTTTAGTTAAATTAGCTTTTTGTTTTATTTTCCAATTTACCTCAATTTTTGGATCACCGTCAACAATTTCAAATAATTGGGGATTTTGATTAAAAATCCAACGAGCAGATTTTCGCCCCGACTCTTTAGCCAGTGCATAAGATCGCTGAAAATGTCAATTTCATAAAACAACTACAATTGTTTCTAACCTTAATCCTGTCATAACTAGGTACCTTCAAAATGTTGCTTGCTGGAATTAATAAAGGATCATCGACATATTTGTAATGGGGTGCTGTATAATCCTGCATATAGTAATAAAATAATTGCCATTTTGCTTTTGATAGATGAAATTACGAATATTGAACAACTTACTCTTGAGACTGTACCAGCTAATGCTTCTAAAATAGCAGTCGAGCTCCTATGAATTCGTTTGGGTATTTGAATTTGTCCATTTTTTGCGACCTGATACGATTTGACATTTGTTGAGTACCTGTACGATTTTTTTTAGCTAATTAATAATCCTACAAATTTTATATTACACGTTTTACCTTGTAATACAAAAACTTGTTTTGATTACACTTCTTGAAAAAATCATTCTCAGATTGTTTGGTGAAAGCACATGAGTTCTGGCACACGACTATGCGCACGACCATACAAACTGGTACAGGATGTTTTGTGCTGCCCTCTAGTAGTTCAGTATGCAATAATGATTATTGAAATTAATTAAAAAAATTATTATATGATTTATAAGTGTAGCATAGATGGCAGACCGATCGCTTTTATTTGTTTATATTTTCAATTGTCGACAAAAAAACAACAATTAGGACTTGATAAATTTATTTGTAAACCAACAGACTCGAACAGGAAATTACATCACTTCGGCTCTCTCTCTCGCTTGTTTGCATTCTGCAAAGCAGGAGTTCAGGTCTCATGAAGTGGTTACTAATTTATTTTTTCTTTTGAAATTTAGAAAGTGGGTGTGAAGTAAGACTGCATTCGAATATTACGAGTGTAGCATTCACCCTATTCTATTTGATTTGTTCTGAAATATTTATGGCTGCAGATTTATTATTAATGATTCTGCTGCATTCTAATTCTCTTCTCAATTCTCTTCTTGCAGTAATTCTCTTCTTACAATCGAAATTTAATGTTCCTTTCTCTCCATCTGTTTTGTTCCTATAATGTCTCATTACTAAATGTATAATTTGCCAGTTGCCATTCCAAGCAAATTTGTGTAGATTTTTTCCCAGAAATATGTATGGCTGCAGATTTATTATTAAGTGATTCTGCTGATTCGAATTCTCTTCTCCTCTGCTAGAATTCAGCAGCAATTTTGGCAAACGCTCTGCCTTTCTCAGTCAAATGCTGGATACTGTGCCGCTATTTTTTGAATCTTTGGCTAAATAATAAAAAAGATTAGATTTGTATGTCTGAATCTTTTCGTCGTGGTAGCAGATGTACATACAATCAAGTTTGTACATTTAGGTAATGTCTTAACAGCTAATTAGTTATACTTACCATTTTTTAGTACGACGTAATTATTATGATGTAGTAGTAAAGAACCATAATAAATACGACACTAAGTGCGTTCAATTTGATTTAGAGAAATTAACTTAGTTGACTTGTGATGAATCCCGGAAATTCATTATTATTCTGTCCATAGATGGCGCTGATCACTGAGTCGCGCCATGTTCAAATCTTAATTAGTTGGTCGTACTGCTGTCCCATTGGACACAGTCCGGCCTCCTGTGGAGCGTCCACTATATAAGAGCTTGCAGAGCTCTATTCCAGGGCCCCTAAAAGTTCACTTAAAGATATATTTATATTTTGCTGACAGTTACTTGCATTTATGTGGTACGATAAGCTTTGTTGATAAGCTTTGCTGTAAAGACCGTAGTAGGCAGGTAGGTGGCATTTATGTCACGAAAGCCTATGTACCACAAATATACATTTCATCTTACAGATAGCAAATATAATGGCACATCGGGGAGTGGTTTTAGTGGGACAGACAGTTATTGACCACTCTATGCTCGATTGTAATAACGATTCCTGAACGCAATGTTACCCTCATCTGTGCTCATTCTCCGGTATTTACTAGCATATTATCGTTATGTCTCGTTACCGAGTGATATCACCATATCCTCGGTTGTTGTCTGTCTGGGAACCGTGTCACATGACCTGGTCAACCCAAACCTTGTGACGACTAAGAAAGTCAACCGTTAGACGGATTGATGGATTCCCTCTCCTTTAGAACCACTTAGGATACCAGGAATGGAAGCTAAAAGTCTTTATTATTCTTATTAATTATTATGTCATGTAAACAGTCCCTAAAGTTCTTGTTAGTTCTTAAGATTTATATATGTTCCTCGGTATTTGACGTCATATTCATCAAAAAACCTCTTACTTTAGACATCTTTACTTAAGATACGAATTGGTAACTTAAGTAAAGATGGCTAAAGTTAGGTTTTAGATAAATATGACGTCAAATACATTATATCCTGTCACTTTAAGTCAACTCGCACTTAAGAATTTTATTCAGGCAATATTGAACGCAACTTAAGTGAGATTAATTGACCTTAAGCAAGTCATTTGCCATAACTATGACGTCCAAAACGTCACATGTAATGAGTTTGAAATTCATAAAAAAAAAAAAAATTCAATTCAATTCATAAGAAATGTTTAATTTAACTGAAAAAAAATACAATATGAGTACAATGGTTGTTATTTTAAATTTTGAACCAAATATACAAATTACATTTAGAAAAAAATAAATAAGTCAATAAATATACAAATTTACTTTACATAAATAAAATGAAACAGATGGCTTTTATGATGAGAACATAGTTTACAATGGAGTTCGAAGATCGTTTAAAATTTCCTACAAACTCCATAGTGGTTTAAATAGCAAATGAAATTTCAGGTTTAAAATGTTAATCGTCTTCGTTCTAAAAATACAATTAAAAAAAAAAATCATCAAAAAAAAATTAAAAACTAAATGCATTTCACGATTTAATCATACTTTGACTGGATAGAGAAAAGTTTCTGCCGAGTCTCGATCAACCGAGTTTTCCGCAACGCAAGTATATTCTCCCATATCATTCCAATCAATATGCCGAACCAATAAATCTCCATTTTCTTGAACCTTACAAAAAAAAAACGTTTTTTATTTAATTTACTGCCACACTACCACAATAAATATAACAAGTATTTACTTGATATTTTGCGTTGTTATCCACAAGTTCATCATTTGCAAGCCAAGTAATTTTAGGATTGGGCTTACCAAGTGTTCGACAGAAAAGTATGACATCATTACCCATATTTTCCAGCATGTTGCCAGTCCACATTGTGATTCTCGCGGGTGTATCTAAAACATTAATATTCATTTGTTTGTGAGATTTCATAATAACAAAAATAAATTTTATATATATACCTATTGATTTTTTGGTTGAAACGCACAAGGAATTAAGTTGAGTTGGATTAACATCTAAAATAAAAATGAACAAATTGAATTTTACTCAATTAATTGCTTAATTAATTAAATTTACGTTTAATGACAACTTTAGATTTGGAAATCTCTCTTTGATATGGGGTTTCCGCCACACACGTATATTCTGCCTCATCTTGCGGCCCAAAACAGTCTATAAAAAGTTTGGATTTTGTGGATCCAATTCCTAAAATTGGCGTATAAACTTCGGAAATGGCGTTTTCGTCATTGTTTACATTCTGTAATAGAATAAACACGTTAAAACTCATAAAAAAGAACATTTTTTAAATTAAAAATTTTACTGTTGCAATTGTTCGTCCATCTTTCAGCCAATGAATGGTAGGAGGCGGGCTTCCGCCAGCTTCACACTCCAGCACCCGATTGTCATGCAAATCAACAGATAAATGCTTAGGTGGTTTTATCTTCATAAACAAGTAATGTGGATTTGGTTCTTGGCTACTGCGGCCGTAAATAGCTAAAAATAAAATCAAGTTTAGCTTCAAATAAAAAAATAAATAAAAAAACGTAAGTAAATAAACTTACTATTAGAGCGCAAATTTCGGGAAAAACGTCCATGCAAATTTAGCTGAAAATTCAAAGTTTTATATAAAAAATTGTTTAAAATAGTAAAAATTTAAAACACTCACTAAGCTTGAAATAGAAGCAGTCCTGCTAAGCGCGATCAAACTAAAGATTAAAATAAGTAATTTGAAAGCGCTATTCATCTTCAAAAGAAAAAAGTTGGCTTTCCTGCAAATAAACCGTGAATTGTAAATAAGCCATCCAGGAGTTGCTTTCTTTGAAGCTAAAATACCTCGGGTCTTTGTCATGTAGTAAATCGATCCCCACTTAAGATATATTTTACCGGATATTGCAACGAAGATGACTTTTTTTATGAATGGCCCCCAAAAAAACCATAAATTCTATAGGGAAATTCTATGCCCGAACAAAGAAAAATTTCTTCTATTGATAAAAAAGTATAGCCAAGATCGGTTCTTAGATTTATTCCAAGGGGCTTCAAAGTAATTATACACCAGATAGAAACACTACAGCTTGTTTATTGCAGTTGCTACCTGACGCAAGATTTTATCTCTTAAACTAATTTTCTCAACGAAATGTTGTGATAATATTTTTAGTTATTAAAAAAAAGAAAAAGTTATCATTATCTCTACACGAAATTATTACTGATATTTATTTCACTCATTTCTAGTTCAAAAAAACTTTTTAACATTAACACATGCCAGTTTCATTTGTGTCGTATTAAAACAGAAGTAAATGATTAATATAATAATGTTTTTATATAGAAATAGAAATTGCATATCAAAACAATTAAACCAAAATATCAAAGTATCTAGAGTACAAACTGCAAATCAAAGTTCAAAAAATGATGTAATATTTTTTTCATCCATTTTAGATCAATGCCAATTTTGCTTACAACAAGTTATAAGAATAATAAGTGAAATTGTAAAGCGCTGTGCACTCATACTTACAGAAATTAATGTTACTTGTTGATAAAAATCACCTCAAGCAGAGTTGAATGGTTGTGCTCGTTGGTTGCAGACTTGTGCGGACTTGTGAGCCAAGTTGCTCACCAACACCGTTTTTTGGCTCCTTGCAATTTGAATCACGTGGGCCAACAAGACTCGCACGGCTGTGACGTCAATGATGTGTTTAGTGAAGAAGCTCCGCCCCAGATCAGTAGTGCGATCAGAACAAATAACAAAATGTTGTAAAATGCCTTGAAATTTGCTGAGTTTGATCTCACAACATGTAAAACGTGAGAAAAAATTTAAAATTATCATCCAACAAAACAAACTCGTATTTTAATCTATGTTTATTGACGATTTTTAAGACTCGTCAATTAATCAAATTAATCAATCTTTAAAAAAAAATAAGAAATTTTTTTTTTTTAGTCAATAACTCAACTTTACGAAAGTTTTAATTGCTTTCCATATAATTTTCTTAATGATTCTTAATTAAGCAATTATTTTTTTTTAATTTTAATAAAACAATAGTACAAACAGGAAGTTTTTTTTGTTTAATTCATGACAATTTCGAAAACTTATTAATAATCTTTATGTAATAGTTTTAAAAAAAACTATTATCACTTTTATCAACACTCGCATCAATTATGGCTTAACTGTGTCAGCCCAGGCCCTAAACTACAAAGTCCTTGCCCTTGCTGTCTCTAAATAAGTCACGTTCACCATACCCATAGCAACTAAAGATTTTTTCTTCATCCAATAGGCTTTTTGCAATACCCCTTGCTTCGTGGCAGAGAGTAAATGAACAACTTTGACCTTGACCTGAGCTTACCCTCTTGAGTCTTGAAGGCTATTATTGCTAAACAGAATTATGATGTAATTTTTCTACGAAGTTTACTATAAGATTTTTCCCTCAAGCGTTTTATGTGCGCTTTGCTACTAAACAATCTGAAGTTGTTTAGTTTGAATTTTAAAAACAAGATTTATTTATATGTTCTCTAAAAATGAGAGCAATTTTCAATTTGAAAATATTTGTGAGAGTTTAATGTATGCAAAACATTGACCTAGAAAAAATTTGAATTTTTTTTTAAAGCAAGAATTTAAAAAAACAAAACAAACAATCAATAGTGCGGTGTAATGAAGAGACTTTTAATTACCATATCGATAAAAAGATTACAAATTTTTATTTCAAGATTTTTTTTTGTTTTAGCAGCAGTTTCTAACAAGAAAAGTACAAAGAAAATGCAGCAAAAAAAATATAATAGGTTACAAAATAGTACTTTGCTTACAAATAAACATTCCCTGTAAATATAAAAGTTATTTACTAATAGTTTCAAGAATTGTCTTTTTACGTATAAAAATTTGAATTATTGACACAGTATGTATATAAAAAAAAGTACCGGTGAACAATTCCCATTTCCAAAAGATTAAGTATAAATTGACAACTTTTACATTGGTTAACATTTTAGTACATTTCATCTAGAAACGTTGTCACAATATCATTATTAAATGATGTAATCAATAAGCAAGTACAAATAAATGATAAATTACTTTCAATCACAAAAAAAAAAATAAAAGAAAAATTAAAATAAACTGATTAAACTGATTACATTCATTTAATAACTTTACGACTTAGTGAAAGATACTTCCCAGATTTTTATATTGCAATCTTGACCCACAGACGCAACAGTGGAATTATCCAGCCATTCAACGCGAGTGATTTGTGATTGAGGATGAGCGTCTTAAAAAATAAATAAAAAACAAACCAAAATTAAATAAAAAAATAAACCTATAATTTGGTATAAAGAAAAATTATAATTAATAAATTAATTACTTTTGATTATGATATGCTTCATGGGATTATTCATACTCCACACTATAACGTTGCAATCAAGGCTTCCACTGGCAACCATAGTTGAATCCGGAGACCAAGCAACACTGTTTACGCGTGCTGTGTGAAACCCCCACTCCTGATTGTGTGCTTTCTGCAAAAATTAAATTAAAAAAAAATTGAATGTAAAATTATCTGTTTTAAAGTTGGTATTTGCATTGCTCATTAGTTATGATACTCTTACCTCATATCCTGGAAGACGATACACAATCACTTTCCTGTTGGTATCACATGCGGCTAAATATTGTCCATCGGGAGAATATTTAACATCGTTGACCCCTCCAATATGATTAAGAGAGATCTTGTGGCTGAGATTGTGTCCATTTAACTTATAAATATGCACCTTGTTATCCTAAGGAATATATGAGACAAGTGTCAACATTAACAAATAAACGGATGTTATTAATGGATTATTTAATGGCATTTCATACAGGTTATTTGCCATTAGAATTCCGCTACTCAAACGTGCAATCAAGACAAAACGATAAAAAAAAAATCCAAATTTAAAGATTTCGAATCTGTTTTTTTATATCTTTTATGTTAAATTATTTAGGCTAATAAAAATCGTGACTTGCAGCCATAAACCTTTTTTTACAAAAAAAAATTGGCTAGACTTAAAAAGATGCATCATGCCCGATCTAGATGCCGCTTCGTGTTATGACTAAGAAAACAGACATTTTAGCAGACGCAAGACTATATGCTCAACACGTATCAACAATTTATGACTGCAAATAATTTCACAAATAAACATTTACTGGTTTTTAAAATAATTATTTTTATGTATAGCCCATTATTAGTCGTGCGACTGTCAATGTCTAATGTTATATCTAACAGTAGAAGATCATGAGTTAAAAAAAACTGTCATTATGTAACAAAAACTAATTTTTGTTAAAAATTACTCTGCAAGCTGCTTACTGATAACAGCTCGAAGATTTACCTGGGTAACCTGTAAAAGGATTTCATTTATTTTTCACAGCACTTAATTGTGTGTCAACAACTGCTATTATAATAGTAAACAGCTAAACACATGTGTTAAAGTGTACTGACCAGTCCACCTCCTGCGGCAACGTCCATCTCCTTTGGATTAATGCAAACGCAAGTCGCCTCATAATCGACTGGCAAAGTAGACTTTTTCTGCCCGTCTTGTATTACAGTTAACTGAAAAAAAAATAAATTATCGTTTTAATTTTAGAGTAATCATCATTGATTAACGAGGTGACAAAAATATATCTACTCGGTTGAATTAATTTCGCTAATGAGTGTCAAATTGCTCAATTTTGTACCGAAGATTTTATAATTTTTTTAAAAAAATGCATAGAATATCGGTTAAGGTTGATCATCAAACTTTCTAATTTTGAATAAACATTAATTTACCCCAAAAACACTAAGAAAAACAACAAAAATAAAAAAATAAACAACCCAGGTTTAATTAAATTACGACCAAAATGTGTTGAAATTTGTTTTTTTTTTCTCTTCCATCACCATAAAATACGATCATTTAAAAAAAAAATCTTTGTTGCAACCAAAAACTAAAATTGAAAAAATGATGTCTTTTCAACGGAAAAAAAGATTTAATACAGCAATTTTTTCAAAATATTATATGTACCTCTTTAATACCTGCAACGACTAGCAAAGATTCATCAACAATATGAATTCCGCGAGGTTGCGATTGCATTTTGGCTTCCCATGTACTAAAAAAAAAAAAAGTTAATCTAAAATCTGAGCGGAAGAAACCAGAGACGCCTCTGCCGCTTCCAACACCCACTATAAGGATCAAATTAAACTAAAAGAGTACTCATGGAAAACAATTTATTTGGATTTTTGGACGATTAATTTAATTAGAATTTAGTGAAAAACAAAACTCGAGCGTGAATAGAGTTTCAAATAAAATTTTCCCCTCAAGAGGGCCTCTTCCGCTGGATCGAGCTCTAATAATAGACTACTATTTGCCTCAAAAAATAAAACATGTTTATTAATTAGTTGTAATGCATCAAACAAGGTCAAGGATTTTTAGAGAGCTCATCATTCCTGAAATTATTTATAGAGGGGTCATTACCACGCATGATGAGAAATATGAAACAATTTCTGCCACTATTTGTTTATCGTTTTTATTTTGGGAATAAAAAATACTTACGTATAAGTTTTAGTGCTAGAATTAACACTCTTAGCTACATCGTCCATTCCACACGTATATATGGAAGCGACATCTACAGCCATGTCTTGAACTTGGTTGCTATGTCCTCGGCCAGAAACACGGTCGCAGTCTCCAGACGCGACATCCCAAAAAGTGATGTAGCCGTCGTGGCTTCCAGTGTATATCGTATTTTTATCAGGAGTGGCAACGAGGGCTGTTATCGATTTGTTGTGGCCCTAGAATTGAGTTATTCAAACAATAAGTCGTCTTGTTAATAAGAATTTTGATTAAATAAGGGAGTTTTTATATTTTTTTAGACATGAATTTTTTATCATTTTTGATCACACAATTAAATTTTGTAGCATTTAGGTGTCTCCCGTCAATTTAACGTTGAGAAAGAGATTTCACGGTACTTTTTGCTTACAATTATAGCGTATTATACAATTAATGTAACTGAAAGCACTTTTCCATTACATTCACTTATAAATCTGCACAAAGTTACAGTTATCTCATATTTTTGAATTAAACTTCATTTTTATGTGACTCGCAGTTCATAGACAATTTTCTAATGCAGTTCTAAGTAAATATGTTACTGCTTAAGAGAAGCACTTAAAATACTATATAATAAACAATGATGCTGAAAAAATCTGTGGCACGTATTGCCTAACTTATTTCAGATTTTGGTGAAACAGATTTTCTTTCTCTTCAAGTTTGTTATAACACTATACTCTATTTATCATTTCGTGCGCGAAGAGTGGTTAATAACCTATATTGTACTGAAAGTATATATTGTGGTATCTTATTTTAATCCTCTAGTTGAGCTGAGAAGGAAAAGGCTTGTAAGATATTTTTAAAAAAATTATTTACATTTGGCTTTTTGTATTGTTGCGCACATTTTTTGGCTACGAAACAGTTGATTTTTCGATTCGACTCGACTAGAGGATTAAAATAAGATACCACAATATATACTTTCAGTACAATATAGGTCATTAACCAATGGAAGTTTCGCGCACGAAATAATAGAGTATAGGTGCATTCAATCCTGAAAAGAAAAGTCACTTATTTGCCTGAAATGACTTTTAAAAGGCAAATATGATGTAATTTACGTCATATTTGCCTTATAGAAGTGACTTAAGTGACTTAAGAGAAAAGGCAAACACAACTCACTTCTTTGCCTTATAGAAGTCACTTCTTTTTACTGCAAATGCTCAGTGCTAACAAAAGTGGCCGCCATCTTGGAAACGATTAGATCGTTGATGTTTCACGACTCAAAACAGTACCATTTTTAACTTTGGTACCATTTTTAACTTTGGTACCATTTTTAACTTTGGTACCATTTTAACTTTGGTACCATTTTAACTTTGGTACCATTTTAACTTTGGTACCATTTTCAACTTTGGTACCATTTCAACTTTGGTACCATTTTCAACTTTGGTACCATTTTTAACTTTGGTACCATTTTTAACTTTGGTACCATTTTTAACTTTGGTATCATTTTAAACTTTGGTATCATTTTATACTTTGGTACCATTTTTGACTTTGGTACCATTTTTGACTTTGGTACCATTTTTGACTTTGGCACCATTTTTAACTTTGGTACCATTTTGGAATAGACCGGAATAGACAATTTTATCAACGAAAACTAATTTTTATTCCACAGTTGAAACAATAAAAATACAAATGAAAATGAGAATGCATGAACAATTTAAGTGTGTTCATTGAGAAGTGACTTTTCCATAAGGCAGATAAGGAGAAGTGACTTTTCCGTTTCAGGATTGAACGCACCTAATGTAAAACTATAACGTACAAAATCTAAAAACCACCACCACAAAAAGAATTTCTGCATTTTATAAAGAATCTTTGATAACTTTATAAATTGCACCATAAAACATTTGTAAGTTTAATGTTTTATTATAAGTGATTTCAAAGAACTACTCTTTGATATAAGAAAACCTATCTAACAACCAGAAATAGCAATCACCATAGCAACACAAAATTAGATTTTCAGTGGCTTAATAACCATGACTCAGCAGCCAAGTCACAGAAAAGACAAATGCCAGGTAGTGAAAGATCTAATCAACCCATATCTTGTTCGCTAATCGATACAAAAAATATGCAAAACTAGCGTACAGAAACAACAACAACTCTATTTCTAATTTATATTCAAAAAACACGTTGAGAGTAC
Organism: Strigamia maritima; assembly: GCA_000239455.1. NCBI lineage: Eukaryota > Metazoa > Arthropoda > Chilopoda > Geophilomorpha > Linotaeniidae > Strigamia > Strigamia maritima. The sequence continues at coordinate 95,466 of JH431742.1, read as the reverse complement.
ATGATGCAACACCATGAGCTGCTGGGGCGCCGCTTTGAACTGTTTTGTTAATCATAATTAAGCAAAGAATGACCCCCATGTTTCACCAACCCAAGAATAGAAACCTTAAATACATAATTAATTTGTTTACACAAGCGAAAGGAAGTTCGAGTCCTGTCTGTTCCAGCAACAACAGAGAATAGGCGGTTACTATTGTATAGACTGCGCCCGATATCTTGATGGCAATTTTCAAACTGCTTTTTCATTTTTCGTACATAAAAATTTAAAAAATAATAAAAGTAATTTTTGGATGTTATTATTTATAAAAATAGCAGTTTGAAACTATTTCATAAACATTATTGAATTGAATTATTCTATTTTTAAAATGCGATCGAACATTTTATGTTCAATTTACATAGTAAGTCCACTTTATTTTATAAGAGAAAGATTTGTAATGTGATGTGGGTATAATAATTAGTTTAAAATTTTTATCGAGTTATTAGTGCATGAAATTATATTAGGAAATGTCAATGCACAAAACGTCATTCATCGCATGGAAATAAGTAGATACAGTAACAGTATTAAAAAAACAAAAAAAACTTACTTTGATGATTCTCAAAGGTTTGCTCGGATTATTAGGATCCAAGTAGTTGATAAAGCCTGACAATGAAACCGTCAGCATATACTGGCCCTGCCATAAACAGCTCACTTGTTGATCATCGATTTCTTTCCCCATTTGAAATTCCCTTTATAAAAATATAAACAAAATCAATTTTAAATACACATTAATATCATGTTTTAATATTTAAGATCACAAACTTACGATACAACACTAACAGTGGCTACGTCCCAAAGTTGACAAGATTTGTCACCAGAGGCCGTTAGCAATTGACTCCCATCTGGGCTCCAAGCAACCTATTTTTTTTAGATATTTAATTTATTTAAAAGTATTAATATCACAGATCACTAAACTTACAGCATAAACACCTCCTTTATGCGCGGGACTACCAATTTCGGCAATTTTTTCTGAATCTTTTCCGTCGTACAGAAACACCTAGTTAAATAGACATTTTTAAAAACATCTTTTTTTAAATGATATTTAATTTAAAATACTTTTCCATCAAATCCAGCGCTCGCAAACTTTTCGCCGTCAGGAGAAAAGCGTACCGCTTGAACAAATCTCGAATGATCCTATTAGTAATGCCAAATTAATTTTATATCGAGTGATTTATAATTTAATTATTTTATAATCTTTTTACCTGCTTTGTACACTTAAATTTAAAAGGCGGTCCCTCGAAAAACGCAACAGTATTATCATCGGAAGCAGTTACGATTCTAAACGGACGTGAAGACCGAAAATCGCACGAATTCATCGTTTTACTCTGACCAGAGATTACACCCACCGAAGTTCCAGTATCGGCCATAAAAACGTGTCCAAACCTTAAAATTATTCAATAAAAATTCATAAATTCTAATTTATTAATACTTCTACATACTGTTCACGACCCTCTCCAACAGCAACCATTCTCTGACTGTCCGCTGACCAAGCGATGTCCTTGATCGTGCCAGCAAATGGTTGGAACTCATTTTTGAGCAAATGTTCCTTCTGAGTCGTATCCCAAATACGGATTTTTCCGCTCTGGTCTCCAGAAGCGATGTAAAATCCACTGGGAGAATATTTGGCAACTGTCGTTAACGTTGAGTGCTCAGTGTAGATTTCAGATATAGCTGGATTCTAAATGAAATAATTCAAAAATAAAATTATTGATCAGCTATTAAACAATTTAAAATACCGCAATATCCCGAATGATGACGCTGTTCCCGTTCGTGTAGAGGAAATTTTTTCCTTTAGGATCACCGCCTAACACAATTGGTACTCCTCTTTGTGTTCGTGGTAAAGTGGCGAATATGCTTCCTACAGACGAAATATAAAGTAGGATTAAAATGAAATATGTCAAACGTGTGTTCCATTTGCTATTTATATAACTGCTTTCGCTAAATTTATATTTAACACCTACATTTTTCGCTCTCGAAAAGCGAATTTCAGTATTTTTAATTATTTTTAATGGACGGTGAAGAGCGGAAGACGAATTATACATTTTTGTGTAATTAATTTCATACTTGGGTGCTTAAAACTTTTAGTTTATTTTATTTAAATTCGAAATAAATGCTCGATTTTTGATTGTGAAGGAAATCTGAAGTATTATTTTAAAATTAAGAGCCTGAAAATAGCCAAATTAATTGTTTGCTGATTTGATTTACTCAAAGAAATGCAGCCTAGTACCTAAATGAAATTGTATACAACAATCTTATTTTAAGATACGCCCACGTCAATGCGAACGACCATTTCGTTCGTTTTCCGCCCATTGTAATAACTAAAGTAAGCAGTTTGTGTGCTGCCAATAACGAACCCAAATGTAACAACTTACGTGATTTGTAAGACATTATATTAATTAGGTTAAGAAAAGCCGATAATGCGAATGCCGAATGTCAAGAGGAAAAGGAAACCAATGTCGTAATTGAGCGACCTCTTGTGACCATTTATGGTAGTTTTTATGTAGTCTAGTTGCAAACTACATTTTGAAGCAAAAACCAGGTACGGTCACAAAGGTGCATTTTCATTTGCGTTTGTAACGTTTCGTATATTTTAAAAATTATAATTAAAGACACCTGGGTGAGATTAGTATTTACGTCGATAGTACAATAACCCACCACTAGATGGCGTAGCAGACGATGCTTGCATTGCAGGAAAGCCCTGCAAATAAATAAAGAAAAAGAGTTGCAGAGTTTCTACAACCAATTTATCATCCTTAAAATAATTATATTTATTTTTTAAAATAACCCATTAAAAACATTTTTTTTTAAACCAAAAGAAACCAAACGTACGACCTTTTTCCGTGTTAATATAGTTGGAAATATAAATTTCTCCTTTAAATTTTATAATATCGTCGTTAAATTCATACCATACTAACGATTCGTGTAATCCATCGCTCCCGTAACGTTTATTATAATAATCACAATGAACCTGTATATATATATGACGGTCCAAAATCGGAAAACAACTTATTATTTCAGCACTAGATGGCGCTGAAGGTTTGCCAGCGCCAAACTCAAACTCCAGTTAGTTATTCTGCCTGTCCTTGGTCTAATTGATTATCTTAGTTTGACAAGTAAATAATTCAGATGGAAGTATACATTTATTGAGTTATGATAAATAATAATATTTCATATTATTATTTATACATTGGATGGAAATCACTGGCAAAAGTGAATTATTTAGGAAAAGTGTTGTAAGGAATTCCCTACAACACTCACTCTTTTCTTGTGTAGTTTGGAGATTGGTCACACATGCGATTTATTTCCTGGTTTGTATAAGTGACCCTTGACCCCGGTCAAGCAGAGTTCACTTGGACTCTGACAGGAAGTTGCACCGATTGTCCCAACTTCGTGTATGTCATCGTTAATCCTGTAGTGCCTGCCTCTAATGGTCATACTGATGTTCAATTGGACACAGACTGACCACCAAGAGAGCGACCACTATAAAAGGGCTCGCAGAGTCCTATTTAGTGCCAGATACAATTACCCTTTAAGATATACTAATATTATGTTCAAAGTTAACTAGTTGATGTGGTTTCAGAACGCCTTATGACTCGAACCGGCAGGTGCAACAACCGTAAAGACCGTAGTGCGCCTTAGCATTTATGTTATGAAGGCATATGTACCGCTTATACAACCGTAGTGATGACATGATGTTGTGACACATCGGAGAGTGGTAGTTGTTGTGATCTGGACATGCCAGTTATCAGGACCACTCTATCTTAGGTCAGATAATTATCTGTTAACGTGTTCGTCGCGATGCGGAGTGTCAGACTATACGGGCCACTTGACCCATGCAACACCCCACTCAACTCTTGTTTATGGTATTTATGATATTGTATTGTCTTGTTAGCGGCACTCTGGTCATGTAGCCAGAGTTCCGTCTGTCCTCAGTCTGGGACACATAGCGGCTCAAACCTTGTGACGAATACAGTCAAAGTCAACCTTAAGTCGGATTGATTCTTCTCCATACCGTGTTAAAACCACTTTAGGAAACCAGGAATGATAGCTAGCGATCCAGATTCACTTACAATTATCCAGATTCAGATACCATCCAGACTCACTCACTGATAGTTATTATTATATCTCTGTTCGATAATACATTATTCCTGGCTTCACATTTATATACTTATTTAGCAGTCAGAGTTATGTCAATAAAGTATTAATTGTTATGTTTTGATAAGTTATGTTGTATATTTCCCTGTGAGTTTCTGTACAATTTCACACCGAGGATTCTCACTTCGCGTAGTTGTTAGTGATTTAGTCGGTATTTCGAGGTGATTATCACTTGGTAATTTCCCCGAATATCGGATCGTCACATATATATATATTCAAATTTGAGAACTTTGTTTCAATAATTAATTTAATCATATTTACTTCTTCTAACACTAAAGCCAATCCCGGTACAATTGGTATGTCAATTCTACACGGGCACCATGCTTTAGTGAGAGTATCCGACAGGCAATGACCCCGAACAATTGCAATTGCCAGTCCTACCATTTTCTGAATTTGATGCAACATAAAACTTTACCCTTTGACTATAATTACTGCCAATTCAATTCCATCCTGTTCCACACTAAAAGATAAGATAATAGAAATATTGATTGGACTAAAACTTCCACTTTTTTATTCTCTCATACTTTAAATTCCATAATGTAACGCTGGCAACTAGCATCATCAGCTGACGTAAAATTTTTAGAGTTGTTTCATGTTTTTTTGTACATTCTGGGTTTAAAATCTCGAAGGCTAACTAACGTAAATAAACTCACCTTCCAGCAGTAAAATTGTAAAAAAATGTGATCCTTTATACTGGCTTAAAATTTCGTTCAGAGATGTAATTACTGATTCAGAAGCACGGAAGTTCTCATTGGTTTGCTTTGAAAAACAAAACATTGTTCTTAGATATAGTTAAATGATTTTATGATTACTATTTTACCTCTTCTATAGGTGCAAATGCAAATGTAGGAAGTGTGTAAGAATACGAAGACCGAAAGACCGGGTTCTGGATGTGACCAACGTTGTTTCGCATAGCAAGAGGACCAGGCCAAACTGGACTTGCTACAATTGCGGAAAGCGGGAGCACAAGGCAGCGGATTGCCGGGCCCCAAAGAAGTCGGATGCGAAGCAGAGCAGCAGCGACGGTGGCAGTTCCTGAACACGTGGCAATGCCAGGCCGGGCCAAAACTATCAAAAATTTGGCCAAAACACAAAAATCATTTGGAAGCGAACTCGATTTTTTCCTGCCGTTTTCCGTTGCATGCGGTCCGTCGCTCGTAATCGCTAGGCCCGTCTCGCTACGTCGCTCTCGAATGTTCGCCAATGTTGCCTTTGGTTTCTCAGCATCGCACTCGTCGCGGCGCTCGTTTTAGTATGCCGTCAGGCAGTTTATAATACTGCAACGCTTGAAATAAAGGCACACAAAAGCTAAAAACGAACTTACTACTTGTTTATTCGTTTTCATGCCAACTTGGCATCCGGGCCGCCATCTTGGCAGTTGAGAAGACCAGACACCAGTGAGTCACATCACCCATGTGACCACCTGATGTCATCAGAGTGATTGATGACCAGTGACTTAATTACTTTGTGCCACCTGTTGTCAATCACAACAAAGACAATGTGTCATCTGCTCTACATCCAAAATACAAGCAGACAACACGCAAATACAAATACAAGTCACAATCGGTTATAAAACTTGACAAATCAGTGTCTACACATACAAATTCAATTGTCATAAGTCTCAATCAGGTAAATTCATAGACATAAATCTGTAAAACTCTGTTGACTCAATTTAGACATTAGTTAAGACAATTTAACAACTATATCACGCTTAAAGCTGCTAAAATAATGCTTTGACCTAAAATACTCATTATGATGTCAACAACTCCATATAATAACATATCTAGACTACTATCTACGCTTACAATAGCCAAGAATCACATCTAACTATTATTATACAATTACTAGACCATTTTAAGCAGTCAATATCACACATAACTGCTCAAATTCTGAAATTATTAATAAAACTCAAAACATCAATACTAGACATGATTATAAATCCAAAAACTTAATATGCTTTTAGCTAGAAATTTGCCAATACAACAACAGTTCCAAGCCTAGGGATGCTGCGCGCGTTGCTATGGATTCTGCCTTTCAGGATTGCGCGTTTTCTGCGGAGGAAGTGTATATGGTCGAACCGGTTGATCCAGTGGTCAGTACCTGGATTTTGGATTCGGGCGCAACGAGTCATATGTGTCCGCGACGCGAGTGGTTTCAGGACTGGTCGGATGAGTCTCGTTCAGTGGGGCTGGCTGGTAAAGAGCAGTACCTTCGGGCCATTGGGCGAGGTACCGTGCGCTTTAATGTCACCAGTCCAGATTATTGGCATACTGTAACTCAACATGTCCAATGTGTGTGTTATGAGCACCTAAAGAGGTCGAGTTGACCAAAAGTTGCTCATAAGTATTTTTAGTTTGAGTTAAGATCACCTTTTAGTGTTTGCACAGGTTATAAACAAGTCATTATAATTTGTGCAATTTATTTAGGCTGTATATGTTGTATCAGGTTGTCCTTGGGACATGTGATAAGTTGTTGTAATTATTTATATTTATTTCACAGCCTAAGGTAATCATTTATTAGTGTTTGTTTACCTTAAGGTGATCAATGTTGGAAATTGTATGATTTTATTGGTTTCCAGGATGTCTGTGATCAATCTAGATGTACACAGTCATCCTGAGTCTTATTTTATGTAATAAGATCACAAACTATGACCAGTTTGTGATCTCTAGTCTTGTGAGCTTTTTTTAGCCCACATGTCATAGTCTGGCTCCAGTCTGAGCACTTAGCTATGACATCTGGGTTCCATGCTGTATGTTTGTGTTTCCTGTCCAAGATGGCTGCAAATAAAGTGTCTCTCTTCTTGGTGTAGATTGTAGGACCTTTTAACCATATGTGTGAGTTTATTTTACTTTAAAAACACATAATACCGAGTGGTATTATAAGCAATAAGCAGTTGCAGCAGCCAAGGCCATTCCAAAGCAATTATTTCCACTCCATGCGGTCTATTAAGTGTCAAGGACAGACCAGTTGAGTGAAAATTCTCAAATTAAGGTCAGGGACCAAGTAAAAGACGCTGAACAAGATAGGCTATTCAGCGGAATCCTCAGAGCAATATTTCGTGCCGACTTTTCGGAGTGCGGGAATCGCGTCAACTTTTGGCCGCAGCCGGGCCACCGACTCCCGCCGGACGAATTCGGATTTCCCATCGAAAATCCAAAAGTGGGAAAACTGCATTTTTTCAACTTTTTGGAGTTTTACCTTTGGTCCATTCCACTGCGCGGACCATTTTAGGCCTTTGCCACCATAAGACCTCAAGACAGATGGCACGGTCAAACGCGTTGGAGTTTATGACGTCTTATGCGTGCCTGGTTTGAAGCATTACTTGTTATCTGTGACCCGATTAGTTAGCCGGATTAAATGTGTTATTTTTGATAAGAGGTGCGCGCATTATTGATCGCTCTGATAAAGTGCTGTGCAGTGCTGAGCTGCGCTTAGGTTCTTTTTGCGCGTCGTGTTACGATTGAGCGCAATGTAGTCTTTGACGAGGGCCAATGGGACGCGTCGTTATTGGATAGTGGAGCAGTGCCGTCACCGCCTGCTAATGCTCCGCCACCAGACGTTTATTTTTATCTGCCGTTGAGCGTAGCAACTTCGACTGCACCAGCGCCGCCGTTATCGCCTCCGTTACCTCCGGCACCAGATCCTCCAGCAGCAGCAGTAGATCCTCGGGTTGTGGACCAGGGTCAACGAGATTTGCAAGCGGCATCGGTTATCGTACCTGATGTCAAACCGGTTGCGGGACTTCCGATGCCTGCAAGACAGACACGTGCAGATCGCGTAGCTGCACATAGAAGGCAGTTGGCCACACGGGAAGCCGAGTTGCAAGCCATGGGAGTACGACGGTCGGAACAACTTCACGAGCAAGCAAATGTTGCGCAAGATTCTTTGATTACTCCGAGGACTTTTGATGAAGCAATGTCAAGCAAGCAGTCCGAGCAATGGAAGCTTGCGATGGACGACGAGCTGTCGTCAATGAAGCAGCACGAGGTGTGGGAAGTTGTTAATACGCCACCTGGTGCTCGGCCGATCAAGTCAAAGTAGGTTTTTCGGATTAAGCGGAACAAGGATGGCATCGTGTCTAAGTTCAAGGCTCGCTTGATAGCGGTTGGCTGCGCGCAACGTGAAGGCGTAGACTTTGACGAGACATTTTCGCCGGTAGTCAAACACAACTCGTTCAGAACACTTTTGCACATAGCTGCGAAGAAGAATTTTGTTGCCAAGCAGTACGACGTCAAGACTGCTTACCTGCACGCCACTGTGGATCATTACATCTACATGTGCCAGCCGTTGGGGTATAGCGAGAAGCCGGATCAGTGTTGCCACCTGCTGAAGAGTCTGTATGGATTGCGACAGTCTGGACGTTGCTGGAACCAGTGTCTGGACTCTGGGCTAAAGAAAGCAGGATTTGAGCAGACGCAAGCGGATTCGTGCTTTTACAGCTACAAGCACGATGGCTTCGAGATTTACCTGACGGTGTACGTCGACGACATGGTCGTCATTGGGCCTTCGGTCGAAGTAGTGGACAAGATTATGAACACGCTAAACCGGTACTACGAGTTGGTGGATATGGGTTTGCTGAGCTATGTACTTGGGCTAGAGGTAGAATGCCGCGATGGTGTCTACTATGTTGGTCAACAGAAGTACATTAAGACAGTGCTTAGATGTTTTGGATTGACTGACTGCAATGCAGCCCGGACACCGCTTTCAACCAGTGTGGACCTGGCGACTTTGGAGAGTCGTCGCCGTGCGATCGGACTTTGTACCAGCAGATGCTGAGATGTCTCCAGTATATCGTTCAAAGGTCAAGGCCAGACTTGGCATTTCCGGTTTCCTGTCTGTCGCAGTATGCAAAGGATCCAACAGACAGACAGATTCACCTTACGGTGATCAAGCGGGTCATGCGGTTCATCAAGTCAACTGCAAGCTTGTGCCTGACATTGGGTCACAAAGGGGATGTCCTGCACGTGTTCACTGATGCCAGTTGAGACTCAACCAAAGATGTGAAAGGCTTTGGTGGTTATATGACGTGCGTGGGATCGAGCCTTATCGGGTGAAAAATGCGCAAGCAAGGAATTGTCTCACTAGGCCCATTCAAAAACTTTAGCACGACTCGTGCCACGACTCATAGCACGCACAAGATTTTCATAGCACGCACGAGATTTTCAGAGCACACACGAGATTTTCATAGCACGCACGAGATTTTCGTATCATTTTGATCATGTGACTCGCTTTACACCTATAATAAGAGACACACCCAAGATGGCACGAGAATCTCGTGCTATGAGTCGTGGCACGAGTCGTGCTGAAGTTTTTGAATGGGCCTACTGTCATCTTGCAAAGCGGAGCTAATTTCCATCTCGGAGGGTGTGCGAGATCTTAAGTGGACTCGTGGTCTGTTGATGGAGTTGGGGCAAGGCGATTCGGTTGGCCTGCCGATGGACGTCTTCACCGATAGCAAGTCTGCCATTGATTTGCTGAACAAGCCGTGTCACCACGAGAGGTCGAAGCATGTGAATCGGAAGTACATGTTCGTTCAGGACGAGGTTGCACTGGGCAACGTCCGGTTGGTCCACCTGTCGTCAGAGGAGCAGCCGGCTGACATCCTGACCAAAGTTTTGAGTCGCGAGAGAATGGACAGATGTTCGGAACGTTTTCTCGAGCGTCCTCAAGCCATCGTTTGATTGTTCGATTGTTAAATGTTTAAGATTTGTTTTTCCTTGTGAGGTATCCAGAACGTGTCTGTGCAAAGAGAAAAATGTTGTGTTAGCATGAATACAGGCACGTTCTGGGTGCCATGCGCTTTGTTGTCTTTGCCTTGTATTGTTGCCTCCGCTATGAGCGGATGAAATGATCTGATGTTTCATTAAACCTTGTTCTTGTTTTTGACCTTCTGAGTTACGTTGGCATATTGAATACATACATTTTTAATAACCATTGGTGAATGCTACACTCATACATTTGAATGCACCATTGCCAGAGCTCTTTGGCTATATTGCGACATCTGACCATCAATCATATCCAGGGGTTACCACGAGGAGGTAGAAAGGAGACCAGCAAAAAAAGAGGAAGAAAAACCAGATAACCCATTAGTACCACTGCAGTGAAGTACCCGGGACAACTTCGGCCATACAGACCTAGAGAAGAGAAATGTACAAACTTGATATATTTCAATGATACTGTGTTGTTACGAATGAATAAATGTAACTGTTGGTGTAATGATCCACTAACAAGTGCTTTATTGAAAAACAAATACAGGTTTATATATCAATAGATGACCGTATGGTCAACGTTACTTTGAGTAGCGAAAAATCGCCACTTCTTCTTTATAGAAGAAGTGGCGATTTTTCGCTACTTTATTGCTACTTTACTTGTGTACTGTTTAACATAATTACAGTGCAGTAATACTTGAATAATACTGTCATAATACTAGCCAATGGCAGTATTCAAGTATTACTACACTGTATGTCGTTATGTTTCGTTAATGTAAATAAAAATAAATAAAAAGTAAAAAAAGAATTAAAAAAAAGTAGCGGAAAGTAGCGATGGAAAGTAGCGATATATATCGCTATATCGCTACTTTCCATCGCTACTTTCCAACACTGGCATCGCAACACTGGCACTGCCAGTGTTGCGATGCCAGATTGATGCCAGTGTTGTATCGCGCTTGGAGGAAAAGAAAAAAAAAAAAAAAAAAACAACAAAAATTTGTATCACTGGCCATACGGAAGTCCTGACTAAACATCTCCCCTTTTAGCTCGAAGTCATCTCCACTTTAAGCTGAAAGCCAAACAAAATACAAAGGAAAATCAGTGACTTGTGTGAGTAATAATTCTCCTGACAAGTAATAATAATAATGTCAGAGCAATGATGCGAATTTACATTACGAATATTCTTCTGTCGAAATACTGCACAAACATCATCGAATTTATGTAACTGTGCAGTTTGAGCTTTGTCAAAACGTCCTGACTAAACAGATACATTTCAAAATTCACTAAAACTATGTGCACAGTATCCAGCAGAGAGCGTTTGCCACAATTGCTGCTGAATTCTTCTAACAGAGGAGCAGAAGAGAATTTGAATGCAGCAGAATCATTTAATAATAAATCTGCAGCCATACATATTTCTGGAAAAAAAATTACACAAATTTGCTTGGAATGGCAACTGGCAAATTGTACATTCATTCAGTAATGAGACATTAGGAGCAGAACAGATAGAGAGAAAGGAACAAAAAGAGTTGAACCAGATAGAACAAGTGAACTAGAATCATAAAATTCGATTGCAGTCTTACTAGTTACTACAAGAAGAGAATTGAGAAGAGAATTAGAATGCAGCAGAATCATTAATAATAAATCTGCAGTCATACATATTTCAAAACAAGTCAAATAGAATAGAGTGAATGCTACACTCGTAATATTCGAATGCAGTCTTACTTCACACCCACATTCCAAAGTTCAAAAGAAAAAAGAAAAAATTAGTAACCACTTCATGAGACCTGAACTCCTGCTTTGCGTGATGAGAAATGAAATGGAAGCAGAATGGAAGAAAGTCGCGTGTTCATGCAAACACGCGAGAAAAAGCGAGCCAAAGTGATGTAATTTCCTGTTCGAGTCTGTTGGTTTAATTTCTTACCATAGAAACAACAAACAAATAAATTTATCAAGTCTTAATTGTTTTTTTGTTGTCGATAATTGAAAATATAAACAAATAAAATCGATCGCTCTGCCATCTATGCTACACTTATAAATCATATAATAAATTCGTTGATTTATGTAATTATGCAATTATGTAAGTACCACGATTTTCAGTACAACAAATATAAATATGACAATTGACTAAAGCTTATTCTGAGTTCACTGAGACAAGACACGTCATGAGCAAAGTGTTCGTGCGTAACGTGCGTAAAATCATTTTATTATGTGGAAATGTGGAAATTTAAAATCATTTCATTAGAAAAATAATTGATTGAATAATTCTACATCTATAATACATCTACAGGTGAATCCATGTAAGCTTGTGCAGGTCGTTCTAAATGACCAGGAAGCAAAGGAGTTTTTTCTTGAGCCTGAAGTCGAACCTGTCTGTCTTTCCAATACAGAAAGATGTTTACGAAGTTTTTGATCAGCACTAAAAGTAAATGCAAAATAAAATTAAGTTTGTTTTCATTACACAATTTTAATTTAAAATGTACTGGTCAAGAAATTCTTGGCAACTCGGCAACCTGTTCCCAGCCGCATGGTCTTTGCGATTGTTCCCGCGGCTGGTAACAAGTTGCCGAGACCAAAAACTTAACTTTGCTTCATCAAGCAGTTCGCTAAACATAAAAGCAACAATCAAACAACAATCTACACTTACTAAAAGAAATAAAGAAGCAAAAATAAAACTAACATGATAAATCCAAAGCAGCTTGCAGGTTGTCGTACACAGCACAGAATATATTCTGTGTGTACACAGCACAGAATATATCAAGGTTGAGGTATATACAGTTTTCTCTCAACCTTGGAATATATTGTGTGTGTACACCTCGGTGTACACAGCACAAGTCACCAGCGCAAGATTGACTTCTTGCAGCAGCGCCACAGTGACAATATTGGGCAAAATGGCTGCCGGTCCACGTCCCATTGGTTTCGTCGAGGGTTTCTTTGCAAGCGTTGTACAATAGTAGAGAGCCACCTGGTGCTAATCTAGTTCACTAAAATGTACGTCACTTTTGATTAAAACTGCGTACGCCGTTATTTCGAGTGGCGTTGAATTTAATTTGTCATTTGATGTGTATTTTTCGGAATCGTTTTATCATTCCGAATATATGCACCCCCAGCTTTGAACTTTATTGATCATGATCTCTGTCAACGAGGAAAAGCGTATAATTTTTGGTTGGATGATGGATTTTCTATGCTGGGACGGATTGCGTGATTTTTTGTCAACATTAAACATCGATTCTATAATGAGGACCCACGATGTGTTAAATGGTAATAATAATACTAAAATAATAATAATAAAAAAAAACAATAATTGTTTGCATCTGTGAATAGGTTGTCTAGCGTCGGCAGTTTTGATGGATCAAGTGCCGTACAGACAAAAAACCGTAAATTTGCTGACTTTCTTAGCGAAAATTTGCAGTGGTAATAACCATAAACTGAATGCTAAATGCAAGATGACTATCCTGGAAACTGCTTTTATTCAACTCCAAAAATTGAAAACCGAAATATCTGGTTTTGCTGAAACTGTGGCAGACTTAGAATTTCCATTAAAAATTCATGTCAGTACTAATAAAATGGTTCTAAAAATTCTAATTTTACAATTTTTATTTATTAACTAGGCCGTAATAGTATGTTGCATTGCTGGAAATTTTATTTTAGCAAATGAAGTTTACGAGCGCTTGGATTTGAAGTCTTTTATTCATTTGGAATTTATTAACGAAACCGATCTAGTACGAAAAATTAAACGATATAAAAGAAAATTATTTATATTTTTATATTTTAAAGGAATTACTACAAACTGTTCAAGTCTTATTATCTACTACAGACATTAATCATGAGTTTTTGAAGACTTATTCGTACGAATCGTTTATTTTAATGTGGATTCCATTATTTCAAGATATATTTAATAACATGCGTGAGCCACATTTGGTTGAGGTATTATATTGTGAAAAATTATCTAAAATTCAAAATAAAATATCAAAAACTATTTCTCTTTTAAAAACAGATGTGCCGAGGTATGATAGGCAATAAACTCATAGCCATTGGAACAGATCTAAGTGAAATAGAAACTGTTAGTTCCCCAAATAGTGTCAAAAATGGATTTATAAACCGGCACCAAAGTTATATTCATAAAGTAGACAAAGAATTGTATCTTTTAAATGTTAAGAGGTAAATAAGCTTAAATACAACATTGAATCTAGGACCTAGATTGAATGATTTGTGATTTGAATTTGGATTTTTACTCTAGAGATTTGTCAGCTGCATTGAGGAAGCGGAAGCCTAAAACTTTATCTAGAATTACCACTGTGGTGAAAGACGAATGGATGCGAAAAATCGAAAGGCGGCTTACACAATTTGTAAATTAAATCACGAAATTATAAATACCGGTTCATAAACTGTTATTTTTTTATTCTTTTAAGGATATTTTAGATACTGTTGCGAATAAAGTTTCTCATACTCACAATAAAATAGTTGTAAATCACAAAAGTGACCAAAAAGACCAATCAAGTTTAACCAGGTAAATAGGTGTTGTTAAATATACCGTATATATATTTTACAACTTAATTATATTTATTTTAGTAAGTTACCATTTACACGCGAACTTCGAATTGTTTGTGTGCCGCTGGAAAATGATAAAAGTTTACCCATGTCATTGAGGTACAATTTTATGCAATTAGTAATGTAAAGCTATGATTTTTAATTTTTATAATTTATATTTTTTAGGAATCTAGGCGTTAAATACAACAGAGAAAACACTCGTTTACACAATTTATGTAGTGATGTTGATGAAATACAAGACGAAGAAATTGAATTCCATGCAATTAAAAGAAAAAAAAATTGTTCGTATACTTTATTTAGCGATGACGATCAAGATGATGAAACTCAAAACGGAGAAACAGGACTAAATGAAGACAACAGACACTACACTCGTATACATTCACCAATTAGTGGCGATGGATTGCAAAAGGAAGCAACTGAAAATAGCATAGAAAACATTGGTTTACATACCTCATTTAGTGAAGATGATGAAAAACAAAAGGAAGGAGATGAATTATATGACAGCGTGGAAGCTGCCGTCGCACGAATCTGTGGAGAGCTTGACAATGATGCTGCTGAAAAAGAAATATTTGGTTCAGTGTCATCTCTCAATTCTAGTACAAAAGATGAACAAACACGTAAGAAAAGCACCAAACATGATGAGATTGGTGTTTTTTAAAGATTTTTTTTTTTGCAACAGCTGTTCGCAAAATTCCGAAATTAAATCTAACTTTAGGCAGCCGATTGAGCAAGCGTACTTCTCTTACACCTGCTCGCAAAACGCCAGTAAAGTTACCTGAAGAAAAGAAGCGATTGCCTTGGACAAGTGAAGAAGAGGATAATTTGTATTATGGAGTCAGAGTTTATAAGGAAGGAAATTGGGAAAGGATTCGCTGCCAATTCAATTTGATGCATCGAAGTAGCCAAAGTTTGAGTGACAAATGGCGGAATTTAAAGATAAAGTCATCAAAAATGATAATTCTTAAAGATCGTTATTTAAAAAAACAAAGAAATACAAATGCAAATAGAGAGTCACCTGTATATTAAAGTCATATAATCAATGTTTTTATTTTTATATCTTTATATTATCCGAACTTTTATAATAAGTGTTACACAACCTAAAAATTCATAAACCAAATTTATTTTTTTTGTCAAAATTATGATGTTGATTATCAATCGGACTGATAGCAATGGATTCAAAATAAAAATTCATCAGTTCTGTTACAATGATTTAATATCATTTTAACTTCCGGTGCAACATGTTTCTTTACGTTTTCGTCATCCATATTAAATTTAACACAAATAACAATATTGTTTGAGAAAAGTTTTATTATATAGAAGCAATAAGATAATATTCACATTTGATAAAACTATAAAACTCCGTAAAATCAAAGACCATAAGCCAATGTATTTGGATTGTGGTTTTTGGTAAAATTAACACTGACCTTATTGTCCACCACTGACTAAAGTATGTAATTAGTGTAGAAAACGTGACAAAAAAATTTACAAATGCCTATTGATACAAAATTATGGCTATTTGAATCAAAAATTATTGCATTTTATCCATCAAAGTGATTTTGCAAACAAACATAGTTTTCAAACAAGTTTTGATCTTCTGGGCTGCCAGAACTCAACTCCAAAATATTCTTGCTACCTTCGCCCTCTAACTTCAGAACAAAGCATCATTTCAGCTGAATTGTGGGATATGTTTTAAAATGGCAGACGAAGTTCAGTTATGCTTGTATTGCTACATTTTATACATCGATATCTAACGCTGCGTGAGCAGCATGGAATTAATTCAAACCGATGATTATTACATCATACTGGATGGCGAGTTTAGTTTATGGTGTAACCGAAAAACTGGAGAATTAATTCCTCGGCATGGTAAATGTGATTCTTTTCTCCATTTATTGCTCTTAATGTCATATTTCATTACATATCCGTGATTTAAATTTAAACATGTGTTTTCGATATCATTTGATCAAATTTAAAATATATAATCATACTCTGTCGATCGTTTTATAAAAATTATAAATTATTCTTCAACTGCCTAACCTGTTATATAACAAATTGATTAATCGCTCATTAATATCACGTTATGACCCAATTGATTGCCATTATCATGAAATAATATTTTTAAAAAAAAGAACTTGAGAAATATTTGATTTTTAATTCATTCGTTAAAGCAATGCAGAGAAGCGTATGCTAATTTTTACTTAAAAAACTCTTCTGTTTTTATTTAGGATGTGAGTTTTCCTCTCTGAAAAATCCCACTTGCCTAGGATATGTTTACGGAATAGTTGGCAAAGTCAAAATCCATCCTGGTAAGTTCGTCATTTCTATTGTAAAATGCTGAAAGGTCAATTTTAGTTGATAAATGCTATCTTGCTTGACATTTGCCCCATTGTCTATCTGTCTGAATTGTGAGTTTCCTTATCACAACAACAAAAGGCAAATGTCAAAAATTGATATTTTTATTTACAATTTGTTTGATACATATCACGTCCACTGTTTTAGATTACACTTTAATTTGTCGACGTCTCTCCTGCATAATAAACTATAATCTTTAAATTTATCTTACGCTCGTGGCAACCACAATGTGGGCATATAATTGGTGAAAATGTCTGGTGACATTTTCACAATCGACATCCCTGCTGTTGTTCATAATAAAACCCATCCATGTTGTGGATTTATGTTTTTGTACGACTACTTTTTTACAGATTACATTTTTCGTTAAGTTTTGCGCTATTTTTTCAACTTGTGAATGTTTGATTTGATGTAACTGGCTCGCATCCAAAATTCAACTTTGTATGCAGGGGAAATAAAGATTCAACGTGATAGAGGAAAAGAAAAAAAATGTCACTCACTTTCGACGACGGAAAATATATGCTATTTTTTATTTTGTTTGACAAAATTGTATTTTTAACTTGAAATTGGAGTTTGATTGTTTTCAATTTTATATTATTTTTTTATTTTTTTTTTACTTCCAGCAAATCGATTTTTTGTTATTTTTTGTTATTTTTTTTTTCTTCTAATTTTTTGCATTTGTTTGCAAGGTATTGCGTACGTGTTTTACTAGTTTTCTCGAGTTGTAATTTCGGAAATAGGTGCAATTTTGTTACAAATGAACATGTTTTTTCCTGTTTCTAATTTCTCGATGTTGTTTCTGTGCTCCGTAATCAAACGGAAGTGTTTTTACGAGTGCTTTGGTTTAATCCAATTCTCTCTTTACGATTATTTGATGTTGGTTTATTAGGTTTGTTTGTTGCGTGCTTGTCATGTTTTTTATGAGTAAGCTAATAAAAATAAAAGATCAAGTGATGTGAACATCAGCAAATTGTCTGAAAACATTCCAAGATTATTACCCTAAATCTAAAATCAATATATCTTTTTTTTTTTCTCGGAAGTCGTTCGACCATTTTTTTCGAAATTCATTCATTTATTTATTTATTACTATCTTTTTTTTCTTACAGAATTGGACAAAAAATTGATCCTCATACGACAACAGTGTCAAGTCGGTACTCTAACAGGCTGTCACAGAGTATACAATATTAATAAGATTGTAGTTCTGCCATTAACTTGTTTTGTGAATGCGGATGCATTAGACTTGGGACTTGATGTTGGTATTTTTTTTGTTATTGTAAGTGTAAATCAAATTAATTTTTTATTTTTTTTTTTTTGTTTTTTGTTTTTAGCCTTGTAAAAAGCATCACAATGCTAATAAGAAATCCGATCCTCGGTCGCCATGCCGATCTCCGGAACAACCGCATAATAAAGCATTTCAAAAGACATGGAATTCAATAAAAACAGCGACAGCACAAGCCACTACTCAAGTGAAACATCGAAAAGTAATTTTTTTAGTTTATTGATTATGGTAAATCTTTTATGCTCATTTTTATTAAAAACGTATTCTAGAAAGAAGTTCGCGACAAGGAGAAATTCGAAAAACGGATAACGGAAGTGTGTAGTTTTATTTATTTTTGTAAATATTAAATGCTAAAATATCAATTTTTTTTGCAGGAACTTTTGAAAATGTTTACTGATACAAATTCTTTTTATTATTCTACGTCCGGTGACATAACAAATTCGTTACAACGACAATATTTCCAGTCTCAAACGTCTAAAGTAGATCTTCCACTATGGCAACGAGTTGACGAACGATTTTTTTGGAATAGATATATGTTACTTGATTTGATTGAATCGAAGGTAAACTATATTTTTTTGTGGTATTTTTGTTTAATAATATAAAATTTTTTTGAAAATCTAGAATCGTTTGGCTGATCATTGGATCATTCCTGTCATTCAAGGATTTGTACAGATTGAAACCTGTTCTCTCGATTTTGATCAAAAGACCAGTCAGGAATTAATGTGGAACATTGAAAAACATCCGTGCGAATACAAGATCATTTTAATTTCTCGAAGAAGTCGTGATCGAGCTGGTAAATTGAATTTTAACTTTGTAGTTTCATAGACAGCAGAATTTAAATTTTTTTGTTTTCAGGCACTCGATACAAAAGGAGGGGTGTTGATGAGTCTGGAAAATGTGCTAATTACGTTGAAACCGAACAAATCATAGAATACGTTCATCACTGCCTTTCGTTCATACAAGTCCGAGGATCTGTGCCTGTATTTTGGAGTCAACCAGGTTATAAGTACAGACCGCCACCACATTTAGATAAAGGTGCAAATGGAAATAATAACTCAATGCAGTACTTTATATATAATTTTTAATTTTATAATCTATTAAAGGCGAAGAAGAAACCCAAGTTGCATTTGAAAAGCATTTCGCTGAGGAGTTATCCATTTATAATCATCAAATTCTTATAAATTTAGTCGAACAAGTTGGCAAAGAAAGAGTACTGGCGGATGCATATTTGAATCATGTACTTAACTACAACAGTCCTAATCTCACTTACGTTTCGTTTGACTTTCATGAATACTGGTATGTAATTAACAAAAAGTCTAAGTTTATGGAAGCGCTTAAGTTAAATACTTATTGTTTGATAGTCGTGGAATGAGGTTTGGAAATGTGTCGATCCTTATTTCAAATATTGAAGATATAATCAAAGAAATGTGGTATTGCTGGTAAGATCGATTGTTGTATTGTAATATCTTGAAATTTGTTTTTTAATTATAATAATTGTATTTTAGGATTGACAAGGAAGGTTTGATATGTCAACAGAAAGGCACATTTCGCGTAAATTGCATTGATTGTCTTGACAGAACAAATGTCGTTCAAACAGCGTTGGCCAAAGCCGTTTTAGAAATTCAGGTATTAAAAATTAATTGATGCATTATTTGCCACAGTTACTCATTTATTTTTTAGTTTACAAAGCTGGGTCTTTTGCCACCGGAAGGAATTCTGCCACCCCGCTGCAGAAATATCTTTCAAATAATGTGGGCCAATAATGGTGACATAATAAGTCGACAGTACGCCGGTACAGCTGCTTTGAAGGTTGATATGCAAAATCTAAATTTATAAACATGAAAATAAATGTTTTATTTATACCAAAGGGCGATTTCACTCGAACTGGAGAAAGACGATTTGCGGGAATGATGAAAGATGGATACAATTCAGCTAATAGGTAGTTATTAAACATTATTAGCGTAACTTATCTATTACTGAGTTTATTTTTTCCTTCTCTCATTATTACTTCATTTCTGTGTGCCGAGTAACTTCTGGCCGAAAAATACTAAGCGAATTGTTATTTATATTATACGATTTTCCAGGTATTACTTAAATGCATTTAAGGACGGCTACCGACAGGCGTGTTTTGATATCTTGCAGGGCAAAACGCCAAATTACGATGATATGATCATTCTCGGAGAACAAATTATTGTTCCTTTATCTTCTCTCTTGCCAGATCAAGCACCCACTTATTATAATGACTTGGCTCTCGCTCCAGAGATCAATCTCCTTTCGGCACTGTTCGCCTTTTCCAGGTTAATTGACAGTGTATCTGTGTTTTGAATGTTTATTTTAATTAGCATTGTAAGAACGAAATTTCATTAATGTTTTCTTTTTAACTGGCTACTGTATTTGTGAGGCAGCTGAGCAGTACATGGTTATATGGTTGCTATACATGTTTAAATGCATGATTATGTTTGGCTAATATTTTATCTTATTGTATGCAACTAGGTTGAGACGCGTCCTAACACAATTTTTCATTTTATTTATTAAAAGCTATTTTATTAAAATGGAGTTTTTATATTTTTAGATATTACATGAATCGCTTCAAAGATGCTTACAGACAAGCCACCATTGATCTCATGCTTGGCAACAATATATCGGATGATATTTTGGGGCTTAGTCCCGACCGTGAAAGTCCCCCTGAAGATGATGCGGCTTGGCTTAATTGCCAAGCTGAACATGTGAAACAACTGATCGATGATTGCAAGAGAATGCTTGTTCCTAATGCCGAAATTATTCTCGGTGGGTGGGCTTTAATAGATGCTGACCCAGTGTAAGAAAACAATTTTGTTCTATTGTTTATTGTATTGTGTTTGGTTTATAATTTTTTTTTTAAATAAATAGATCTGGAGATCCAGCTCAAGTAGATATGGATTCTATTCTGATTTTGACTAAAGATTCGTATTATGTCGCTGAGTGAGTTTATTGGAAATTAGAATGTTTTAAAAAAAAATTTTGTTCAACTTTTTAATAATATTTATAGGTACGACGATGAATCTGATCGCATAACTCGATATCAAAGGGTTATGTTAAACGAAATTGAAAAAATTGAATTAGGTAACAAATAAATTTAAAAATTTTTGAATTTTCTTTTACGATATTTTTTATTTTAGGTCCCGAACCGTCAATATTTAAGTCAAAATTTATGTGCGTGCGGATAAATTATCAACTTAACTTCCAAAGAGGTTATTTTCACATGTTTCGCTCTGCAAATACTCGATTTTTTAATAATATGGCGGTGCCAATTAAAACAGAAGAGGAAGCTATTGGTAAAAAAAATTATCACAGTATCAATTCAAAATTAATTATTTGAATTAATTTTGCTACAGAATCTTTAAAAGCAATTGTGGAGACAATTGCAGCCACACTGGAAGCATTTGGTTTGCTAGTACCTGTTTATCAGGGAAAATTAGAAAGACGGAAAAGCAAAATGCCTTTTCAACAAACAAAACGATCTCCTTTTGGTAATGTATACTTGGAGTTGCCCTCTTTTGGTGGGATGCCGAGAAATGTGTCTGAAACTCAACTGCTTGCCCTACGAAATGTTGGTAAGTAGACAAAACAGCAAAATGTTTATAAAGTAGAAATCAATTATATATGTCGTACATTTTCCTAAAGGAACTAAAGCAATCAGTAACATGACGTCTCAAATTGCCAAATTAAATCCAATGAAATTGAAACTAAAGAAGAACAAAAACAATGCTAAAACGGCCGAAGCAAGAGTCACAGTTCAAGTTCCCGATCAATCTAATTTGAAAAAACCGGATTTTGTCATGGAATCTTCTTCTGACGAGGAAGCCGAAGAGGAGTTACAAGATCCAACTGAATCTAATCAAGACTTGGTATTGAGCAGTTGTGGTATCTTAGCAACGGGGTCGTCAAATTCGAGTCCTTCGGCTCTATACATCGAAGAACCATTTAATTCTATTGAATTGGGCTCGACATCGAGTGGACGCACAGAAATTTTTTCAGTTAAAAAGGCAACCGACGGCTGCGAAACACAGACTTCAACATCACTAACGGCGTCAACACCCAGTCCGCGCCCTCAAACGCCCGAAATCACAGTTAGTAGAGATGAATCGGAGAGCAGATTATCGGAAATCAGTGGCGAATCTAGTCAAGTAGTTGGACCCAAAAAATTATCTCATTCTTCGCACGAATTAGGAACAAGTTCGGAATCAGCAAAAATTATTTCAGATGAAAAAATCTGCCAGAGAAGAAGCAGTGATCAAATGCAAGTACCGATGTCTGCTATGAAGACTTCTCACAGTGAAGGGGCTTTGGGCCAGCCGCCGCTTATTGTGGCGCGAGAATTTGTAGTTCCTGGTTTTTCGCGTGTTGCTCGCGGATTTCAAAATTTGGGTGCAAATATCGGGGGATTTGTTCGGCCTCCCGTCACACCTACTGTTCCAGAGGATCCGATTGCAGCAGCACGAATGGCGGAGAAAAGAGAAAATTGTGTCACACGAATTATTGAGTTGTGAATATTTTTTTTTGTTTGTTTTTTTATGTTGATAAATATTTTTTACTTAGTTTTTTTAATATTTACATTTAATGTTAATTTATTTGTAATTAAGCATATCGAAACTAGTCATAGTTATCCGACATGTAAAACGATGTGATAAACGCTTATAAATATACAATTAATGGCTTTAGAAAAATTAACTTTGCAGTTAATACTTAATAGGCCAGAAAAATAATTAGATGTAACTAGGTATTTATTGGATTTATTATTTTGAGGACTTAAACATATCCATAAAGTACGGTATATTGGAACAAAAAATAATGCATTTTATTTTTCTTTTTTTTTGTATATACAAAAATATAATGTATAATATAGATTTAAGTAAAAGCAGTAAGCCAATTGTAAAATATGAAAATATATGCAGAATTTATTAAAATAAATCAAACTAGCATGAATTATTTGTAATTGATTTTTTAGTTTTTCATTTTTCTTAAATATCTTGGTCAAGTTGCCCGTTATGTCGAAATGTTGTTTTTTTAATCTGCTGACTGTGAGTGCTGAAGAAATACGATTGCAAAATCAGATTAATTTTTGCGCACCGATGACTAATAATTTTCAGCTGCATTGATTAAATATAAGTGTTTTTTCCTGTAGGTTAACTGAAAATGAAACTTTTGTATCAATCATTAATCGTTTCTATTCGTATAACTTCATTACGATTTATTTTCTTTTAGTGGTTTGTTGTGACAGTCAAACGAATATTCGATTACATTGAAGCTAAAGTGAAGCGATTTATTGGGGTTACGGGAAACGTGTGGGACGTTTGAATGCAAATGAGCCGAAACTTTTAATTCAAAATTAAAATTTTATGGCAGCATTTCAAAACATTGGTTTAACGACATATATTTACAAGATTATTGCTTGAATCCATTTATTAATTGTCTGTGCTCATAATTAAATTCATTGAAACGTTACGGTCCCTATGAAAAATTACAATATTTATAATTTATGCCATTTCAGACGTCAGAATGGTCGCAAAATGCTAATTTAGAGATTTTCGCAACACTTTCCGAATGTGATACTTTTAAAAATAACTCTTTGATTTTTCCATTTTCCCAGGAGTCACGAGTCACGAGCAGCAATAAACGTTTCCCATAACTACACACAAAAATAAATAGTTTTACACAACATTGGGTCTGGGAGCTAATAACATTTTTAATTTGAACTTCACCGCTAATCTGTTAGGTATTACGGTACAGCGGTACAGTTCAAATTTCTAAATTCTTCTATTTCATTGTTCTCAAATTTTTTTTGTTTTTTTTTTGTTGAGGAAACACAAATAAAGTTGTTATCACAAATTTAGTAATATACGTATTCTGCATTCTACTTTGTACACCTCTTCTCTGGTGATTCTTTAAAATGATAGTTTGAAGTACGGATTGGAAGCATCCAAGTATATATTTCATTTACGTTCAATTTCCGATGCTTAGAACAGCTAAAACCAAGAATGTTCAAAGTACAATTTGAAAGCGCTTGACAAGTGCAGATTAAATTACAACTTGTATATTAGTTCCAAGAATCCCAAGATGCTATGGAAACCTACAGAATATCCAAGATAGAATTAAATAATCTGCTCTCAAATTAGTCTCGGCTTAAGTGTCTAATTAGACAACTACCACGGAGACGTAAGCTGATTATATGAATCCTCCCACTGGATTATAATCTCTCGCTTGACTGATATTTATGTCTTGGCTAGTTTAACATCAAAATATTTTTATTTTTTACTGCTGTAAGCTGTATGTGGTAATTATAATGTAATTATAAAATCAAAAATTTAAACCAGATTTGTCATACTTTCTTATTAATTAATTTATAATTAATTTACATTAATTTTATTGTTTTTAATTTCAAAACTGATATTTCTTGAATCATGATTTAAAAAAATAAAATAGTAAACTTTCGTCAAATTATTTTGCCGGGTCTTATCGCTTTTGTGCTACTGAAAATGACGATAGAAAAAAAAATTACCAAAAAAAAAGTCCTCCATAAAAATCGAACATTTAGAACAGATGGCGCAACAGGCGAATACTGTTGCAACGTTGAGCGGGTGGCGCGCACTAGAAAAGCATTTGGCTGGCATTTTGCGAGTCATTTGGAATACCACTAGCAAGCAACTCAGAACTCTTTAATAAGTTAATTAATTCAAAGAATTAATTTTAGTTTGATAGTACAGCAGTATTTCTAATTAGTTTAATAATTTAATCTTATTTTTTTACAAATTGAAACAAACGAAAAGACTTAGAAAACATCATAATGAGACTGGTCATTTTCATTCTGGCGTCCTGCTTTGCAAGTCTTCAAAGTTTTTCTTTGCGACCAAATCAAGAATCGAATGAAATTCGAGATCATCAGGTATGATTTTTAATTTTTCTTTATGATTTGTTTTTGAATATTATTTTCGTAATTTTGTTTGCATGTGCTAAAATCCCTACTTAAAGTGTAGTATTTTTATGCTTTTATTGATAAAATGAAACCATTCATAAAACACGACAGGCTGTACTTTGTAACTATTGATATAAGCTTATAATAAGAGTTTTATAAAAGCAAATTATACTTTGATTTTTTTTATGAGTAAGAACGTAATAATATTTTAGGTACTAATCAATTTCTCATAAATGTACAAAACATCTGCTAAAATTACGCAAATCAATTTTACGTGTTTTACGTGACATCCATAAATCTCCGAGATTACTGATTTTAGTACATTTTTACTTCAAACAGTTGAATGAGTCGTGTGGCCATTCACATTAATATTTGTTTCCGTTTTGTGACATTTTTAGTGAAGGGGAAAAAGCAATATATATATTTTTTTTATTTTTTGCATACCTAAATATTCATATCCGATTTCCTCAATATACAGTACATACATGCATATGAGTTTACTTCTATTTATAAATAATGTGCATTGAATTGTCAAAAATATTGGCGTTAAGCACGATCAAAAACTTCCGGTTTTAAGGCTAAAACGTCATTTAATTGGATTTATAAACATGCTAAGAGTAAATCCATTTTTAATTGCTAATTATGTACTTCAATTTAAACAACCCGCACCACCCACGACGTGTCAAATTGATTGATTAATACTGCAAGGATGGGTGGGTGAAAATGGATTTTAAAGCAAAAAGTTTATACTTTAAAAAATAAAGTTTAAAACAATTTAAAAACTGTTATTGTTTCAATATTTTTGTTTTTTTATTTTCTTTACATTTCTTTTTTTGATTATTGATATAGGCAGGAAACTAGTTTTTTGAGGGTATAGAAATGTCAGTCTGTTAATCTAGGTGGAAGTTTGAGTTACAAAAAGCTCAGTTTCTAAACAAAACATTAAAAAGAGAATTGCTTTCATTTCGACACTACATTTTTATTTTACTGTATTTTTATAAAATTGAAAAGAAGAGTGAACTGAAGTACCGTACGTAGAATATAATTATGAAATTAAATATTTTTTTCTCTTTCATATTAACCTAATTAATTCCTCAAATAGGGTAATTAGAATATCATTTTTCTTAAGTCTAATAAGTGAAACAAAGTTTGCGTAAAATAGCTATTTTTAGTCCAAAAGTTGTTGAATGAATCAGAAATGTAATCAAATATCTCTGGAATTAAAGTTGAGTAGCTATGTACCTTTCTCTTATTCCCTACGGTTCTATTTCACTTTCATATCATTCTGTGATACATGTTGAATTATGACTTTCTAAAAAGGTTGGCATGAAATGAAAAAAAATGTGGTTTGAACATTTAATTTCTTTTGGTTTTTAATTTAAAAAAAAAGTTAATTACATTCAATTTAAATTCAAATACGTATAAGATTTTTAAAAAAATGTTATTAAAAAATCAATTTAGAAAGCGAACAAAAGATGAGAGCATTTTTTATGGTCGGTTTGAAAAATACGCTTTATAGGATGCGACTGCACATCATGTTATTTGTCAATTGGATTTTCAAGTGGAGTAAACTTTGAATGTAATCTCAAATTGGGAAGTGAATCTTGTCATACAAAGCCAAATAAGCGTGGGATTTTGCAGTATATATACCCATACGTCATTCTCAAAATAACTTTTTTTTCTTTTCATAGATGTATTCAATATCATAAACTAGTTTTCGATATGAGAATTAGTCAAAATAAACCAAAAGATTCCTAAAGAGTTTTTTTTCATTGTGGCATTTTGCGCACGATTTTCTTTCTTTTACAACTACAAAAAGTATATTTATTTTTGATATCAAAATTTAAAACTAGACTAAGAATAGTTTTTAGAAATTCAGTAGACTTTCTTTTTCTCTTTTTTTCAATTACATCTTTGTTGTAACAAGGATGTATGTGTCTCCCTCTGCGTTGCTTTCTATCGACAACGAGTGCTTGTCCAGTAAAAAATTGCTTGCTTTCACAATTTCACACGGTCACTCGATACAATGGAAGGGCTTAGATCAGCACTCAATAGAATCAATGCATTGGACCGAGGTTAGGTTGAATTCAATACACGAGTCTTTCTTTGTTTGATTTTTATCTAAATCAGTCGCGTTTCATACGAAGATGTCAACAAAAAGGAGAGAAACTTCATCTCGTTGTTTAATGCAAATAAAATAATTAAATATATCATATTGATGTTTTTGCATTTAAAAAAATAAAACATAGGGTACATGTAATAAAAAATATTGTTTTTTCTTTTGCACCTGTTACCCACAATTTCATTAAACATTTTCAAGGCGTTTCTATTTTTTATAGCTACACTTTTACAAACAAACTTGTTAATGAAATGACTCAAGTTGCAAGCTGTTGAGGTCGATTAATTTTCCAGAATATAGGGTACATGTAGAAGTGTAAACTTTAAACTTTAAAATTTTTGTAATAACAAATTCTACAAACAATCAATTTGTTTTTCAGAATTTTCATTGAGAAGCTTTTTTTTAATAAAAACTTCTCGCATTCAAGAGGTTTTGCCATAAATTTTATTCAAAACTCGATTTGGATTTTTGCTTAGAGAGTTTTTGCTTTGAGTCTTTGATGTCTTTGGTTGGCTCATTAAACAAAAGAAAACCATAGTACACGCAGTTAGAAAAAGCGTTTTCTTTATTGCCAGCATTTTATTTTTAGGTTTTATTGTTGCCTGGTTATAATCAAAGATTTATATATAGTAATTTTTTTTTAGTATACTCTTTTCAAACCATTGCCGGCATGCAGGGCAAACTCAGTCTGTGCATATTTGCAAGCTAATCATCGCGGTATCAACGTGCAACCCTTTTGTGAATGCCAAGGATCAAGAACTTGTCGTCACGTCTGGGACTCGATGGACGGTCATTCAATTACTCAGGGATCTGATCAATACAAGGTTTATATCAAAAATTAATTTAAATAAACAAACAAAAAAGAAACAAATAGTTCAATTTTAAAAAACACAAAAACACCCTTTGAGCTTTCCTGCACATTGTATAGTGTTTTGAATAAATGCTTATGCATTTAAATTTTAGTATATTTTTGGTTTGTTTTTGAAAAACATTAGAATAAAACAAATAGCATACTATTGTTTTAAACTTGTGTTTTGTTAGTAAAGATGAAAATTTAGTTGTTTTTTTAAAGTAAATTAAGATTAAATATTTAATACCTTTACCTTGGTTATTATTAATTTTAATTTTTAATTTAACGGATTTTTTTTCTTCAAGTTTTGCGACCGGGTAATAGAACCCCCTCGATGCAATCTTGTAGAATTCGCATACACCTCATTGATTGAATACTCCAAAGCAACAGGGGACATGGTGTCCTTGGCAACTCATGTTCATTGTTGGTGTCCTGAATTTCACACCTACGATTTATTCGACACTCAATTTGATGAGAACGAAGAATTTGACATCATGCTTACAAAATACACATGTCAACCGGTATGTATTGAATTTTTTTGATATTATGGTTTTTTGAGCGGTAAACATAATTTAGATGTAGGTATTAAATTACCGAGTAGCAACGTCAACAAATTGATGAATGGTTTTTGGTGGGTTATAAGAAAACATTATTGAGGATAAAAATAAAGATTTAATATTATTGAGAATAAATTGGACATTATGTACAAATATACATCATTAAAACGTAACTCAAATTTTGAAAAGAGGGGTGCATAGTAAAAACATAGAAATTAATGAGACTGTTGTTGATGTCTTATATGCTCATATTACGTTCTGCGGCTTATGTTAGTAATAAAATATGCTTACCGGTATTCTACCTTTTCCATAATCTTATACCTACCTTGATTGGGAAGAAAAGAAGTCGTGGGCGTCATAGATGCTCTGAGAAGAGAATAAATATTCATTTAGCCTTTGAAGTTGTAGCCTTTGAAAGGCTTTGTGATCCGACATACCTTAACTTTAATAAACAATCAAGAATGTGGCTTCACATTTTTTCTGTAACATGATATCAAGATAATATACGTTTACGTATGATAAAAAGATAAAAAGATGATAAAAAAAAGAGTAATATTGTTTTGAATTTAATTTGAAATTATAGCTCAAGACGTGTGAGCCAAGTGATTCTTGCCGGGTAGTTACAGATAGTGGAAACAACTTTCTGGTGAAGGATCTCTGTACTTGTCCTCATCGTATGATCTGCCCGAGTGATTCGCGTTACCTGGTTGAAAGCACGCCAATGGAAAAAGGAACTGTTAAACTAATTAGTTGTCAATAAAATCCTATTTTTAATTGTACACGTGAAGAAATATTTGTCTCAATTTTCATGCAATATTTATTAATTATTTAATTAAAGACTACAGCGACATAATTTAGAATTTCAAACTTTAATTTAAAATTAGTTTTTTAATAAAATGCTATGAGAACAGATAAGAATTTTAAGTGATGCCTGTATTTATTTTTGGTTTTTTTTATCTCTTTAATATATTATTTCAATGTTTATTAATAAAATACTCTTGCCTATGTATTACTTGTATAGCTTATACAGTCACCTTTAATGTTTTATTAGTGTAAGAATATTATTATGGATAAAATTGTGTTTTGCAATTCCTGATTTATGTGTTTATTAATTATCCAATTACAATTTACAAAATTCAAATAATTTTATACAAGAATCAATCCCCACTGCATTCTGCATCCACCGCCCCTTCCGTCAGAATCATCTCTGTAATAAGGTGTCCAGCTATTAGCAACGGCACACAGACGGCGGTCGGCTCCACCTCCGCACTGACCACCATCACCATCAGGATACCACTGATAGCATAAGGCAATGTCGGAAGCCCAATAATCCGCATTTTGTGGAATACTGATTCGCCAAGACATTTGACAACCGCCCGGTCGTCCATCTGTGTCATCTCGGTAGACAGCTGTGAAACTGCCGAGCGGTGCGCACGACTCAGCTGGCGCACCTGCACCACATTGTCCTCCGTCGCCGTCAGCGAACCATCGGTAGCAAATCGATGTTTGCTTGAACCATTCGGGTACTGACAAATCCGTTGTTTCCAATCCCCAACTCATTCTGCAGCCACCAGGACGTCCGTCCGTATCATCACGGTACGGAGTGGTCAATTCTCCAACATTTGCGCACAGGTGACTGCCGACACCATCTCCGCATTGACCACCATCTCCATCAGCGTACCAACTATCAGAAAATTAAAGGGCTGTTTATAAAAGTAGTTTTTATATAGTAAATTATGTACCGTAACTTACTTGTAACACAATCTAGTTCTAGCTGCAAACCACACGGGGATTTTCTTTGCTCCTTTACATTGATACCCGCCTGAGCCGCATGGAAATGGACGTGCTTTAGCGGCACATGTGTGAGGGCAACAATCGCCACCATCCCATTCTTTCTCCAATACGTTGCAGGCCAAATCACACCAACCGTCTCCGATGGATTCCGATTGGCATTCACTAGTGCTGCGTTTGTGAAGGTTTCGTTTCTCTTTGCATTGCAAATTTTCTATTTTACTCTGAATTATATGAAGTAAAATGGTCACATGATGACTTGAAATGAGTTGTACATTTTGAATTAATGGAGATCTTTGAAGTTTTGATTCTAAATTCTGAAGTGAAGTACAGTTCGCCGAGGAAATAGTTTGATGTAGGTTGAAAAGTATATCGTGTTGTTGACTTAGAACAATCGATGCAGAAATAAGAAGAAGCGTAAGTTGCTTCATGTTGCTAGCTTTAAGCTGACAGGGAAAGACAAACTTTGCTGGTGCAAATCGGACATTTATGTCCTATTTTATCACGGTTTATCAGTAATTTTATCACTTTTACATTAAATTTAAAAAAAAATTGGAAATTCCAAAGTCGGTAATCTCATACTTTGGATTTTTTTTCCAAGAAAAATTCTCGAAAATAAATATCTTTATTACGGTTTGATTTCCCGGTTCTGAGCTGCTTACTCGAATTTCTTTATCGCCCAGATACAAAAATACGCGGTATGAACTTACTTTCTTCTGCTTCGATTGTTATATCCCAATCTGACTGTTGACCTTGCATAGACCGTCATCCCCATTACGCCGACAACCACTTTGCCGACTTCTCAGTTTGTCGACAAATTGGTTTTTTCGGGTAATCGGGTGGTTTATTTTGGGGGTGATTTAAAAATCAGGACCACGCCCAGAGACTCAAAGCGTCGATCTCTGAATTTCATGATACACAATAGTAATGTTCGGCAAACTAATAGGCAAAGTGGAAATAAACCGCCGCATAGAAACATGATTATTTACATACATTCTCATATTTACTCCGTAACTTAAAGTGTTCATGTTGTAAAGGTGAATTCATAATTTATAATTTGTTTATTACACACAGTATACTACTAACGAGGCCATGTGCAGGATTCATGTTCGACGTGAGAATCTGCAGTGGTTTCAAAGTGGCCTTTGTATTAGGATTTTTATAAGAAAGACAATGTCATCATAAAATAATGAAGCAAAAACACCGGCTGCTTAAGTTCAAAACTGCTGAAACTTCAATGTAGCGTTTGGTCGTCTTTGCTTTGATATTTATGTTGAGAGTTTGGATCAAAGCTTTTTACTTGAGTTTTCACACGAGTTATGAGGCGCGACATCTAGTTTCAACGAGAAGAGAAATTAGAAGCTTTGTTGCTGATCCTGCGGCAATTTAAGCATTAAAAATTATAATTTAATTACAAGTTATATGCTCGTAATTTTCCTCCTTAATAAGCCTACCTTTACTTAAAGTGTTATGTTTTTTATCATGTAAGTGTAGCACCATGCACAGAGCGAGGAGCTATGATTTCACATGAAATGAGATGACGTAATAACGAAGTTCGAATGAGAGAGGAGAGTAGAAGATAAAAAGAGCAGATTTAACTTTGTGTCAAGGATTTATGTATTCTTGTACCATATGTGATTATTAAACTGAGAACCAAAGACTCATTGATACTAACAACCGACTTATTTTAATTATTGGTTTTACTCATGTACTTGTAGGTACTATCTATGAAGATTATAATCTAGTTTAGTCAAGTTAGATTACTCTGCTCATCATTAGTTTTTATACTGTGATTATTTATCTACGAAAAATGTGATTAACTTTCACTTATCAGTTACTCAAGTTTATCAAAATGTAATTAGAAATCTTCTAAGCACGTACTAATCTCTATTTATATTCTTCATTTTTCATGTTTTTGTCCGATGTAATACCACGAGTAAGCTACAACTAAGTACATAGGTACAGTCCACGAAAATGTAGTTGCACTTGTTCTTAGTTGAACTTTAAAGCATACTTAAAAATATATTTGCATTAATACATAATTTAACATCATTTCACTGCAGTTTCTTTTAATCAACTAAATTATTTATTTTTACATTTTTTTTAATCATATGAATATTTTAGTTTTTCATTTGTTTTCTATTTCATTGTATGTTTTATCTACTGGTGTAAGCTCCATTTGTAGTGTGTGCTGCAATGCTACGCATACTTATTACAGTTTAATACAAGAAATAAAATATTCCAAGTGTTTCTCTCTAAAAGAGTACCTCCCAACGTTGTAACACCAAACATTTGCAATTGTTCCAAATGACACTTCTTTCTTCTTGACAACATTGCTGCACTGTTGGCAACAGTGCAGCAATGTGACTCGTGTCGTCACGAAAAGCATCACTACGATCATTTTCGCAATTGTAAGATATAACCTCGTCAAATTTTTAATATTTTATAACGAGATTTTTCTAAATTTAAAGTAACTGAATCTGATCATTAGGTATCGTATTATAAATTTGTCTGGACTAGTTAGATGGCATTGCTTAGCAACATCTCTTAATTTAGACTCGTTTCGGACGTGAACGGTTACTTTAGCTTCTTGCCGAACCATTTCTATGGCAATTGCCTCTCCAATTCCACAACTTAACCCTAAATAATTCTAAATAGACATAAAAAATCAAATAAAATATTTCGAATCTCAAGTTTGAGTTTGCTCATGATGATTCTTCACCCATTAACTAGAAAATAATTTGTTAAGTTGTGCTGTTTCACTCGTCATTTGTCAGGTGACCAAGCATTCCAGCAAAGTCCGATAGTAAAAGTATTCTGTACCAAGATTTGCTAGTGGGCATTGATAATATTGATACTATTGATCCACGTTCTGAAGCTCTAGTAAATCTTAAGTAAACGCTACAATATTACATATAGCAAAGCCACCAAAAGAGAAAAATCGATTGTTTTTCCTCCACATCCCCAAGTGTAGTCACAAATTAAAGTAACCTTCTCATGGCGAAGCTTGATTTCCACACATGGACAGCCAAGGTAAGCAATTCTTGCCTATTTTAGAAAACGTCAATTTTGTATTTATAATTAAGGATTTAACCTGATTTCGTAGTAGAAAAGAGTTAGAATTGTTTTTGCAATTATCCTGGGCTGTGGAAAGGGTCAAATACCAGAATTTGTATATTTGTCACCGTTAATCAGTTTTTTTTAAAATGATAATATAATATATGATATGATAATGTATATATATAGTGAATGAGATATGTATCTGTGATTTTCCAGTATAAGTCTGTAAAAGAGTTATCCATTTTTTCCATTAATTAGGAAAAATATTTGATAAATAAATGCTATTTGATGTATATATGTTGAGAATCTAACTCATAAAAACTATCGACGAGAGCGTACGCGCGGATTAGTTGAATTTGAATTTCTGGTCGAATCTTATTGGTCGGCGCGCCTACTGTTTTGATTATTTAGAACCATGAAAAATAACCGAAAATAAATTTATGTTTTATCCACTTCTGAAACAATTAGCCGTCAGAGCAAGCCACTCCACCCCAATCCCAAAATGGCGATGGCACGATGTTTCACGGGATTTCACGAGATTCTACGAGATTTTGCGAGATTTCACGAGATTTCGCGAGAATTTACTAGATTTTGCGAGATTATACGAAATTCGCGAGATTTTATGGAATTCATTTTGTTAAAATCCCGTGAATTTCGTGGAATCCCGTGAAATCTCGCGGAATCTCGTAAAATCTTGTATAATCTCGTGAAATTTTGTGGAATCCCGTAAAATTAGACATAGATTTGTTGTTGTTGTTGTTTTTCTCGTTAGATTCTCTTCCCGAATATCACTCGCGCTAGTGATTGTCGAAACAGCCTGCAACCATTCATTTTTTTACTCATTGGTAAAACCACTCGTGCATCTAAAAATTGCGACCAGAATAAACCACTCGTGCCCTGCGGGCACTCGGGATTTATTCAGGTCGCAATTTTGATGCACTCGTGATTTGTACCGAGTAAAAAAATTCATTGTTACAAGCTTATTTCGACAATCACACTAGCGCTTGTGGTATTACAACTGATTATTCACTTGACCGTGCAGAAAAACTGAGGGACAGGTGGATAATAAAACCGTAGGATTTAATCAGACACAACATCTGCTAGTTTAGAAGATGTAATATTTTATCTCTGAATTAGCCAGAGGTTAAAAGATAAAAATAAAAAATTCATGAAATAAAGTTTCTGTTTACAGCTGCCCCTCGGCTTCCTTCCATACACTGCTTAGGTGAAAACACATTAAGAGCATTCATTCACCTGAATAACCGAATAACGGAAACACTCTGAACAATGGGAAAAAGATATTGACGAAAGCATCAATATCATTTTCAAACTAATTGTGCTCTACAAATTTTCCTCGAATTTCCACACACGACACACGACATCATTTATAATATTGGCCAAAAGTTTAATTCTAATACTTTTATTGCATTTGCAAATTAACTTCTAAGGAAATAGACATACGGTATTAATTTTCCCGATAGCATCACGGCTATACCATAGAAGATATTACAACAATGTGATATCACCAGACACAGACATGGTCACAGATGCAGCGACAACAAGAAAATACATACTGGTAATTGTGGTAAATCCCAATGCAAATACCAACTCGAAACTTTATTTGGAATAAAATCAAGATAAACGTAATTTTGTGCATCAGTCAGCAAAGTAACAGTGTAAACACAAATGTTTTGTTGATTTAAAAGTAAGTAATAATAAAATAAAAAACTAAAAATAAATCTTTCATCTTTTCACCTTTCCAGTTTCGTAACACACTTTGAGATATTCGTTTCTGCCACTAGATGACAGCGCGATGCAGGCAATCATTTAAGTAGACGGCGCGAGCATCACTGCCGATGTGAACACGGAGTTAACTAGCGAAGAAAGAAACGTAAAGACTGCTACAAGTTTGGTTTACATTGTATACCATTATTTGTTCGCATTTGAATGCAATTAATAAATCCAATGATAGGCATTTTTGCTTAGCAATTTAAATTTTTATCCTTTGTTTTTACGATGAAACGTCAATGGCTCTGATATTACTCCGGCGGACTGGATTTTTTCAGTGTCTCATCATTTGTCTCGTAGTTACGATTGCCATTGCTTTTTTACTGGGACTTGTTCCGTTATCGTCAATCATCGATTCATGCGATTGCAAGCCGAACGAAACCAAAGTAAAACTTTTAATTCATGTTTCTAATATTGTTACATTATTTTTTTAAAAAAATTTTTGCAGATGACTGGAAAATATACCCGAGGAAACAATGCGAAAAAGCGTTTGTGCGTAATTGTTCCATTTCGCGATCGTTTTGAAGAACTGCTACAGTTTGGACCGCATTTACACAAGTTTTTGTACGATCAAAACATTCCTCATTTAATTTACATCATCAATCAAATAGATAAATTTCGGTATAAACACAATCCCATGATAATTTTTAACTTGTTTTTGATCCAAGTATTTGTTTTTAAATTCAGATTCAATCGCGCTTCTTTAATAAACGTCGGTTTTCTAGAAAGCCGCAGCAATTGCGATTACATCGCTATGCACGATGTCGATTTACTGCCAATTAATCCCGAGCTCAGCTATGCTTTTCCCGAGCATGGCCCATTTCACATCGCATCTCCAGATTTGCATCCAATATATCACTACAAGAATTTCGTTGGAGGAATACTGTTGATAAACAACAAACATTTCGAATCGGTGCGTCCCGTACAAATATTTGCATCTCATGTACGTACAGTACATGAGATGCAAATATTTGTACGGTATTAATTTCAATTTATTTTTTATTTCAGTTGAATGGAATGTCGAATAAATATTGGGGCTGGGGTATGGAAGATGACGAATTTTACGCAAGAATCAGGAAAAAGTCACTCAATCTAACTCGGCCAGTAGGAATAACAACGGGGTCCCGTAACACCTTTCAACACATCCATGATCGTCAGAAACGTAAACGAGATCAAGGAAAGGTTTACAATCAACGCGAAGAAAACCGAAGACTCGACATGACCTCTGGAATTTCATCCGTGGCCTATAAGTTGGTTAATCAATACAACCTAGCGATCGATGGTACACCGGTACAAGTATTAAATGTTTTTCTAAGTTGTAATAGAACTGCTACGCCATGGTGCGAAGTTGTGAATTCACAACAAATTAACAAAAAGAAAACTTTATGATATTAATGCCATGGGTTATTCATACTTTAGTATCGATATTTAATTCAACTATTCTCTAGTCATTCTGATATTAATGGTTAACAAATGCAATTGTTAACATGACTAGTTTATTTATACCGCGAAATACCAATATAATTAGGTTGAGATGAATTTGAGGACGTTCTGAATTGGTTTTTCTCATGTTTTTCACGAGAATGGACCTGAACGAATTGCCTTTGGATCGCAATAACAGTTCTACTGTAGTCTGTAGTTTACTCCACTTTTTCCTAAAATTATAACTTATTAATTAATATTTATATAAAAAAAGTAAAAAATGTGCAATTCCTTTAGGTTGTTTTATTCTTTCGACTTGTGAGCAATTTATTTTCAGACTTTTAATCTTGTATACCGTTTTTCCAACTACAAAACTAAAATAAAACTGAAAAACCCGTATGTATCAAAACTAGCCATCAAACAGCAGATACCCCCAAAAAAAAAAGAAGAAAAAATATCCACATAGCTTACATTCATCGTAACATATCTTAAAACGGTAATTTTATACAAATTTTCTCTTTAGTCAACGGCATGCAATTAATTGAATATGCCATCCTGTCTAAATTGCAAATAATGTTTGACCATTGCCACTATTTTCTTATAAAGAAAATAAAATCAACAAAAATGCATTTAAAAAGATGTGTAGAAAGTCCCAAGTGAGATTTAAAGGAGAAGAACTTTCCCCATCGTTCACAAAATGTCGAACGCCTCCTTCAACTGCAACTCAGGACTGATTTCTTTTTGATGACAATATCTTTGAGGTTCACGTGAACCTTCTCTTTGTTTGCTAATGGAATAGAGTTCCAACAGAAACTGAAATGGGAAAATAACACAAATCAATTTGTCAGTTAAAGCATTTTATTATTTTTTTAATCCACAAGTACCGTTTAAAAGCCTCCAATTCTCTTTCCGACTCGTCCAATTCCCCATTGTCTAAATCAATGTCTCTGGGGACAAACACTTCATCTAAAAACAAACAAAATTAATTTTTTGTACTTTTTTAAAAATGATAAATTTCATACCGATAGATTTCAAATCGTCGCCGGAGCCTTTCTTCTTTTTGTTCTTCTTAGTACGACCTGTCTGTTGTGTGTTGGGAGTGGCATTTCTGTTGCTTGATTCACTCGATGATTGGCCACCGATTCCACTCGCCTCGATGATTTTGCCACGAGCATTACAAAGACCGTTCAAATTCTTCGATTTAACGTCTATAAAAAAAAATAAAAAATTAATATACCACTGAATTATAAACAACAATTATTTTCCACACCCTTTGGTAAATTTTCAACAACCGGGCTGTTAAATTGCTCCAATTTAGCACTTTCGTCTTTCTTATTTTTTAATTTCCCCTGCTTTGTTGTATTTGCCGATTCAGTCGTAGCTGTCCCGTTGGTTAAGAGATCAACCGTTTTGTCC
The DNA here is from genome assembly GCA_000239455.1 of Strigamia maritima. Classification (NCBI taxonomy): domain Eukaryota; kingdom Metazoa; phylum Arthropoda; class Chilopoda; order Geophilomorpha; family Linotaeniidae; genus Strigamia; species Strigamia maritima. The sequence continues at coordinate 57,439 of JH431742.1, read as the reverse complement.
TTCGATTTTTGCATGTTAACTAATGGTGCCACTGCAAGAAAAAAAATGAATTGATTTGATTTTCCGTTTTCACTATATTTTCGTTCTTTACAAACCTTTTTTATTGCTGAATGGAGACGGCGAAGAAATGGAAATAACCGTAACTGAGGAATCATTTGCTCGTGGTTGGCCCGTTATTTGAAGCACATTTGAATTCGATGCACTGGGCTTTTTTGTTTGCAACAGAGTAGCAGTTGATGTGATTTGTACATGTGGTCCAGTCGCTGAAACGGGTTTATTCTTCTTTTTCTTATTTGAGTTTGTAACTTTGCCCGCTGGCTGCGCTGGAACCGTCGCTGTCGGTACGCTGAGAGGACTCGCTTCGATGACCCTTACAGCCACTGTCTTTGGCGATTGAGTTCCACCATTTCCTTTCTTATTCTCTGTTGAATCTCCAGATTTAATGGAAATTATGTCCACTTCCGGCATTTTATAGCTACTTTTAGCATCCTTTGTTGTGATGCATGAAATTGAGACACCTGAAGGCAGTTGACATGGTAACGTAAGTTTTGGATGATCATTTTTGCCAACTTTAGTTATGATAACGGCGGGCTGATGCGGTTTAATTTCCTGTATCTTATTCGTGACGGGAGCAACAATCACGGAAGAACTCGATATATTCAATTGGTTCTTTTCTATTTCATTTCCTTTTCCTTTCTTTTTCTTATTAATTTTTGCCGTCACTTTTTGCCCTTCTTTAATTTCCTTGTTAACTTCTTTCGGTTTCTTGGAGTCCGGCGTTGGTGTTGGAATGGGTACTATTTCTAATCCCGCTTGTCCAGCCGCTGCAACGAGAGACTGTAAGCTCACGCTCCATTTAGAAGGTGACGTGGTGGTGTTGGCTGGCGGTTTCGTTGCTTTTAAATCGGCCTTTTGGGTAGTAGTAGATGGCTGTGAATGATTATTATCACCCGCTTTTACGGCTTCGATTACCTTCTTCAAAATACTATCTTTGGTTCCTTTCCCTGCCATGTCACCTTTTCTCATTTCTTCCATAATACTTTCCAGTGAAATCACTCGGGGAGAGGTGGTGTTGTCGACCGGAGTTGTCGACACTACTGCTGGCTTTGTTACATTCGTTTCGGGCTCTTTGTTGTTTATTATTGTTTCAGTAGTTTCAGGTTTTGGTTTATCCTGCTGTTTCTTAGCCTTTTCCTCCGCTTTCCGCTGTTTCTGCCGCGCTCTTTTCGCCGCTTTACTACTCAATTCACCCTTTCCATTGTTAGTTGTTCCTGCAGTGCCATTGATAAAACTGACCAACAAGTCAACGTCTTGAGTAGGTAAAGATTCCTTTGTAGTTTCTGGTTGAGAGGTGCACACTGCGACAGCTGCCGGAGTAATTTGCGGTGCAATTGGGGCCGTATTTACATTATTTTTACATTTCGATTTCCTCTTGGTCAATCGCAAACGAAGTCTTTCTCTCATTTCAATGTAGTTCTTACTAACAGGCGCAACAGTAGGCTAATGAAACAAAGCAAAAAAAATTAAAAATTAAATAAACGCTAATAATTGTTTAATTTTATTACCGTTCCATGTCCAAAGACTTCACAGTAGCAACAGTCGCAATGTTTGTTGTCTTTCTGATTAGAAGCAGAAGTTGAAGAACTCTGTTCAGAGCACGAATCGTCCACACTATCATCTGGACCAATATCGCAATCTGGATCGGAACACTGACTATTTGTTAAAAGTCCATTCACAGAGTTCATATTTTTTGAATCCAAACCACCTGAAAAAAACGAAAAAATAACAGTTTTTATTAAATAATGAAATTTATAAAAATAAAATGACTAAATGGCTAAACGGCTAAATCCGCCCAATATAAAATCTCGAGTTTTGTGTGTTGTATTAAATGAGAAAACAAAGAAAAATTGTTTTTTTTTTTTTTTTGCATATGCAGAAAACCATGCAGAAGAGGGAAAATGGTTCACTGTTTAGCATTGACGAAACACAAAATTGAATATCAACCTAAAATTGTAACATTATAAGTAAATACCGTATTCCCTCAGAAACAAGGGCATGCCGGTAATTGGTAATTACTAGTCTGACCAGTTTTTGACAAGTAGACAACTGGTCACTTAATAATCAAATAGACAAAATGCCAGAAAATTCGAATTATCCGGCACCCTGTTCTGACTGTCATTATCCGGCATGCCGTTCTTTCTGAGAAAATATGGCAACAATTTTTTATTGCTCATGTTTTTGTACTTAAATGCTATTTTACTGAAATTAATAATTGGACGAATTTAGTAGGCAAATATTGGGTTTAACCATAAGCTTACATCAGGACTAAATCCACCCAATATTGGGCAGATTTATTCCTGTGGCTATTTCCGCCCAATATTGAGCGAAAATAGCCACAATTTTTTTTTTACCATTGCAAGTTGACTGCTGTTGTTGCTGTGTTACTTTGCCCAGTTCAGGAGCTGTTGAATTCGTAACATTTGACGTCAAATCGCAATTCCGTAATGAATTATTAGTCCCAGTTGCAGCCGCAGCAGCGGGCACGTCATTACACGATGTGGGTCTGATATTTTCCGTGCTGTGTGGTACAACCTTCCCATTGGAAACTACTTCTGATTGTGCATTGAGATTTTGTTGGCCCGCCGATGGATTGACATGTGGTCTTTTGCTGCAGAGATTATCGGAGAATGAACCAGTCGGTAAAGCGTTGTTCGCGGAAATGCAATTGGTTCCCTGAGCCCCGGCTTTATCCAATTTTGTGCTGCTGGTCGAAGAATTGCAAGGCAATGCAAATAGTTCCTTGAGGTTCAGTTGGCTGTTTGCGACAGATGTAAAATTCATGTCGCTAGCCTGCTGCTTAACAGCGGAATTATTTGCTTCGTTATTCGTATCAGAAGAGTTAAGATTTCTTCTATTATGTGATTCTGGATATTTGTGAACACCATTGTGATAAACCTTGCTACTCTCGTAAATGTTGCTGTCGCAGTCGCCATAAGTTCGATACAAATGCTCCTGTATGGCCGACGCAGCACAATTCGGATGCTGTTGAGTGTGATTTGTTCCGAGTTCCAGCGAATTGAGAAGCGTTAATGCACTGCTCGTTATCGTTCGATGTTTCCCGAGAGGAAGTGCATGTTGTGAGCTGTGTAAATTATATAAATGGGGATGAATGAGTGGTTTGAGCGGAACAGTAGGCCGAAGCAAATGCGAATTGGCGCTACTGATTTCGCCGTGAATGTGGGGATACAAATGCAAAGACAACTGTTGCGGATTGATTGCGGACGAGGCCACATTGCTCGAATGTTGACATTCGCAAGTTCTGTCCAAAACAGAATCCTGCATAATCGCGGGATTTTGCGTCAAGTTACTAGTTGGAGGTGGAGCTGTACAAACGTGGCATTCACAACTTTGCATAGCTGATTCGCTCGACGATCCGACGGTTTCCGACGACGAACTTGACATGGTGCCTACTATTTGTCCGGCGATGTCATCTTTGTTGTATAGATCGGGTGCACCTGCTGCCAGAGCGTCAATGAGAGCAGAAGTGAGTTTGACAGACCGTAAACCCCTGTCTTCGTCTTCTTCGTCGTCTTCGTCTTCGTTATCTTCATCGTCTTCATCGTCCTCATCATCATCGTTATCATCATCGTCGTTTTCATTTTCATCTTCGTTTTCAACTTCATAATCGTCGTCTTCATTTTCCATCGTTTCCCATCGAACGTTCAATTCTTCCATTCCAACCAAGCTCAAGTCTTTATGATGATCAACGACTTCCCTCAAAAGATATTCAGCTTGTGTCTGCAGGTGATGTTGATGATGATAACACGAGTGGCCTTGTGAACAGTTGTGGCCCACAGAATTTGAACACCTAAAATAGATACATATAATGGAATATTAATTTTAATTTAATTTTTCTAAAATTTATTCAAACCCTGTGTTCTCCAACACTTTTCCCGCATTAGCCATTGCATTCGCTAAAGATGAATGAAGAAATTGTGCAGCCGTTTCACTCGACAATGGAGGTGGTGCTGTTGCCACTAGCAACTCATCTGGAATTGGTGTTTCTGGAGGAGTAATAAGACCGCAGGTAAACATATGAGAAATGCTGCATTCATCACAAGGGCACTGATTTTTGTTGCAATGTGGGCAATGGCAGTCATCCATTATGGATTTATTGCCAGAGAGCATCTGTTGCATTGTATCATTGAATGAAGCACTGCAATCACTAGGAAGAAAAACCATAATTACATTACACAATAAAAAAACATTTTAAAACTAGTATACTCTGTAATTGGAATTTTGTCTTTCTGCAGTTGTTGCTCCAACAGTTTTCGCTGCATTTTGAATAATTCCCAATCATCCTGCAATAGTTTTTGCTTCGCTTTCAGGGCAAGCTGCTCGGCGTTGTATTCTTGAATAAAATGTTCAGCTTCACGTTGCCAAACAGTTGAAATGGCATTCATTTCATCATTAAACTTAAGATAGCGCTCGTACAAAGACACGGCATCCGTTTTTGATGAATGATCTTGAGACGTCCTAAAAAGAAAACTACAAATTATTCAAATTTTTTAAAGCGTTTTATTATTCAAACCTCAAATGAGAAATAAAATTCGGAAGGCTTTTTTGAATCAGTGGATCCATATGAACAATACTTTGAAACAAGTGTCGATTAACCAACTCCCACGTTAAATTGAACTTTTTCAAAGTTTCAGATTCCTAAGAATAATTTATCATTAATATAAATATTGAAAAAATTTTAATAATAATAATTTCTCACCAGTTGTTTTAAAAGTGGGGCAACTTGACCACATGCTGTGCAAAGTTTTAAATAATCATTCAGTAAAGCTTGCACAAACTGAGTTGCAGCTTCCAAGTTGAGTTGTTTATTCACAGTGCTAGTCAACGCAACTGGTAACAGTTGCAACAGATGCATCTTTGAGTTAATCATTGCTTCGTGCACTTGAGTTTCCAGACGTTGAAAAAGTTGTTGAGGATCCAACACACACAATCTGAACAAAAAATATCACAATTTACTTAATTGAAAATTTTAAAACAAATATAATTGCTTTACCTATCCACAAGTTCCTGAATTTTTTCCATCGACAGTGATTCGGCAAGTTGAGCACAAATTTCTGTATTTGCACTTCCGATCCCAACATTACGATAAATTTGCCAAATACCGTAATGCAACTCGATCCAATCTGTTTGTAACTGATTATTTTCCTGTTCTTCCAATCTTTAGAAAAATACATATTAAAATAAAATAAATATATTTTAATTTCACAATAATTTGTTTATTAAATGGTTTTTGATGAAATAATTTATTTAAAAACTAGCATATCATAATTGCCATTTAAAAAACAAATTATTGTGAATTTGAAGATATGCATTGTAAATGATGTTATACATATTTTAATTTTTATACCGTTTACGGGCACACGTCTCGCAAGATCCTATAGCAGAGTCTGCACAGTGAGACCCTTGAACTGGACAAGATGTTAGATCATGTGGAGAAGGATGTAAAAACAAATTATCGGGCGCCTAAACAAAAATAAAAAGAAATTTGAAATAAAAAGAAAAAAAGTAAAGATAATAAAAATCTAACCAAAATTGGATAATCCGAGTCATTTTGTGAGTCTTCTTCGACACTATGGCGACATTCAGCACAAACCCAAAGCGGAAGTTGTGCTAGACTGGCAGTATCACAAAGAAGTTTATTGGTTTCTTCGCATCCATCACCTAAATTATCAAAGAAATTAGTTACTATAGTGTTTTTTTCAAACGTACATTTCACCTTTTTCGAGGTTTGGTTCTGGTGAGGGAGGATTTGATCGTTTGCGATGACAAAGGAGACATTGTTCAACTCCCAAAAATGGATTATGACCTCTCGGTATCACCGTTTTGGGAAGATCATCAGAACTAATCAAATTGTCAATTTCCGCCAATCCCTAATAAAAGAAAATCACCAATTAAAACAAAACGAAACCAAAAAAATTAGACACAATAATTGGTTAAGTTATTTATTTTAAAAATGGTGGCGGTAAGCCTTACTGAAATAAAAGAATAGGTCAAAAGGATGTGAATTTCATATTCAAGGTCAATGACCAAGCAAAGAATGTCTTTATAAATTGATTTTAGACTTCTAAATTGCATAATCGTGAAATATGATACACATAAATTCTTCAAAACAAAAAAAATACATTTGTAAAATGAATATTATCACATCTAATTCGTAATGCCTGTTGTTCTGACGTGAAAGCAAATAAATATAACATAAAAATGAAGATCCGTTGTGCTTATAAAACGAATTCCTACGTTGTACGCATGTTTTTAAGAAACAATTTATATTTAGAGCTGGATAAATAAATGATGTTATTATATCATTGATGCACAATTGATGCTTTTTTTGTTGATAATTTTTATAGAACTAACATCTAATAACCAATATTATTAAAAATAATCTTGGAATGTATCGAATGTAATGTAATATTGACAAAAACATACCTCATTTATTATTAAATTACACTTTTTTTGTACTGTACAATGTACAGATTTATAATGGCATTTTTTAAATGATTGCTATGCAATTTTCTTATTGCAATTCATTATGCTGTTATTCTCGATCTAGATGTTGTGTTGCACTCGTATTTGGATTCAAATAGTATAGTATTTTGATTTTTTTGCATTTTTTTACCTGATCACGGAAAATATTGTCTTGGGAAAAGGCAAACTCGTTACTACTGTTGTTTGTAACACCACAGGATGCCTTCTTATTTTTACGTCTTTTCACCGCTTTTTTCGATTCGGATGCACTCATTTTTATGTCTCCCAACAAATACTACGTAACCAATTGATCAGAAGATACGGATATCTCCGTTTAGCAACTAGAGATTCAAACTCAAGAGGAAAAAGTCGTTCACTTTATCCAGAATGTTAGCATGGGGTCGTCCGCCACGCTCAATATGGCGCCAGTTTACCCACAATTCAGACGACGAGGTTTTGGTTTATCAAGTGATCAATAGATGGCAGTGTAAAATTCAATAAGAATAAGAGCAAATTATTTCTTTTATTTGCAAACTTTATTTATTTAAAAACGAAATGTTAGATGTACAGGAGATTTCTGTGGAACTTATTTGCAATTTTAAGTCGCCGTTTTCGAGGATTATTCAGTGGTGGTTTGGAATTTAATAAAGTACATACTATAAATAATGCGCATTAAATAACATTCAGTTAACACTAGTGCCCCTAATGCAGTAGGTAGTACGTAGTATGCAGTAGTCAAATATAATACGAGCTGTAACAACATTGACATCTAAAATGCTCAACGTAAATGAGCAAACTTGAGGAACTCACAATAAATCTATTGAATTTTTCAATGCAGCTTAAGGCGATTATTATTATTAGTATTTTAATTTCAATAAATTAAAAATTTATTATTTATTGTAAACTACTTAAGCGACCAAAAAAAAAAAAACATATGCATTAAGCACGAAATAAGTAAATTCAAAATTGCGTTTTGGTTTTACTATTTTAATTATGAAAAATGAAATACCGGTATGTCGACAACTGCATATTTCTAGAAAAAATTAGAACATTTGTTTTAAGTGCAAAAAGGGCATTTGCACTAGAAAACGTTAACAACGGACTGGTCTAAACAAAACTCAAAGAACACTGCACAGCAGTTAATATTACCTCCACTAACGTAAGTTTATCCAGAGCCCAATTGCTTCTGGGCTACCAAAAATTATAAGTAAAAAACTCATTTACTTGTTAGTTGGAGGAATAAACTTTTGAGTTAGTCCTAATTGGCATAAAAAATATTTTGGTATAAATTTATGATGACAGTCCAAACTCGATAAATGACAGGAGTTTTTTGTTGTAGGAACAATTAAAATTAAAATACAGAAAAAAAAATTTGCCATAGCTGATAAAAAAAATTTTTTTCTTCAATTTTTACGTATTTTTTTAAACAAAATATTTTACAATTATAATCACTGGAAACAAATCCTCGATGGAAAAAATTTACCCAGAATTCGAGTTTAGACTGAAACCTTGATTTATTACACGTAATACTCGAACTATTTAGCGACAATGAAGATGTGGTCATGAAGTAAAAAAACAATGCAAAAAACTTGCTCGCAAAGATCAAATTTTGTTTCCAGCAGGTTTAAATCTAAAACCAATATAAATAAAAAAAATTATTACACTTCATGTATGATCAAAAATACCTTTTTTAAATTACAATTCCCAATGTTTGTGGTTTAATTCACTCAAGTCGTCCATTTCAGCAATTTGTTTGAGATATTTTGTAAGTTTCACAAGTTCGCGATCTTTGTCTCGATTTGCATGTGCATTTTTGAAAGGACGAATCTATAAATCATTTCAAAATTGTAGACTTTTCAAGAAATGTTAAGATATTACATGCCTTTAATCCATTTTGAGGATTCATCAAAAAGTTTCGGCGCAGATCATCAAACATTATGGTTGTTTTGCTACTATATTGTGGATATTTGCCCCAAATTACTCCTAAAGGTTTTACCTAGATTTAAAGTGTGTTTTAGCCATCTTTAAAAACTTATTATAGCATATAAAGTTTAATACTTCTATAACTCCATATTTGGCTGTGTGAATGCTTATCATAGCAGCACTGTCCAAGTAAAATAATATTTTATAGTCCGAATGAGTTGCTACACCTAATTCTCTCATTTTAACTTCAATCCATTTCATGCTTGTTGCAGCTGAAATAATTAAAAATATCAATTATACTGAAACAGACAATAAAAAAACAAAAGAGAAATATTTACACCATATAACAATATCATAATGTTCGTAAGCTGATGTAAGAAATTCGTGTAGGTACGGTCTCATTAATTCACTGGCATTCTGAGCAGTTGACCTATGATCTAGGGGGGGAAAAATGATTAAAGAAACTGCGCAAATCTTAATCACTAAACTTTGAAAATTTATTGCTAAATAATTCAACCATCAGTAGCGTTATTTGGCCTTATTGATGATAGAAAAACGAGCAATAAATGTCCGAAATCTAGTAAAATGTAAACCACAAATTTTAAAATTTAAATAAACAATTTTTAACTGTAAACTATTATCACTAATTACAATCTCAAATCAAATTACCAAATAACGTGTAATCAATGTCTAACACTAGTAACTTTTTATTTTCTCTTGGATCATTGAGTAATTTAATTTTGTAGTCCAAAACTCTTCGTTGAACTTTTGCTAAATACTCTTCTCGATTTTCCGTTTGAACTTCTTCGTCTTCAATATCAAAATCATTAACAACTTCGGGCAGATCTTCAGGTGTATTTACAGCATCTTGAATTTCTTCTTCCAAACTTCCCATCATCATAATTTTAGTGTTTGGCTTTAATTTCAAAAGAGATAATTGCAAACTATCATAAGCAGGCTTTCCTAAAAAATAAAAAAAATATTACATGAGACAACAAAAAAAATATATAAACAAAACTCAACAAATTACCTTTATATTTTAATCCTAGCAATTTCTGCCGAAGTGGAAGCACGCCGGTCTTTTTTTGAATCACAGACTTTAAATCTCCTACAGTATCTGAATCATAAATATCAGATATTTGATATTCCTTGCCACTCCATTTCACAACAATTTCCATCGACTGACCGTGACAGTCCTGGCTTCTGTCAGCCATGTTGTTTATAATGTACAGGAAGTGAGAAGAAACTGATGGTTTCTAGAAAATTTAACAAACTTCCGGTTTTTTCTAATCCCGCCAATTATTACCGAGTGTTGTTGGTGTCACTTGGGTTTTTTTAAACTGGAGGAATCACAAGTCCGAATTTGATTCATTTTTAAAATCACTAGGCGGATTTTATTGTGTCAGCAGTCACTCGTTAATAATTTTTACTTGCTGTACGAGTCGTGGGATTATTAAAGGAGAAACGACCAGCATTGATTGATTTGTTTTCATAGGCCATGGCAAGCAAATCTACCGCAGACACAGATGAAGAAAAGGTAAAATTATTTCTATTGCTTTTCCTATCGTGAATATGCATTCTAAATGAGTTATTTGTCTCGATAACATCTTAGAAGAATGAAGAAACCGAGACAAAGGGACCATTTTCTGACCCCGTGTTTAAGCAGTTGTCTCGAATTAATGGAGAAATAAATAAAATGACTGTGAATGAATTACGTGGCAGACTTAATTCTCTTAAACTGGACACAAGGTATGTATGTGCTTTTACAGAAATTTAATAATTTTACAATTAATGGAATTTTTTTTTTTACAGGGGCACCAAAGAGGTCTTGAAGAAAAGGATGAAGAATCATTACAAAAAGATCAAATTGGCCAAATCCAAAGTCAGAGATCCGTTAGCATCGAAACTTTATCATTATTTTTGCATCATCGATTTTGAAGCAACCTGTGAAGCTCATAATCAGCCAAATTATAAACACGAAATTATAGAGTTTCCTGCCGTTTTAATTAATGTTGAAGATAGGAAAATTGTGAGCGAGTTCCATGAATATTGTCAACCATTAATTAACCCAAAGTTGAGTGATTTCTGCTCCGACTTGACTGGAATAACTCAGGTTTGATTATACATTTAAAATTGTAAGCAATTGAATTGTTGGATGAAATCATTTTTCTATAGGGCACAGTGAAGGCTGCTTTACCATTTCCCGAAGTTTTAAAGAAATTTGAAAAATGGTTAGCTGATCATAAACATTCATATGCCGTTATAACTGATGGGTATATAGACTATAATTTATATATTTACAGTATGTATATACTTATTTTATTGTTTTGTTTAGACCTTGGGATATGAGTCGATTTCTGGCGATGCAATGTGATATCAGCAATATACCATACCCAAAATTTGCAAAAAAGTGGGTCAACATTCGCAAAATATTTACCTGCTTTTACCAATCTAAAAGAGTACGTAATATTATTATAGGATATTGTAAAGAGAATCGTCCTAATTTATTTATTTTTTAGTTAAATCTGAAGCAAATGCTCGAATTCCTCGGTTTAGCATTTGAAGGCCGACCACATTGTGGGTTAGATGATGCACGAAACATAGGCCGAATTGTATTGCACTTACTTAATGATGGTGCTAATATTCGTATAAACGAAAGAATTGATTTATCCTCAAAGTTAGTTCGATTGTTATTTAAGTTATATGAAAGTTGTTTTAAAAAATTTTTTTATTGTTTTTTTTTCAAGTGAGGAAAGCTCTAACCGCCAGACTGTTTATCTAACAATACGAACCGAGTCTCAATCTAGTCTTGAAAAAAAGCAGAGTACCGAAGACGAGGATGAAAAGATTAGTACTATCATTTCAACAATGAACATAAACTCCGATAGTTAAATATTTGAAAACGTTTGTACCCGATTTTTGTTTTTGTTTTTCTCTTTTAATATTTATTATTAATTATATCCTTGATGTCACACATTTTTTTAATGTTACATTGCTTGGCATATGTACAAATCTCAGTGTGCATTTCTGAGATAAATAAAAAGTTAAACATTACATTTCAATTAATATTAATAATTACTTAAAAAAATTATTCCAGTCCAAATCCTTCTGCGTTGTTGATGGCAATTATTAGCTTGTTCCGTAGAATTTCTTTATTTGGATAAAGGGGTAAGACCAATTGATTGAAACAAGTGTGTGATGTAGGTAACCTGGAAGCAAATGTAAATGTAAACTAAACTGTTAAAACTAAAATAATGATAATTATTACATGTTGCTTCTTTCCCGAGTACATGATATTTTGAAAATCATTTCTCCCATTCCTCCTACGGGAACTCTGTCGCTGCCGGTTGTAAAAAGCAGAAATTTTTTATGTTCATCTAACGAGAAACTATTTACTACTTCCCAAAAATCTCTGTGTGGTTGAATTTAAGAAAATTAATTATTATTTTTAATTTATGTATTTTATTTTTCCTTACTGGATATACGTATCATTCGGAGAGCAATTTTCGTAAATTGTCACTTTGCGTAATTCTACCATATCGAGTTTGGGTGATCCGCAGACTAAGATTTCCACTTCTTCCGGTCGAAGCATCTATAATGACGGTAATATAGTTTCAATTATTTTGTTTAAGTTGCAGTATAAATATGACCTTACTATTAACGCGTTAGAGGCGCAAACAGAGTGAAATCCTAAATAGAATGCTTTGAATTTGTCATAAATTCCTTGATTAATCACCCAGTTAACATACGACTCAACGAAATCTTAAATTTAAATGCAGAATTATCTACAAATTGTAATCTTCAAAGTGAAAACTCTAACAACCTGCTCGGTTTTCATTTGTTACAGTTATGTTGTCACCTCCAGGTTTCAAAGGCCAGTCCATTTTCTTACCAAACTCTTCCACAGATGCCTAAAAATGTGTAAGTTAAATTATTTTTTTTTAGATTTGACTGAAAGTCCTTTAATTTAATTCTTACAAGATAAGTCAAATCCATATCTTCTACATCTCCTTCATACTTCAATACTTCATTCAAACTTCTACCTACTTCCTGCAATTAAATATGCATTATAATAAAAAAAATATCATCCTCTCATTAATCACATAAATTACAGGCATAATTTCAGCAAGATCAGTTGGAGATGCATTTTTGCAAATTCCTACAGGCGCAGATTCAGAGCTTGGTACAACTGGAGGACTGAGTAACTTTTTGTAGCAAACAAATGGGAATCTAACGTCTAGTGTTATGCTATTGTACACTGCCAAACCCATTAACTATGTAAAACAGTTAGTCAAAGACTTATATTTTACATTTAGTGATTCAAAACAAATGTTATTAAGTAAGGATACGACTCCTATCAAGTTATATTCCCTTAAATTGCCTTTCGCAGTCAAGCTAAACCAATAACATCGTGCTTCGGCGTGGTATACAAACATTCCTGAAAATGGAAAAATTTGTAGATTTTAGTAATAATGAGAAAGGATACAGTTTGCATAATACGGTAGTTTACTTAAGTCTACTTAATTATTTATTCTTATATTTACCTTGGTCTTGGTCAAATAGTTTTCGTATAAGTAAAAGGAACCATTCTTTCGTTAATCCACCCATATCTAAGCCAGGCTCTCCTTCGAAAGTAACTTTCAGTTTTTTCTTTAAATCCTTTTGTTTTTTTGCAATCTGTATAATTATTGTGTTTCATTTTTTTTGTAATTTTAATTTTCTTTATGGTAATCAGTAGTCGGTATACATACTTCATGCAAACTATCCAATACTAAATGTGATCTTTTAATTTGAATATTTAGGAAAAAATATCTAGATTGGGCGTTTCGTTTTGAATTACAGTTGCCACTAAGCTTCTCTGTAAACAAAATAATTTATTTTTGCTGCTACTAAAAATACAAAATTAACTGACCCGTGCATTCCAGACCATTTGCTGTTCCGAATCCTTTTGCAAAATGGTTCGTTTGGCTACAATACTGAGTACAAATGGATACTGACAATAAGAAAATCTATCTGGACGGTCTGGATTTTGCCAGTAGTGATATTCAGTCATTAGATCAGCATGATCCAAGGCACAATTATAAAATTCAGTGTACAGAATTTTGTTTGGAGTAGATAAATTATTAGCAGCATCTACATCAATTATATATACCACTTGAATGATCACAATATTTTACGATTCAAAATGAATAACTCACTCAAAAGTGCCAACACTTTAGTTGCACACGATATCCACCATTTTCTTGGCACTTGAGATGAATTAATTTCTGATGCAGGAGTAAAGTGAGCTACTGCTACAAACTGATGCAGATATTTGATTATATTTTTCATAGCTTCATCGTCCATGCTAAATTGATGACAAAATTGAATCGATCAGTCTGTGAATGTGAAAAAATATTTATATTTAATAAAAACTTACTTATTAATCCAGTACATCAAAAGATGGTGGTCTGCACTGGCCAACGTACAAATCTGACGTAGAACATGCCCTAATACTGGATATGAATACTGCCATCCAAAAATTGAATTCTTAAAAAAAATTTTTAAAAAAAACAAGAAAAAAACATTAATATTTATTTTCAAAAATTGGGTATTTTATCGATTTAATTTTTACTTGAATTAAGATGTAGAATGCTCGAATATTGTCTTTACTGTACAATCTAAACAAAAATGTAAAGTGTGTCACTTTAAAACATCTAAATTGAAGGCATGCAGTGAAGTTTATTAGTATAATTAATATAAAAATCGATGTAATTATATGGCAGAATAATAAACCAGCAGAGGAGGAGGAAAAAATATTATAATAATAATAAATCAAGTTTGACGTAATTGTCACGAAAGGCACTACACGATCGACACAAGTTGCTAAGTATAGTTCCATATAGAAGCCATGTTTATCCGTTACTAAGAGACTGTTACCATTAACATTTGTTGTTTTTTCTCTCTCTTTCTCTTACGTGAAAAATTATTTTATGACAATTTTTTTAGAATTTATAAAAGTGAAATTACCTTTTATCCTTTTGCATTAAAGCATTTATCATAGATTTGAGCAATGCTTTATGAACATGCTGAGGCTATTAAAAAAATTCAGTATGACAATTCAAATTTAAATCTTCAAAGACCCAAATATTATTACCATATCTATTATTGCTTCATTTATAGCTTTCAGGAGAAGATTTTTTAAATCAGGGTCATTTAATTTCACTTCATCTTTATCAGGTTCATTCTGGGATAATTAAAAGTAACTATTATTTTTTTATTCGTCCACATTTTTAAGGTACACAATTACTTTAAATACGGCGTTAATTTCCTGGAAAGAATCGTAGGTTGTGCTATAAAATCCTTTAATGGTAGTATACCTTTTTTGGGTTTTGGCCTCCTCTATTTGCTCCCTATTGTGATATATAATAACTGGTAATGATAATTATATAAATGCCATTAAGATAGATCAATTACAAGAATTCTTCTCTAGAAATCTTTCGGTTTGGATATTCGATTTTATTCGGGTCAGAAGAGTCGCTTAGGAATAATCGCAATTCACTCTCGCTTTTAGTGGTTCGGGCCCTTTCGTCCAAACAAGGCGTTGTAATAGTTACCAGTTTACCTCTAGAATCCTATATATTAAATATAATGATGCAACTCAGTCTATTTAAAAAGTACGATAATAATTTAAAACTAACTTTTGCAATTGCAGGTAACGAAGTATCAGAAGATGGTCTTAACATATAGCTCGTTAATTGTCCATCTCTGGGCGTGAAATTGAACTTATGGGCTAAGTATGCGCCGAAAGTTCGAAGGGGACCATCTCTTTGATGATCCTATAAATTAAAACAGTGTTAAATTGGTGAAATAAATTCCAAAATGTAAATGTAGTTGTCACAAGTTAAAAATTGGAATTAAATTATAGTGTATGCACTTACCACGGACGGTAAGCGGACCCGTTCCCTATCACTTCCACCCCGAAGTCTCGAAAGATTATTGTTGTAGACACTGCCACAGAACTCGCATATTATTCGCGGCAATGCAGATTCGAATAATTCTTCTCCACAAGCAAGACAAACCAAATTCTCGTTCGATTCCATAGGGTTAATATATAGATTTCATTTCAGTTTTACCACATTTTTGATAGCAAAATATGTAGCAGGTTTTTTTCAACACTGTTGCTGTAATGTGCTTCTGGATGTCTAGGCGACAACATCGATTTTTTTCTTCAGTTTTCTGTCCAAATAGTAACGGCGCGCACATTAAATGTTTGATCAATATGAAATGGCTTGATGACGAGTGACCTCACATAGTTGAAATGGAAATTTACAAATTTGGAAACGTCGCCAAAAATAGACAAATTCGATGTATTTGCAATGAGTGCAAAATTGAAATTTTTATTTTTTATCAAATAATATTTAAAAACTCTTGACACTTATTCTTCTCGCTTGTATACGCCAAATAACGATCGCATTAACCGGTACTTTGAATGTCAACCCCGCCCTTGAATTGCCTTGCGCATGATTAGTGCATTCACAAAATAAAAAACCTACAACCCAAAAAATGTTTTTTTATCTTGGATATTTTATTTTTTTAATGGATACAGGGATACACATTTGAATGTTAAATATTTAAACAAAATGTGAAGTTCAGAACTAAAAATTCTACATGTGTAAGAAAAATAAATACTAAATAAATAATATCAACACTATGAACTGAAATATATTGCACGAACCTAGGAAACTTATGCAAGAAAAACTTTTAGGCCATAAATTATAAATTTGCTTTTAGAATAATAGCAGTAGTCAAGCCATAACAGTTAAGATTAATCGAGATTATCTCGAAAATGTAAATCAATTATACAGGAAACAGGCAAAATTTGTTGTCCTCGTAATTTGTTAATTTACTACCCGTTGGGCGTCAATAGCGACTTGCTGGCCTCGTTGCTGCCCCAATAAGTCCTCCATGATTACTTCACGGCATCGAGCCTTTACAAAATAAATAAACTGAAGCACTTCCTGCCCTCTAGTGGCAATTTACTTTTTAAAACTTGTTGCTGCTTTATATGGTAGAGGTCACCACTTTTTTTATCTTTGCTTGTTTTTTTGTTTGATTCAATATCATCCGAAGTATTTTTGTATGCGGTTTATTGATCAACTTTATTCCTGAAAAAATGTCGAAAGATTTTCTGCCAGAATGTTGGCAGGATGATAAACGAATGAACGTTTTGTTCTCCGAGTTTCGAGCTAAAGATGTCAACCCTCAAGCTTGGGACGGTAAAATGGACTTTTGGCGAAATGTCATTTGTTCATGGTGTCGAGCCAAGAACAAAGTGAGCTTTACTGAATCAGAGTTGAGATCTGACTTTGAACGGAACGGCCAGTATCCTCAAGGATTACAAACTGTTATTAACGAGTCGCTTAGGTGAGAATAAACGACTACCTACTGATTATTATTCAAATACTTATTTATAGCCCTTTTATTTTTTCAATAGGTTAAGAGATGTCGTCAAAACGAATGATTTTGGCAATTTAGTTGATGGAAATGGATGGTTATCATGGGGAGTAAATATTTTCATAAAGAAACCATTGGTCTGGTCCTTGTCTACACTTGCCAATACGGTGAACAAGAGAGAAACACCAGAGCAAAATTATACTTTATATGCTGTACTCAAGGTTCAGTAACGATAATTTTGATTTTTTAGATTACTTTAATTTTTTTTTCCATGTATTTGTAGGAAAAGGCAGACGAAGTTATCAAAATACATGAAAAAACTGTAGAATTTGAATCTACTGATCATATCATTAATATTTCCACCCTCTGGCAACAGTGTCAAGGTATTTTAAATTCCGAAGCAGATTTGGAAAGTGTTCTTATTTATTTGAAAAAAGAACGAATTGTTTCTACGTATTCGGATGAAAGTTCAAGTGTAAGTTGTACTAGTTGTGGAAGTAAATCGAATTTAATAATTTTAACTTTTTTAGGTTGTGAAATTTAAAAGGAAAAATGAAAAATGTGTAACTGAAATTAGCGAAGTAGATTTGGGCATCGTGAGGTATTAAATAAACGTGCGTTAAATTAGAAACTCACTGCAAAATAAATTATTTTGTTACAGATTATGCAAAGCTCGAAATTATATGAAATTAAGAATAATAAAGCTACAAGATGACGTTGAAAAGTAATTATTAATTATTCATTAAATTATAAATTCATTTTACAAATACAGAGTAATCATTGTTGTTTTAGATGTTTGCAAACAGCCAAACAGCATTTGAAGCAGAACGAGAAAGCAATGGTAATATATATTTCAATTACTACAATGCATTAAAATTGTAAAATTCTGCGAGTAACACACATTTATTAACAGGCTAAATCTGCGTTACGGAAAAAGAAAATGATTGAAAGAGTCATTGTGAAGCGAGAAATTTCTTTAGAGAATTTAGATACGTTATTACAACAGATTCAGGATACGGAATCAGAAAAAATGGTAAAATTTAAGTAAATTACTAAATTTTTACAAAAAACAAAAAATTAATTTGTAGGTGATTGACGCTTACAAATCTGGGGTCGCAAGTTTCCGGAGTACACTCGCTGAGGGTGGAATAACAATAGACAACGTTGATGACACAATGGCGTCGATTCAAGAGGTACCTAATTGGAAAATATTATACAATATGTGATACAAGTTTATCATTTGTTTTTATTTTATATTTTAGGTGTTTGATATGCACGAAGATATACAAGACACTATTTCACAATCTATTGGTGGGGAAACTGATATGTCAGAATTAGAATCGGAATTGGAAGATTTATTTGCATCTACTGATGAACCACCAGAACCTCCTACAATTCCAAGGGGAGGATCAATGGATGATGAACTTCGGGCTCGCTTGGAAAGACTGGCGGTACCAGATGACGGTAAAGTTTTGTTACGATGCTGAAAATTTTTTTGAGATCTTTTTGCATTGTTTAAATGTGTTTAATAAAAATAATTCACGCTTTTATGTTTAGGTGAATTTTTTTTGTTTATCCACTTTGAAAATGTATGTGACTTAAAGGGTATTTTGATTAACTAAAAGTGGCATTTGAAAGAGTTTTGTGGGATGTTTGAGTACTGAGCCGGTGAAAACTAATTTGTTTTGTCTTAAATTTAAAAATTGTCTTATCGATTGCGTTGAAATTAGACAGTTAAACGTGGTTAAATGGACAGTTGGCTTGGAAAATAAAAACTATTTTATCGTACCGCAATTAATCACTATTTTTTTTTCAAACGTTTTCTTTCTTTTTAATTTTTTTTTTGGGAGAGGAATTTTACATATTTTTACATTTTATTTGCTTATCTTTCTGCTCCAACTGTCTTTATTTATATTATTTATATTAATGTTTGTCATTAACAACAACTGAATTGATTTTAAAAGTGTTTCCGGGTAAACATCTGTTCAAGTTCACATTAATTTAATCTTTCATGCAGGTAAATTATTGGGTTATGAATTTCCAAGTACCATACCATATTTTAGTAATCTCCGATACTAGAAACATTTTAAGGATAACAAATACAGTTATTTGGATAACAAATAGTTCTATTAATATGATTTTAAATTTTTCCTTAAAAACAACTTATGATGGACTTCTGCTCATACTTGAGAGCCCAGAGCGGACGAGAGTAGACGGAGCAGAACTATTTATCAGAAAATGAATTAAAATGAATAATGTTCCATTAATCGCACTATTGATATTATTTTTTCATTCGAATGACAAAAATTTAACTTTTGATTTTGATCAAATTTTAAGAATTTAGAATACGGCAGCTTTATTTTTTATTTTTGGATTAGAATAGTATTAAAAAAAATCAATATTTACAATTTCTTAATTTTTCAATTATTTATGTATTTTTGACGTTAGTCATCGCCCTTAATTAAATGATTCTTGCTCATTATGAATCTCATTCGAACCATGTAATTGGATTTGTGGTGAATGAAGATTTCAACTATGCATGCACTTCGCATGTACACAGCATATTAGCTCAATTGTGACATTCCTTGAGCATGCCAAATTGAATGAAAAGGAGAAAGAAAAAGAAAAAGAAAAAAACTTTTTATTATACGATTCTTTTAAAAGTACATTTTAGACTTATGGGCAATATGATGCGTGAAGGCACGTCAGTCCTACACCAAAACGATTTCGATTCCTGCTGGGGGTTTTTCACATTTAGATCACAGCTAGACTCTTTCCCGCTGCTTAGATTAAATCGCGTTAAAAGCTTTGTCCATTACCTCACCATTGACAAATGCCACGCTCGACTTCATATGTTCAGTTCCCAACTTACTCGCGAAAATATTCCCAAACATAAATCCTCTTGTCGCAGTCTAATTGATTTATTGTTGACGTGTTGTTTTTTTTTATACTTTAATGTTAGTTCAATTAGTCTTCGATTCTGTTTTACATACGTAATTAATTAATTAATTATTTATTTATTTATTTATTGCAGTTGGACTTCCACACGTGCCTGTGAATCAATTTGAGTCCGAGGAAAAGGAAACTCTTGTCACCGCCAACTAACTCGAAATTATCTGAAATTTACATTTGGAGATCATCATGGGTTTGTGATGTAATAATTATCTCATGGTAGATCGATTGCTGAAATTTACAACTATATATTTATTGCAGATCACTAACTATTTTTTTTTACAATTACGTTGAATGTTTATATTATATAAGATGAAAAATAACTTTAAAATGTAAATAAATGAATTAGATGGTTATATTTTAGCAGAAATAAAAGACATTCAAGTTAATTTTAAATCAGTCAAGCCTTTTCTTCAGGAGATAAAAACAAAACAAATGGTGATTAAAATTGGATTAACTGATATTGGTTTAGATTTTGGTTGATCGCCGTTTTCGGTCTAATATGTAATTAGGGATTCTTGAGTCGGTCTGAAATAAGAATATTAGAGTAAAGTTTTTTTTCTACTTTTAATGATGCTACATTTAATTGAAAATGATATTCGGTAATTCAATACCTCGATCATAGGTAAAGGCTGCTGATTTTGTCTTGAAGTTTCTATTCTCATATGCAAGGCTTCCAAAACATGAACCAAGCCTAATATCTGGTGACTCAATTTATCCAGGAGTAGATCAGTTTCCAAATCGTTCACGTTGCTCGCTGGTAATTCGGATCTCTTGCGTCCACAACCCGTGAATGCGTTGCAAAAAGGTCGCTTATTTTTCAATATCGCGTTTTCGTGCCCATCTAAATCCTTCAACATTTATTGAAATGAATACTTATTCAAGTGGTATATAGAAAGATCAATATTTCAAATGATTTTGAATGGGGTCTGATTTCAAAACTTATCAATATACAACTTTTGAAAGCGCATTTGTAACACTTGTTGAATGTTAGATAGAGCTAAATATTTTAATATTCAATAGGTGCATTTGAAATAGAAACGCAAGTGATGCACATCTGACTAATCTACAAAACACGAAGTCTGAACATGTTAAAACACGGATTTGATTCAGCGATTTAACTAAATGCGCAATAACGCAATAAAACCGCATAATTCTTTCTCTTTGCCATCTCGATACAAAAAAAAAATCAATTTTCAAGTCTTTAGTGCTAAACTCGTGTATAAATTTAAAATTATAAAGAAAAAAAAAAAACATTAAACGTGAAAAGTACGCTCAAATCATTTCAAAAATTTTACAAAAGAAAACTTTCTTAAGAAATTGTTGAAAAAAGAAACTTACTCTTTTTTGGGCAGCACATCCAATGGTACAGGAAAAGACGATTAAAAGCAAAGTCACAAAACCGTGAATTGTGACGTATTGCATTTTAACTTTGGAGTGTTGACACTAAACAAAAATGAATTTTAAAAAAATTATATAAGAATTATGAAAAAATATGTAAGAAGAGCTCGGTTGGAAAACATATAACATAATTTTTATAATTTTTCACTTGATTAAATATTTATTTTGTTTACTATTACTCTGGTTTTAGCCGTCCCTCTAATTTTAATAGGATGCTGCGGTGTTTGTATAATGAAAACTTGACTTGAGGCGACTCGCGCTTTACATTCGTGTTGCCGTGTGGATAGAAAGGACTTATTAGATTTTCTTACACCGCTGTTAGGCATATTTTCGTGTATTTGTTCGTGTTTTTGTGAGCATGCGATGACTTAGCTGACTTGGTTGTAGGAGAGCTGTATAATGACACATGCTTTTCCTTGCATTTAAGAGCCGGTTTACATCATGCTGGAAAAATGAGTTTTTTCATAGCTTCAGATTGGTCGATGAAAAATTTGGAGTAAGAGGAAATTAGTGTAAATGTATCAAAAATCGGAAAATAATTATTTGATGACAGCGACCAAATAAAAATGTTCAGTTTATGTATTTTTTAATAAAATTAAAATGCCGTATCACATAAAATGACATATCTCGTAATTGAATTTCTAAAAGCGACAAAATGTAACTTTAAATAATACATATATGTATCTCGCGAACGTATTTAAATTTAAAACCGACAAAGTTTTGCAGATAAGGAAATGGGAATGCCAAGAACGGGATGATTATTACATGAGCTATTATCCAGTCATTTAATAATAACAGTCGTTGGACTTTTTCTAGCTTTCGAGATAGATACGTCAAAAATATGGGTTATTGTAAACCAAAGTTTCTTTATATACGTTATTATTTATTATATATTTATATTTTCGTCATTTTTTAAATTAAATTAAAAAAAAAAAATTCAAAAAATAATAAAAACAGTAATAATAGAATGGCAATATTGCTCTGCACAGAGTTACAGAAAATAATTGCAGCAAAGATACCCACAAGGCGGGCAATTTATTGCATGAATATTTTGTTTGCGCAACGTTAACCTTGGCACAGGTTGAAAAATGAAATTTTAAAGTCAAGTCAATTTCACTAAAGTTTTTTTTATAAATGTGATTTACTGGATTTTTGTTTCTTTTTTTTTCTTTTCTTTTCTTTTTATTTTTTGAATTCAAATTAAGATTGATTTTTTTTTAAATTCTGAAAAGCAATTACGCCTTAATTATGCATAAGATTTTAAATGCTTTGTTTCCATATTTCGGCTTATCAATGTCAATACCTTAAAACCTCTTGTGATAGTTTTGACACTTGAAAGATTTTTTTATAGGTTTTCATTTTAAAATTTTGACAATATGGATATACTTTAGTTAATCTTTTAAATCTTAATTAAACATAGATGTTTTAAATAGGTGTTTACGCACAGATGCGTTTTCTCACTGATTGTTCTGAAAACGCAAATTAAAACACTACGCCGTTTAATATCTTAATTGTAAACGATATTTATATGCGGTTCCAATATAAAATTTGTAACTATCAAAACTAAACATCAACTTTCTTTAATTTCTGCTAATACACTAATAGAGCTATCCAATTTAGTTTTACTATCATGACAAACAAGGCAGTTTACTGGCATTCCACGAACTCTTGGTTACAATGTCACGTTATAATCTATCACTAATAAAGTTTGTACAGATTGGCTACCAGAAAATTTTAGTTTCGTAGAGTACATTAAAAGAAAAAAAAAACTAATGTGGTGTCAGTGATACATATATATTACTTATTCCATTAAATCTACATGGAAATGTTATGGATAATCGCTAAATTTATAATTAAAATATAAATATAAAAATATAATTGCAAATGTTGGAAAATTGTAAAAGTTTTCTTACCTGAAGAGAAATTCACGTGCAATAAGAATCAGTAAAAAGAGATGATCTGGTGCATATCCAATATGAGGAGCATGGGTTATATAGCGGTTGTGTGGATGGTTTGCTGCGTCATTGGCGCGTCACACATTGTTAATGAGGCCCAAGGTGCAACTTCACTGGAAAAGTGAATGTATTGACACGAAGCTTGAGTAAAAATTAAATTGACCGAGTTATCAAAACGATATACAGCATCCCTTGCTGTATCCTGTACATTTAAAGCAGTAGAAAGAAGCCAGAAAATAGGAGAAAATTAATATGGCCATTCGTCATATTGCAAGTGAATTTTATGCACTCTAAATTAGAAAATTGAAAATGGTGTTTAAAACACAAATGGTATTTATTGGATTTATGATTTATCAGTTTTAAAATATTAATATTTTTTAAATATTTCTAAATTGATTTACCTTGTATTGTGCGAAAAACCTTACGGGTAGAACCGTGAAGAAACATTTCTAGGGCTGCTTTTTTTCGCAAAACACGATGAGTTCTAGGTATAGACATAGTCTGTGTACACTGTTTTCAAAATTAACACATTTTTAGTAGAAATAGTTAAGTTCTCTACAGCACCTCTTTTTGAATTTTTTGTGGTTAGTTAAACCAATAAAAAACATGCCATTTTAAACCGTT
>JH431742.1:14896-33310 GCA_000239455.1 Strigamia maritima | reverse complement strand
TTATTGGTTTATTGCATCAAACATCGAGATTTTTTTAAAAATAAAATATGAAGAGATTAATCCCAAAGTTGAAGTTGAACTAGCAGACGACAAAATAAAAAAGTGAGAGATAAAAGTGAGAGATAAAAGTGAGAGATAAAAAGTGAGAGATAAAAGTGAGAGATAAAAGTGAGAGATAAAAGTGAGAGATAAAAGTGAGAGATAAAAGTGAGAGATAAAAGTGAGAGATAAAAGTGAGAGATAAAAGTGAGAGATAAAAGTGAGAGATAAAAGTGAGAGATAAAAGTGAGAGATAAAAGTGAGAGATAAAGTGAGAGATAAAAGTGAGAGATAAAAGTGAGAGATAAAAGTGAGAGATAAAAGTGAGAAATAAAAGTGAGAGATAAAAGTGAGAGATAAAAGTGAGAGATAAAAGTGAGAGATAAAAGTGAGAGATAAAAGTGAGAAATAAAAGTGAGAGATGAAAGTGAGAGATAAAAGTGAGAGGTAAAAGTGAAAGGTAAAAATAAGTGGCAAAAGTGAGAGGCAAAAGTGAGAGGTATAAAAGTGAGAGGCAAAAGTGAGATGTATAAAAGTGAGAGGTAAAAGTGAGAGGTAAAAATAAAAGGCAAAAGTGAGAGGCAAAAGTGAGAGGTATAAAAGTGAGAGATAAAAGTGAGAGATAAAAATGAGAGATAAAAGTGAGAGATAAAAGTGAGAGATAAAAGTGAGAGATAAAAGTGAGAGATAAAAGTGAGATACGAAAGTGAGATATGAAAGTGCGAGATAAAAGTGATATGAAAGTGAGATATGAAAGTGAAAGATAAAAGTGAGAGAGGTAAAAATGAGAGATAAAAATGAGAGGTAAAAGTGAGAGAATTTGCGCGATTGTTATCAGTTGTGACGTAAACATGGGAAACACCAACTGTGACGTCAGAGACAGCGCCCTGTCAACAATGGACACCAATGTCCCCCACCAAGCTCACATGAGCTGTTTAAGATAAAAAATGATTTTTTAAATGTGTTCTGGAAACTTGAAAAAAAAATTTATTTCGGCCATTTTAAGAGATGGCGAACATTATTCAGTCATACAATTTTTGATGTCATAAACCCTTTAAGTCCACAGAATGTTTCATAAATGGCTTAATAATACGACAAAAGCAACTGGCTCTTAAGTCATCATCATGTCAAGTCAAATAAATAGTTACCTATAAATAAATAATTTGTCAATGAATAAATAACTCTTAATTTGTACGGGACTTGACATCATTTTCCAAATTACTCAAAAACATGCCCTTTAATTTAGAGTTTATACAACATGCATTATTCTTAAATCCTAACGTTAAAACAAACAAAAAGATGCAAATCTTGAAGCAAATGACAACTGGGTTTTTATTCCTTCGATTTGTTTTGCTTTGGTTCCTTCTGATATTGACTTTTATTTTGAAAGGGTGACAATTCCCAATACGTTTACCTTCGCTACGACTATAAACAAATTGCTAAAACAAACATTTGACAAGATTGAATCTTTTTATACCACCAATATTCAGCATGTGGATGTTCGTATGTTGGTTTTTCAGTAAGGAAGAAAAAGTGCCACTTGCCACCGCCACTTCAAAAATTTGCATTGTGTTTTCAAGAATTGTGATTAATAAAGAAATTCAGTTTTGGCTTTTTTTGTGTCAAATTTTTAATTAATTTAATGTTTTTATTTTTTATTATTTTTATTTTAGTAAGACATTTTCAGGCTTCAAAGTATCAAATAAAGCGGTAGCTGATGTGCAGTAGAAACCCGCTAATAATAATAATACAATTTTAATAAAAAGTGTAACATTAAAAAATGTTAGATAATAAACACATACCATGTCACATGTTGAAAATTCACAATCACAGCATTTATTTAAAAAAAAAACAAAAAAAAACTGAATTTGTTTTGATGATATAATACATCTCCAACTGAAAAAGTTTAATGGGAAAAGGGTTTCTATGACAACAGAACCCCACACACACCTCATCTTATATAGTTGAAGAAACATCATTTCGTCTATTTTCAGATGAGAAAAATCTCTTTTTCGTCCATAGTCAAACAGAAGTGAAATGCAAACTTCTAATGTGTACTATTGCTGTCAAGAGACCATATTGAAATGCACTCTTTTTGCTATTCCATCATCCGCACGAAAAGCACCAAACAGATACACACAGTAATGTTGAACACCTTGATAACAAAGTAATGAGAAAAACAATTGGACCAGCAATTAGAACCGTAATTCTGAGAAGTACCACCAATATTCATTACCATTAAAAATTGATATGTAACTGGACTGATAATTAAAAGTATTTAAACATCAATTCTTGGACTTCTCTGTGGTTTCTTTTTCTTGTTGTTGGTCTTCCTCAAATCATTGCAGAGGGCAGCAACCTATGTCTGGCAACAAAGAATGGGTTGAATGTTCTTAAGAATTGGAGTGGTTGTTTAAAGGTTTTTATATTAATTAATATTTTCTAATTCAATTTCAATTTCAACTTGTCGGTTATATTATTGTTAATCTGATTTGTCAGTTTTAGATACACAAAAGCCTCAGCAAATCAATAACCGACTACTACAATAACGGCGCGTTTTCCCCAACAATACCATAACAACAAATTAGAAACGATTAAATCCTAATTGTGCAATGCAACAAGCAACGCCAAAACATATTGGACAAACAAATCGACCCGAAATCAACAAACTGGGAAGAAATAAGCCCCAAATAGCAAAGCGATCAAATTAACAGGTCTCTAGGTTTAGGTCTCTAGGTGGGGAAAGGGGGAGGTGTGGGGGTGGATGGGTTGGGGTTGTTGGATGAGGATGAGATTAATGGGTGGACATTTAAAAGTTTTTAAAATTTTATTGTAAAATTTAGTTGCAAAGTAGCGGGCTAAAACAAAATGTTATAGCATCAACATCTCAAAGTGAAACTTCAGCATATCTCTTCAATCCAAAGTTATAAGTAAAAAACTGATTTTGATGAAAAATTTGCCCCATCTTTGCTTTCCAATCACTCTAGAACTATACAGTAAAAAGTTGTTTTTTCATCATCAAAATGTAGATTGCATCAACATCTTGAAGTGAAACTTGATTCTAGCTAAGTTATACTGATTTTGCCAAAACTCCACTAAACTTAATCTTATTTCTTATTTCGTGTCTTTTCCGATGTACGAATGACAGCTAGTGGTAAAGTTGGAAAACATTTCAACAATATTAGCTTCATGCAAAATGATATTCATGGTTTGACAAATGTTAGACAGAAGAAGTAGTGCCTCGAGTAGTGCGGCTATAATTTCCTCGATAATTCCGGACATTTTGTGCTAGTAGCGGCATCTATGTTGTGAAAAATCAACTATATTCCGTGAAATTACGTGAAATTTAATTTACGATAATCACAATTAAACTGACAATAAGAAAGACCTTTTGAAATCAGTAAAGAACTTTAATAATTGCTGATAAGTAAATAAAATAAGTACACAGTAATACTGCTAGTCTGCTAGTGGTTTTTAATAGGGAATGGGATATAAGGAATAAACATATATTTTACTTTTTACTATTTTTATACTATTCCTTCAATTGGAATATCGAATTTGTTTTTAAATAATTAAATAAAAAATATCATTTTTTAAAAAACATACCATAGCTGGTGCCATCACGCCATTTCGCTCATTAGGTGCGTTCAATTTGATTCAGATAAATTAACTTAGTTGACTTAACTGCTAAGTTGACTTAAACTCATTACATGTGACGTTTTTGACGTCATAGTTATGACTCGCTTAAGGTAATTAATCTCACTTAAGTTGCGTTCAATATTGCCTGAATAAAATTCTTAAGTGTGTAGTTGACTTAAAGTGGAAGGATATGATGTATTTGACGTCATATTCATCTAAAACCTCCTACTTTAGACATCTTTACTTAAGATACGAATTGGGTAAAGATGTCTAAAGTAGGAGGTTTTAGATGAATATGAAGTCAAATACATCATATCCTGTCACTTTAAGTCAACTACACACTTAAGAATTTTATTCAGGCAATATTGAACTCAACTTAGTGAGATTAATTATATTAAGCAAGTCATTTGCCATAACTATGACGTCAAAAACGTCACATGTAATGAGTTTAAGTCAACTTAGCAGTTAAGTCAACAAAGTTAATTTATCTAAATCAAATTGAACGCACCTATTGTTTTTCTCGTGTTTTTCACATTAGCAAACCTGAACTTCAGATGCTAAAAACTTGATGTGATGATATTTTTTGCCACTCTAAATGTATTGTAAGTGTTATTTTTGTGTGTATTGACAGTTTAGTGAAATATCATTTTTCTTTTCCTGTAACCTTTAAGGAAATTAATCTCACTTAAGTTGCGTTCAATATTGCCTGAATAAGATTCTTAAGTGTGTAGTTGACTTAAAGTGGCAAGATATGATGTATTTGAAATCTAAAATCTCCTACTTTAGACATCTTTACTTAAGATACGAGTTGGGTAACTTAAGTAAAGATGTCTAAAAGTAGGAGATTTTAGATGAATATGACGTCAAACACATCATATCCTGCCACTTTAAGTCAACTACACACTTAAGAATAATAGGGGTATTCAGAAACAGCACATGAGTGCGCAAGTGTGAAAATGTGAAAATGTGAAACTCTCACTGCGCATGCTCAGTGCGCAAAGTTGCTGAAACACCCAAAATGCAAGATTAGATTGCGCAAGTGTGTGAGTGTGTGTGTGTGAAACTCACACTGCGCATGCTCAGTGCCAAAAACAGGCGGGTAAGATGATTATAATCCAAAGTTTTCTCAAATTGTGTATAGTTAAAAATGGTACTAAAGTTAAAAATGGTACCAAAGTTGAAAATGGTACCAAAGTTGAAAATGGTACCAAAGTTGAAAATGGTACCAAAGTTGAAAATGGTACCAAAGTTGAAAATGATACCAAAGTTAAAAATGGTACCAAAGTTGAAAATGGTACCAAAGTTGAAAATGATACCCAAGTTGAAAATGGTACCCAAGTTGAAAATGGTACCCAAGTTGAATATGGTACCCAAGTTGAAAATGGAACCCAAGTTGAAAATAATACCCAAGTTGAAAATGGTACCCAAGTTGAAAATGGTACCCAAGTTGAAAATGGTACCCAAGTTGAAAATGGTACCCAAGTTGAAAATGGTACCCAAGTTGAAAATGGTACCCAAGTTGAAAATGGTACCCAAGTTGAAAATGGTACCCAAGTTGAAAATGGTACCAAAGTTGAAAATGGTACCCAAGTTGAAAATGGTACCACATATCTAAGACTAAAATTAGGCACCAAAATTAAAAATATTACCACTTGCCTAGTATTAAAATTATGGTACCAAAGTTATAAAAATGGTACCAAATGCCTAGTACTAAAATAATGAGACGCCATATTGATCCAGGTAACACTAAAACCCAGAACTGTTGGTACCAAATAATTTTAGTCTAGGCAAGTGGTACCATAATTTTAGTTCTAGGCAGTTATGCCTGCCCGCCATTTGAAATCACATGTGAAACGCATTATGCGCACCTCTTGAGGTGTGAGTGTGAGTCACCCGTGTGAGTCATATAACATAACATGAAGCCTATGAGGCTTCCGGTGCGCATGTGTGAAATCACATTTTCAAACTTACGCATTTGCGCACTTATGCGACAGTTTCTGAATACCCCTATTGTTCTGAACTTAATCACATTTTAAGTCCACTGAGCATGCTCAGTCACTAGAAAGTAGAATGACGTCACACCTACTGATGCAAAATGGCTCAACAAGTGATTCGAAGGCTGTGATTGGCTGGGAAAAATCATAAGAGAATTGTTTTGATTGGCTATGCATCATACGTCACATTCCACGTACGAAAAAGGGATACAAATTTTCTAAGTTACAGTAAATTTGTACTTAGTGAAACTTAAGTTAAAATTTGACACAATCTTTTATGAATGCAGGCCCTGGTTGTTTAAAAAATAAATATTTTGTTACCTACTTGTTTTTATGAAAATCAACATTCCAAAATTTGCATAATTATACACTTTAATGCAGAAAAAATTAATAAAATATATAGGTTACCTGTGTTATTTAGTCACTTGAACGATGAGGGAGGAGTTGGAGTAATTAGTAAAGCCATTTCTGTCGTCTCGTGGGCTTCGACATTTTGTGGTTGTGGTTACTTTGCAGCGCCGTCTAGCGACAGAAACTCGCATTATGCGAGCTATTTTTGGCGTAAAGCTCCCAGCCAATGGGAGTTTGTCCAATACATTGTCCATAGTACTGTAATGTTAAGTTTTATCTTCATTAGAGGTCGCCACAATCTTGGTTTGCTTGTGTTTGCCAGCAGGTGTGGTTTACACCTATAATCGAGTGAGTATCAGTTCACAGCTCAGTTCACAGCTCGATTCACAGCAATTCCTTCTGGAAATTTCACATTTGCATTTTAAAATCTAAGTATTCTCAACCACACTTACTGAAATTCAGAGATTTTCAGTTTCAATGGAATTGCTTTTATCGTAATCATTCCATCCATATGATAAACAGCTTCTTGTCAATCTAAATACATTCCACCCGGTGCATTGTGCATATTTTGGTTGGATATGAAAAAAGTTATGGTCAGACTCAAAATGTATTTTGATTTCAGAATGAATAAATGACCTTTTATATTCAAAGAAACTAGCATAGTTTTAAGCGGACATTCAAAATTTCATGGTTTTACCAATACCGTAACCGTATCCATAAAATCTAAGGACCTGCTAGAACACCACACTCATTCATTAGATGAGCAATTGACCAGTTTCGGATTAGGTCCGGGAAAAAGTTAAGAATAAGGCCTCATCTATAAAATAAGGTCATACGAAGTATATACAGAAATTGTTAAAGTACGTGGCCTGAGTGCTATTTTATTTTTGCTAGCTTCAAAACTAAAAAAACTAAAACTAAAAAACCATTCTTCGAACACTGAGGTTTGAAGTTCCAGTGGGATAGTTATGTTCATATATAGTCTAAGTTTAACTCGATAGATGGCACAAACAAAGCAACATGAGGCAAAATTGTGAGTTGTATCTTGAACTTTCTTTCCTGCTTTACACAATTTTGCCTCATATTGCTTTAAGGTTTAATTAAACATACCATAATTTACATTAACTTGTAAGTTGTCTTCATTACGACTCAAATAAATAGACAATAAAATAAAATGAATATTTATTGAACGTTAAAGTTTTCTTTCTTAAACTTAACAGAGCTTGCGTAACACTATAATGATGTAGGTAATTCTAATTATGTTTGTTCAAAATAAAAAAAATTATAATTTCAATCTAAGTTATCAAGCCTGTTTAGAAATCTACAATTACTATATACACTTTTAAATGCCTACAAAAAATAATTTACATTCATTTACAACAAATCATGCGTCTTTTAATTTATAACAATAAATAATTTTACAAGTACATTTGTTATTTAATAGTATAAGACAATAAAAAAATTGTCTTTATTAAGCAGCAGTTTAACAAACATGATTTAGGAACAAAACAGAACGCCGATTATGCGATCAATTAGATTTTCAAAACGAAACGATGACACTTTGGTTCGCTCTTTTATATAATAGCAACATCTCAAACAACAATAGAATGGCAAAATAATTGCCTACATTCCGTTATATCAGAATAA
Source organism: Strigamia maritima (assembly GCA_000239455.1). Taxonomy (NCBI): domain Eukaryota; kingdom Metazoa; phylum Arthropoda; class Chilopoda; order Geophilomorpha; family Linotaeniidae; genus Strigamia; species Strigamia maritima. The sequence goes on along the minus strand of JH431742.1, from coordinate 25,640 downwards.
AAATAAGAGAAAATATAATTTTCCATGAGTTTTCTCCAAAACTTTACGTAGTGAAAAGGTTTTACATAACACTACTTTTTAATAAGTAACAAATAATAATTCTAAAAACAAAACGAATAAATAAATAAATAATCGGATTTATACGAACAAATTACAAATTCCTGTACGGTTGTTTCTATGCATTTATTTAAATTAGATTTCAAATATTTTTCAATCTTTAAACAACAAACGCCATCACAATATACATCATTGTTTGCGATTTTTTTTAAAAAAACAACAAAATAACTCTAGAACAAACATCACAGCCCGAAACAATAAAAACAATAATAATAACAACAACAAACACATTAAATAAATAAAGAATATTGGCAATAGGGTTTTCATAAGTTGAAAACAATTGAGCTTAGCACAGACAACTGTTCAATGGCACATCAGTTGATGGAAGTAGTGGAGTTTCCATTAATCCTTACTGATCTTATTTTTGCACGACTTTCTTTATCCTTTTTCAGACTCAAGTCTTCATCAGAAGGACCAAGTGTCAATATGGTGGGATTTTTCTGGCATCTCTTATTCTCATTGATATTATTTAATTTTATTGCACCGGTTTGCCGGTGCCATGTAGCTGAAGTTGACGAGGGCAAATGATCACTTCGTGATTGTCTACTTAATCGACATCGAAGAATTCTCTTAAATGCTCGCTTAAAGTCACGACTTGATTTGGCGTAAATAATAGGATTTAAACAACTATTGCAGTATCCAAGCCAAAAAAATATTTGGAATAATGAATCTGGGACGTAACAAGAAGAACAAAAACTTTCTAGAAATAAACAAACGACAATCAATGTATAATTAGCTATAATAAAAATACCCTTTTTGTATATATTCCAAACGTTAAAATTACTATACATTTTACATATTCTAATATTTATTTGGTTTTCTTCGGATATTTTTTTCATCTGCTCTTATTTTAAGTTAAAAGTTCGTCAAATTAAATTTTCCCAAATAATGGTAGAAAAAATAAAAATATTGTTCTGCAATTATAATGCTAAGTGAAATTAAAGAATACCCACATGGTGCCATCATTACATTTGAACTCTAAATGAAAACGTAACACGTATAAAACCCATACCAGTACATATTTTAAATAACCTTGCTGACCTCATAATGATGTTTTATGAATTGCAAAGCAAACGTGGGTTAAATTGTAATTAACCTCTCTGTTTACCAAATCGATATGATGCACAAATTAATCGAACATAGAAAAAAACATTAGAAAAATTGGAGCCAACATTTTTTTTTTTCTTTTTTAAAGCTGTTAAATATTTAATATTTAAAATTAATGTGGTTTAATTTTTTTTTTTTTTTAGCGATGCTTCGGTGAACATAAATTTCATTTCGGTACACCAAAGGATTCTTTCTTAATAGTCTCATGACAGCGACTTTTGATGAGAAAACTATATAAAAAATTCATTCCAATCAGTATGTTTCACGAGTGGTACCTAATTGGTGAGAATATTAAATCATGATTAAGCTCACGTAAAATCACGATTAGTATTCAATGATGATATAATATAAAAAACTTAAAAATTAGTTTGGTTTCTTGAATTTTAAACTACTTAGAATAAATCTACTGATAATGAAAAAATCCCTATCATTACTCATAATTTCTTTTACGATGGCTAGAATATGATAATTTCGGTTCTTTGCACGTTTATTTGGATTAATTCATTAAGTTCATTATTGTCGTTTTAAATGTGGATTGTGTGTCATATTTTTATACAGATTAATTAATTTTCCAAATACTGAAAACTTAGAGTTACGGTGCGTAAATTAGTTTTCAGAGGAATTAAGATTAGAAATTAGAGTTTTCAATTATTGTTTATATATGGAATGTACTGTATAAACCATTTCAATATTATTGTATTTTATTTTAAGAAAAAAATAGAGTAATGCTAGGTTCCCACTTGGCAGAAACTCAGACAAAAAATTTTCTGCTGCAGAAAATTTTGATTGCAGAAAAGTATGTTTTTCTGTCGTCGGTTCCCATCTATGGACTAAAAAGTGGGCAAAAAAGTGCAGAAAAGTAGAATTTAAAAATGGATGCCAGCTAAGGAAGGCAATTTGTAGACACTGCTGCTTTCTACACTCAAAATTTTCTGCAGCAGAAAATGTTCTGGCGGAATTTCTACCAAGTGGGAACCAAGCATAAGGCACATCTATATGTACTTTATTTTGTGACAAAAGAGCCTCCTAAAATCCCACCGCGCCAAAATAAGCCTCTGTATCGGGAGAATGATGCTTAGTTCCCACTTGGCAAAAATTCCGACAGAAAATTTTCTGCTGTACAGAAAAGAATGTTTTTCTGTTGTTGTTTCCCACCTGCGGACTGAAAATTGGGCAAAAAAGTCCAGAAAAGTAGAATTTAAAAATGGATGCCAGCTCAGGAAGGCAATTTGTAAACACTGCTGCTTTCTACACTCAAAATTTTCTGCAGCAGAAACTTTTCTGTAACTTTTCTTACAATTTCTGCCAAGTGGGAACTAAGCATAAAGGAGAAGACCCTTTCAAACTATATCAACAAAAAGGGCCTTAAATTTAAAGTTCTGCCACCAGTTACAGTATATCAGATACTGGGTTCTAATTTTTTCCGTAAATACTCATTTACCTTCATTTGTATTAGTCAAAGACAGAATAAAGAGTGCCCAGAAAGAATTTTAAACCAATCATTACATAAATGCAATTTTTAGAAGTTGATGAGAAAGTCTAATCTATGGAAGCTAAAGGAGTGGTGAGCAGTTAACGAAATGCTTTGCCATTGCCTCTGGTAGGTACAGAACGAATTATTGCAGTCTCTTTTAAGACTGAAACGCTAAAACATTCAGCAATATCACTTGAATTAGTAAGCACATATATTGTACTTTAATTGAGTCTGGCTCTGAAGTTGACATTTAGCACGCGAAATATTAATGAGTAAATGCGCCCAATATACTGTAAACGTCTCTATTTTTTATTACGTGTGTTTCTATATTCCCACAACTTTACGTATTTACGTATTTTATGAAGTATTTTTTGGTATCTTTTGATATCATCCCTTTTGAATTTATCTTAAGGCTGAATTACGCTCTGCGCAAGCGCAGCTGTCATCATACGTTTCAAATAAGTGTGTTCAATGCAAAAGATATACTTTTCTATCTTTACTGCTTTTAAAAAAACTAGTAGTTTTTTGTAGAGTAAATGCACCAAATGAAAAAAAGGAAAAAAAATGAAGAAAGGCAAAAGGAAGAGGAAAAAAAACCAACTATGATGAAGAATGAATGAGACATAAATTTAAACCAAACAATTTTAAATCTCAGCAAAATTGTGTTATTGGTAGAAATAATGGAGAAAATTTAATCAATGCCCTGTTGAATGAGATTAATTAATGTTATTGGGGTAATCTCTTTATTTTTATTTATTTTGCGTTAATTAAACCCCCATGCTGAGAAATAGCATAGAAATACAAAATAATTACCATAGAAATTATTCTTAAATTGATAGTTTCTAGTGTGAGCAGTAAAACCGCCAATATATAATTGTCTTTCTAATATATAGGCAATCACTTTGGAAAGATAACAAAAGTTAGTTTTTCCATTTTATGTAAACCTTATCACACGAAAATAAATAAAAAAACAGTAGTAAATGTAACGAACATGTTTAATTGCGAGAAGTCATGTCACTATAAAAATTGGAAACTACCGATTCAATTACACTCGACACATTCAAACCACATTTTTGCTGCTATGGTGCCGGGATATTTCAATTTTATAGCTTTTATAGCAATTTTTTTTAGCTTTCTTCTTGTTTTAAGAGGCCGCATTTAAATTGCAAACTAACATTTCCCCATGCATTCAAATTGCAAATTAAATACGCATTATTTTGCTGCTGTAAATTCAAACATCTACAAGTTAATTCATTTATTTTATAATTATCAATTTTTAACACTATCAATAGTATCAAAAGTTACAATTTTATATACATTTTGGCCCTGTTTACCAATTTGTATATAAATTACTGTCCAGGGTGATTCAAAAGTAAATAATCAACAGTTAATTGCAACAATGCGATCCCAATGCTATCTCGCAAACCGTGCATTATACATCAAAATTTCCAATTAGTAACAGTATGCTAATAAGAACTTATTTTGAGAAAAATAGGAAAATCAGTTGGCACAAAAAAATTTTTCTTCTTCTAGGTTTTCCTTAAATTTAAAAAAATTTTATTGGAATTTGAAATTAAAATGAATACTTGGAAACATTTAGATGACTTAAAATTACAAAACAAACAATTCCAGTAAAATTTCTTAAAAATTAAAATTTAAAAAACTTTAAAATTTTACTAGAGAGGTGGCTTAGTGGTTAGACCACTGGCCTCATTTCACTTTGGTACCAAGTTCCGTTCCTTACCAAAATGTGTAAAAAAGTATTTCAGAGTTTTTGTCAGAGTTCTCCTGTCTTTGATTGTTGATGGGTTCCCATCCACTAAGTATATGTTAGGGATTTGCTGCAGGACCCTTGAAGTAGGGATGAAATCATTAAAGACAATAATACCACCAAATACAAGAAATGACGATACCATAATGTCGTAATGTGGAACACGTTTGCTGGGTGTATAACATACAAAAATGGAGGATGTTGTCATCCATGTGCTTTGTGAGTGGATTGCAATTAAACTCATTGAATAAATTATTTATTTTGTATAAAAATCATTTAGTTTCCTTTTTTATTATTTTATTAGGAGTCGAACAAATTATTATTATTATTTGTATGACTCTTCGTTATAAAAAAATACCGCATGTACTGCAGTTTAATTTTTTTTTTAAATCACATTCCCCAATGACTATGAACAATTACGCAGGCATGTGTTCACTATAAAGATGGTAATGGCCATGTTATTATGACGCTGATGACGTCGAAAAGCGCAACGCTACGAAGCGCTACGTTTTAAAAAGCTGTAGCGAGTGCACGCCAAACGCTCTAAAAAGAAATGCGACTGCGCAAAAAAAATATATATATATAAAAATACAATTTTGTCATTGTAGCGCTACATGTTGCAAAAATAAATACCCCTTATGTATAGAACCATAAGACTACGAAATAATTTACTTGGTTGAAGAAAGAAGATGAAGTGAGTTCTGCAGGGCAATATAAAGCAAAAGCGGTAGTCTTCGTTAGCACTTACATTTTTTTATTTTTTATTTGATACGTATATTATAGTAAAAAATCTGTGAAAAATACTGTAAAACAGAAGTTTTTGATTGTTTAGGTTGTTTTTTTAAGTTAAAGTTAAAATGCTCCTAAATTTTTTTTCTTATTTCAGAGCATCATTTGAAAATCTTCAGTTATTGTTTTTTATTTTGACACATAAATAAATGGTCGGGCGGATTTCCTGCTTTATCGTAAATTGTTTTCCATTAAAATTACGAGCCAAAGCCTTTCTTAAAGGTCAAGTGAAAGAGTGTTAACAATGACATACATTTCATTTTTTTAAATATTTTATTGTTGTATATTTATTGTTGCATATTTATTATTATATAACAATTCCAATATTCCTTCTCCACAATGCAATGCATCATGGTCAAATGACGTTCCCAATCCTAAAATTCAAATGATCCAGAACTAGTTCTCAGGTTTGGTCGAATTTCAACTCTCTGAGCATGCGCATGCTCAGATGGTTATTTTGTTAACAATTAGAACTGGTGACGTCATTCAATCCTTGCTTGACCATGACAAACAAGACGAGTCAACTAGACATTGTTTTGTTTATGAAATAATAAATATTCAACAATAAAATATTTAAAAAAATGAAATACATGTTATTATTAACACTCTTTCACATATTAAAATTGAATTTTAGATTGCACTTGACCTTTAATAAAAATAATTCTACAGCACACGAATGTTTTCCATTATTTCTTCTCTCAATTTAAACTTTTTAACTTTAAATTTAGATGAAAATAAAATTTTTACAGCAAACACACAAATCTTTACCAAAAAGTAATCAAACTATTGGAATTACAAGTACTGTCGTATCGCGTTAATTGTCGTCATTGAATTAGCGCCTTTTTTGCAGTGTGTGGTTCTACTATTTAATTTTATGAACATTTTAGTAATTACAAAATTTATTATATTTGATTTTGGACATTCATTGACTTGGCATTTTGTGGTAGATAAGATTTTATCCACCACGCTTAGCACCTAATAAATATATTTACTTTGGCACACAAACGCCTCGAATCTGCACATCTAGATTCGATGATAGATGTGGATAACATAGTGGTTTATGACCAGAGCAAACAGCATCTGAGGTTCGGTTCTGCTGATCCTGACTGCTGGTGCTAGGTTTTTTTCAGCCGATAACACATCCTGTCAAACATCTATTTTCTCGACATCTATTTCTTTGCTTTTTTCCCCACTCTGTCCGAATTTCTACCTGCTAATTTAATTATTATATAACAGAACAATCAATTTTAAAATAATAAGCTAAAAAAATATAACCTTTGATTTGAACTTTCCAAATTCAGAAAATGTACTTTGTATAAATCATCTTTACCATCTTATAATTAAATTTTCACAAATTAAGGTAAAATAATGTCTACCAAAATGTGAACGAAACATCTGCAATTTTGTTCTGTTATCTCTTATCAATAGGTGCGTTCAATTTGATTTAGATAAATTAACTTAATTGACTTAACTGCTAAGTTGACTTAAACTTATTACATGTAACGTTTGAACGTCATAGTTATGGCAAATGACTCGCTTAAGGTAATTAATCTCACTTAAGTTGTGTTCAATATTGCCTGAATAAAATTCTTAAGAAATTCTCAAAAAAATCAACTTAGCAACGTAACAACGTGGTGTCACTCGATCTGATGCTTGTGTCACTCGACCTGATTCAAAATACCCGTTGCAGTCAATGGTGGTGATGTGTTTGTGGTGATGGCAACAGTGGTTCATTATTTTCACGTCCTTGGCCTCTAATACTGCGTCCTCGGTCTCTACAGTATTGTGGCCCGTCATTTTTGCAAATGGCGGCTTGCAAATACGGAAGCACGCCGATTGCTTTGTTATGCACATGCACATAACAATACGTTTGTATTACGCCTAAACAGATCGACTAACGTATCAATTTAATTGTTACGTTGATCTATGTGTTTTAACCAACACTTACCAACGTATCTAATTTACGTATAAAACCTTACGTTGATACGTTGGTAGTTTGCGCAATTTTCAGTTGCGCAAACCCTCTATTCTCTTTAAAAATAGTTTTTAGTTTGAGGGGGAAGTACTTACCGGTTACCGTAATGGATTTACCCAAAAAACCGCTTTGTAAACAACCATTAAAGGTTTGTGCTTTATATTAGCATAAATTCCAGATGCTACGCAAATCATTAAAATAGCATAAAACTCCAAAATCTTCCCAAAACTTTTTATTACTTAAAACTTCTGAATTCCAAATTCTCTAGATCATTCTAGACCCCTGCAAACTACATTTAATACTAACGGCATTTCAAATATAAGCACTAAAAGTGCCATTCCATACTGCACATGTTTACTTTTATATGACTTTTCAAAGAGGATTCAAGTTTAATTAAAATCTTCAGCGAAACCTATAGAAAACCTCATCGTACGGCAATCATTTTATTTTATGTACTGCCTAAACTAAAAGCAAATTACTAATGACCAGCTTTAATTACCATAAAGTTAACATTTAATTGACTTAGACAGAGTTAATAAGTTTGAACACAGCAAGAAAGTTGTAATCTTTAATTAAAAAAAAAAATTAAATTTAAAACTCTTAATAAAAAGAAAAAAAAAACAAAAAAAGAAATAACTAATCTTAACGATCTACTTCTATACAATTCTAAAATCTAAGGCAGCTACTTATTTAACTCCGCCTTTTGAAAATTTTCAATGGACTTCTCATTATACAAATCTAATATTCTTCAGCTTTTTTGTTGTCAAAGAAAGCAAAAAGAGGATCCTTTACAAGTAAACTATTGGATTCAGTGTGAAGCACGTGCGAGCACCTTGTGACCGGATTGCACTTTAATCTGATAACTCATCCAATGTATTGTGGGCACAGACCCTGCCTGTCATTCTTATCTCGGTCAATGTGCTTCCAGTTCCTATACGTCCTGTCATTGAGGGCTTTCATTGATCAATCAGCATCTTTCAGCAATACTGTGTCCATCCTTTCAGTGTTGGGTTCGCTATTAAAATTTCACTAACGCTAAAATTAGTGACGCTAGCTCTAATTTAGCAAAGCTAAATTTCGCTAAGTTATATTAAATCAGCAATTTTTTTTGGCGTCGCTAAGAAATCTGCTTGAATAAATCAGCGAAATTTCCGCTGTAATGACAGACAAAGGTAAACTCTTGATGGTGTTCAGCTGTTCACTATGTGGTGTAAAATCTACTGGAATTATGTTTCTCTGCGTTTAGTAAAACCCACATTTTTTTTAACGTATGTATTTTAACGAAATTATGTATTACATACATTCCCGCATCTTTAACTTTGGAATTTAAATCTTGTAGAAATCTTTTTTTGCATTAGATTGGGCTTGCATATTTGTTCCACCTCGTTATTTAAAAAAAAATGGAAAAAAAATGAAAGCTAATTTCCTCGCTGCAAATCTCGTGGTGTTATATTCATTGAAGCAGATATTATAGAAAAACTTAAAATAACCAGTGCCTTGGACAATACGTGTTGTTGAAACAACAAATGCTGAGCTGCTGAATGTTGTTATCATATCCCTGCTATACCAAAATATCCGACTAAGAAGCAAAACAAAAACGAAGTGTTTTAGAACAAGAATACAATAGGTGCATGAAAGCTTAAAAATAATAGCCAAACAAGCTCATTTGTAAAAGCAGATTAAAAGTTCAGTATATTACTAAATTGACAAAAAAAATGCAAAGTATTAATTAAATTTAAATTGAAATATGCATATATAACAAAAACCTCTTGTAGTTGCTTCCGTACAAAATAATTTATGACAAACTAATATCAACAAACACTCGCAGTTGGATACCAAGATGGACTCGCACCAAAATTTCTGCAGGCTAAAATATAAAACTATAAAATGACTTTTTGGCTCTAATCTTCGAAATTTAAAAAATAATAAAAATAACTCAAACAGTAGTACAATGACCGGCAAAATTGATAGGACGGAATATAAGATAAATTGTAACGACAAGACAAGGTCTTGACCATAGTTATTAAAACATGCCTTACTAAATTTTATGTTGTGTGTCTATTAAGATAAATCTTTTACGAGTTGTAATCACACCTTAAGGGGAAACAAGTTTCTTAATATGACTCATGCAGTTATTGGGTATAATAAAAAACTCATATTCAGACCTGCTCTCTGGTGTACAATAAATTAAAGAATGGTGACAACTTCAACAACAAGGTATATAAACTACACAAGCACACATTTTATGTTTTCGTCTTTTACTTTTTTCTTTTTATGCCGCTGGATAACACATAAAACTTAAGACTACGTAGTTCGTTGAAGATATCAGATTTTATAATTTAAGAAAAAAATTTTATGTCGCAATTTATTGTAGTACGGTAGCCTACTGTATGATCGCGAATTTCAATTTTTAACGTTTTTAATTTTTAATTTTTAATTTTTAATTTTTAATTTTTAATGTATGTTCACTTTTGAAAAGTTAGTACGAAGATGATATTGCCACAGCGCATTGATTGATTGGCTCATAAATAAGTTGCGTTTGTATATACACTTGTATATACCATTATACTCTATATAGTGGAGAAGAAAACCAATTGCGAAATCACTTTGATAAAAATGGCTTAAAATTTTTAAGCCATTTTTATCAAAGAAATGTACAATTCTCTACTATACAAGAATTCGAGGGCGGCGCTAATTCGACAAAATACGGTAGTTTTAAACCATTCACATTTTGCCGCCAGTAATAAACTGCGGTAGCTATAAACTGTCTACCGTACAGTCTCACTTAAATTTTTTCAATGTTTCAGCTAGAGCACACTAATATATATGATCTAAAATGTTCTGAACCATTTCTTCACTTTACAACTCAAGTTCTAAATTGAAAAATATCGAGATAGAAACATTCTGTATACTTATAGATTGTGGCAATTAACTTTTCAATTTAAGTGGTATTTTGTTGTCTTTTCCCTGCAGGTTTATGTTTGAAATTGAGAACATAAAAAGCAAGATAAAAGAAATGTTTTTGGCACCATACTTCCTTAAATCCATGCGGGCCAATCTGCAAACTCACTAAAATCTTATAGCACAGAGTCCAATAAGTACATTTAAAATAAGTTCTTTTGGTGAAATACATGTAATCAAGTTATAAGTGAATGGAACTTGAGTATTTTAGTTATTTATCAGCAATTTAATTGGTAATTAATTTGTGTATTAAATGAAGAAAAAAAGCTTGCGTATTTAAAAAATAACATATTTTAAATATTTGTTGCTAGCAAAACTGCCAAAAAAAGCAGAAACAAACTGATGTTTTAATAAATACCATATTTTGAAGTAGGCGACTGAGAGTCAATATCTTAATGAATGATATCCAACACTTCATTGCTATTTTGAGTAAATAGACTTGAGCTGGTATTAGAGTAACAAACAAATTGGGGTTTAAAATAAAGCCGCGGCTATTTTGACACATTTTTGTGTCAGAATAGCCCACCGCTTTAGGGCCAGCTATTCCGAC
>JH431742.1:0-14876 GCA_000239455.1 Strigamia maritima | reverse complement strand
ATTAACCCCGTACATTCATATTATTACTACTCTGTTCGATAGTATATTATTCCTGGCTTTAGAATTGTATAAGTAATTGTTAGTCAGTGCTCTGTTAATAAATGCAGATTGTCATGTTTTGATAAGTTATGTGTATATTTTTCTCTCTGAGTTTCCGTACATTTTCACACACTGAGTTATCACTTCCACATCTCGTGTAGTAGTTAGTGATTTAGTCGGTATTTCGAGGTTATTACCGCTTGGTAATTTCCCCGAATATCGGATCGTCACATACTGTCAACAATAAGAGCAAGATACAATGACATACAAATATTAACAATAGGTAGCATCCATTGTAACATGCTCACAATAGCGTTCAAATAAAGTTCTTTGCCACGAAAATTGGAAAAATAACGCCCTAATCTCCGAATCAACAACAAAATGTTCAATAATCATACCTGTATCAACATTTAGATGTAGATAAAACACCACCACCTGTTTTCATAAATTTCTTAATCAACGGGACTTTTACATTATGTTCCAATAATAACTTGGCTTTATCTTCAACATTATTTCTCTTTTGACGTGAAAATTCAAAAGTACTAACACTATTCTCAACTTTGTTAACTAAACGAATAATTTTGAAATTCAAACCACGAAATGCACGATTAATACAATACATTGGATAAATGTGTGGACCGACTTCATGATTATGTCTTTTATTAAACAATTTAATAACAAATTCTTGATCGAGTTTACTCCAACAAATTCTAACTTCAGCAAGACAACCAATTATTTGGGATTTCTGTTTAGGTCGTTTCTCAGTGCTTACACTTCGGATTGGGCATTTTCTTTTTCAATGGTTCGGCTATTGTTTACACAGAAAATTAGACTAAATGTTGTATTACGGAATTGTTTGTATTTTTCAACAAATTCATTCCATGTTCGGAATGTTTAATATCGAGAAATCGCACTAGCGTCGCGCAATTATCGCTTGCTTCGTGCAATTGAAATTAATACAAAATTAAAACAAATGATTGAGAATAAAAGATTGCGTATACATACACGACGAATGACAAACATTATGTACCGTATGCAAGTCGCGCAGGGTTGCCTAACCAATCGGTTAGGCAGCCCTGCGCAATGTGCGTATGATGACAAAAAAATGTGTCGAAAAAGCTGGCCCTTAAACTCTGGGCTATTCTGACCCAAAAATGGGTCAAAATAGTCTGGGGGCTATTTCGACACAAAAATGTGTCGAAATAGACATTGCGTTAAAATAAACAAACAAATCCTAACAATCAGTAAATGTTTATTTATTGTTTGTTAACTCGTAAAAAAACGTAATTGAATATCTAAATATCACATTAGCGGTAGATCGTAAAAGTTAAACGCAACTTTGTTGAAACGGGACAATGGGGTTCAGACAAAAGGAGGAACGGAAACCCCTTGTGGAACAGTGGAATGGAATGGTGGAATGCGGAAATTAAAAAAAAAAAACGAAATAAAAAAATTATAAAACAATAAAAATAAAAAATATAATTTTTTGGAAACAATTTTTTTATTTATAAATCAAACATTTTTTTTAGAAAGAAGATAATTTTGACAGATTTTTTTTTATCACAGATGATTTTTATTATCACAAAAGCAGCGCAACTGCTGATGCCAACTGGCCGTCAAAGCCGTCACCAACCAGCAGTACAACGCACCAGCCAAGTAAAAGCACACCTATTAAAATGAGATAAAAAAATTAATCTTGCTTAAAATAATTTAACTTAATAACTCCTTGATATTACCCATTTTCACAAATTTTATCTATTTTCACCGGGATTTCTTTGTAACTGTCGTTATTAATGTTACATCTCACAAGAAATGTAAAAAAACAGATGTTTGCCCTTCGAATTAGAAGATATTTAGCTTAGAATTCAAATTGTCGATTTATCTTATTCTGCCATGTTGGTTTAGAATGAATGTTCCACTTTTAACAAATGTTCTAGCAAACAATTCAAAACAATAATGTTCTAGAACTTTTAACTGGAAAATTCGTTTTCTACAAAATTAAGAAATAGAGGCAATATTTTTCTAGAAAACAATTTTCCAGAACTTTATTTTCTAGAATATTTGTCCTAGTGGAGGCGTGGCAGTAGAGCAGGACAGGAACATGACAAGAAAGATTCAAAGAGTTATTAAGTTAAATTATTTTAGGCAGGATTTTTTTCATCAAGTAACCGTCAATTTCATTTAAACCCTGTTTGAGCAGAAAATGTTACAGTAATAAAGTACAAACATGGTAGCATGTCTGAAGCAACTTTACAATTTTTCAAGAAGAGATTTCCTGAAGCTGAAGTAGAAATAACAGCATAATTAATTTTAAAACATTATATAACTGCATATTGCATAATAACTTAAAAGTAATTCTGTGATTATTATTTTTTAACAATTCAATTTGTATAGTAAAAACTTAAAAAAAAATTATGACAAATGATTTTTATCACATACCACAAGTTTTAATTTATAAATTAAAAAATTGTTTCAAATTTTTTTAAATTGTTTTTGTTTTATTCTGCTTTTTTGAATTCCGCATTCTGCCATGCCATTCCATTCCACTATTCTGCGAGCAGAAATTTTTTCCTTAACCGTTTTCCCAAGTCTATGTGCTAGTCAGAGTCCTTATATGTCATACGAGTCTAATGCGCATGTGCGTTGACTTGTGTTTTCATGCACCCTCAACCTAACCTAAAAAAAAATTGAAGAAATACCTGGATTCGAACTATGGTTCTTGAAGTCGAACGTCCTAACCACCAACCATCGAAAGCATACCAAATTGCCGTCTTAAATTTCCTTTAAACCTGACTTAACCTAACCTAACTGATCAGCGTTCCCTGTGAACTAAAAGCTATTCTCGCTCGCTGCGCTTTGCGAGATTTAATCCTAACGCCCGCGGCGGGCCTACCTAACCTAACCTAATCTAACAATGAGGACTCGGTATCAGTGGCGTATCTAGGGTACTTGGCGCCCGGGTACAGGAGGGAGATAAATTTGGCCCGCCCCCCCCCCCCCGCCCAAATTTTTTTTTAATTTTTGTAAAAAAAAACTTTTTAAATTTTTTTATTTTTTATTATAATAAAAATAAAAAAAAAATAAAAAATTTTACAAAAATTAAAAAAAAAAATTCGGGGCGCCAAGCGAAGGTTGCTTGATTCCGTCTCTGTTTGGTGCTGGCGGGTCGCGCTCGTCATGCAAATCTTAATCCGAGGCATGGCTTGGGACATTGTTTTGCACACTTAAACTCAATTTTGGCGCCCCTAACACCCAGCGCCCGGGGACAACTGTCCCCCCCTGCCCCCACCTAGTTACGCCACTGCTCGGTATGACATACGAGTGACTCCTATGACGTATAAGAACTCGGACTAGCACAAGAACTCAAGAGAATGGTTAAGGAAAAAATGTCTGCATTCCGCAAGGGGGTTTACATTCCTTCTTTTGTCTGAACCCGTGACAATGAACCAAATATTGAGCAATAAAAGCTAAGTTTACATTATGATGAAAATTGTTTGGATTGACTAACAATGTCTAAATTGAGTTTTAATCAACTTTTAAGCATATACAAGAGTTAAAGAGACAATGCATCCAGAAATGAAAATATAATTATAAATATAATATAATTAAATATAATGTTATTAGTGAGATTAAAGTGTATAGAAATGTGAGACTTAATTTCATATTTGCTGAGTATTAAATTAAAAATAAGCAAATCATACTAGTCACATGGTCAAAATCTGTATACATGATTGGTCATAGGCCCTTTTGAGCTACCAATACTGGAGTTGCACAACTATGGTTGTGCCATCTATTGGCAAATCCGCACAAAGGATTATGGGATTGATAATGTTACAGAACGCAGGATTTACATTGCGCCAATTGATTATCACACAGTTTGAACTTTAAGAGTTTACATTTTTATATAAATACTTCAATATTTGTCATAACAATGATAATAAGTGCTATAAGTGTCCCAAATGTTGCAATTAATTTGTTTTATTTTGTAAAAATGCAAATTAATTGCCTGATTTCAAATTCCATTTCAGTTTTGTCACAACTTCAGTTTTGTCAGTTTTGACAAAACTGAAGTGGAATTTGAAAAAAGGCAATTAATTTGCATTTTTACAAAATAAAACAAATTAATTGCAACATTTGGGACACTCATAACACTTATTATCACTTTTATGACAAATATTGAAGTATTTATATAAAAATTTAAACTCCTAAAGCCAAAACTGAGTGATAATCAATTGGCACAATGTAAATCCCGCATTCTGTACCATTATCAATCCCATAATCCTTTGCGCGAATTTGCCAATAGATGGCACAACCATAGTTGTGGAACTCCAGTATTGAAAAATATTAAAAAATTTCAAAGAGAATGAGCAGCATTGAGAGGACAGCATTAAACTGATTTCAATCCTCATTCTACTCTATATTTCTATTGTTGGCAGCCATTTTTGTCTCTCTAGGCTGTTCATTTAGAAGTTACCCTCCCTTTTCTGATGCTTCAAAAACAATTGAAACTATTTACTGCTGCGTAAGGTTTTGACTTTGTGACGATCTGGCTTTTCCCAAAGTGCTATTTACACTTTATAAAGTGGGCAAAGAGATAAATCAATCAGGCCCGTGGAATTTCTAAGATAAAAAACCTCCACTTGTCACAAGGACAAGAAACCATAAAATATAAACCACTTGCAAACACTGAATTGGAACATTGTAAAGTAAATAATACAACAAGGAATTTCTCATATCATAACATTTATTCAGGATTATTGCAAAATACAATGATCCGATCTCAAACTTATTGAAATATAACATAAAACAGAGGCAAATACTTAGAAATATAACGAAAAAACTATATTTAATCTAATGACCAGGAAACTGGTTTTAAAATAGCGAAACTTTAACTATCATACAGAGGCTTTCTTAAATAATAATTATATTACAAATTTTCTGGTTTTCCTGGTACTTCTTGGGTTCCTAGTCGGGTCATAGCACTATCGAATCCTGCGTTCATCGATCGGATGATCGTCACAAATTAGCGATACCACGTGGTATCGACTTACACCTGTATTTCGACCATTGCGGAGAAAACTCATTCTTACTATTTCCAATTATTACATTTGAGTGAATATAATAATTGTATGCATTTAATCAAATGTACAACTATTGATAAGAAACTAAATAAAAGTATAAATTAGCAAAAAGAAGTCAGTTATGGAAGATCCCTCGGCCATCATGATTGAGTCGGCACGCCGCATCAAACCAAATGTGTTGTTCTGTTCCAAAAAGGTGACAGTTAGCGCTCACTCCTGATACAGGTAGCGATTGCTGCCCAGTCGAGCTAACTCGATACAATCAAGTTTTGTCCATAGGACTGGCCTACATGCAAAAGCACAAGTTACATTCTCGGTACATATACCTTCGGGTTTTCAGACCCGCCATACTACGGTCTTTACGGCATTATGCAGCGTGCGTTAACAGCCGGCCGGTTTGTATTTAAAGCAAAAGGTGATAAAATGACTGAATGGTTACAGCTACAAGTTACACATAGACAATCATATAGAATCAACATTAATTCAGTACAGAGGCCCAGAATAAGCTCTTGCAAGAGCTTATATACTATGAAACCATAAGCACAGATTAGAGGAAGTTAGACAGATGCGACATTAGCCCTTAATGATAGTGATTCCGGTTTTTGCATGTGATAGGTACGCCATCAAGCGTCATAGCCATAGCCATATGGTTGCAAACAATCGCTAATTTGCATTTTTTGTATAATTAGTTCAAAATTTGTACGATAATGATGGAAAACGGTAAAAACTAGTATAAGCAATCCAATTAACCAAAAATTGCTGCGTCTGGTTTGGGATCTTCCAAATAGGTGCCAGGTTGAATTGGCGCAGATGGCTGCTGCTACGCAGACTTATAACCTTGGCTAGTTGTCTAGGAGATTTAAAGGGTAAGTTCGCTGAAAAGCGAACTAAAAGCGATGGCTCGACATACTCGTGGCCCTTGCACCTGATGTAAGTCAGGATTAGTTTGAATACAATATGGGTTCTCAATAGAACCTGAGTTATTTGTTTGTACGTTCAAGCGTTCATACGTTTACGTTGATACCTGATGAGTGTTTGCGCAAACAAAAAATCACGTAACAACGTGGTGTCAATCGGACCAAATTCAAATACCTGTTGCAGTCAATGGTGGTGGTGTGTTGGTGCTGGTGGCAGGAATAGTTCGTTATTTTCATGTCCTCGGCCTCTAATACTGTGTCCTCGGCCCGTCATTTTTGCAAATGGCGACTTGCAAAAATGGAAGCAAGCCGTTTGCTTTGTTATGCGCATGCCCATAACAATACGTTCATGTTTGGGTTTAATGCTCCAAATATATTTATTTATGCATTTATTTACAGGCGTTATTTCTAGTTGTTTTATAACTAAGTCTGTTATTTGATTGTAGGTTTTGCCAATAGATGACGCCGGTACAAGTTTAGATTTGTATCTACTTGCACTGTCTACCGTCTTCCCCCGAACATAACGCCATAGCGTTATGTTCGAATAGAGCGCCAGGGTGGCGTTTTATTTGATTACAACGCCATGGCGTTATGGTGTAGGAAAAGAGTAGCAAGATTATTTTTTTCATTTTTTTTTCATTTTTTTTCATTTTTTTTAAAAAATTTTATTTTGTTTAAATTTTTAAAAAATTTATTTCTTGTATTTTCCGTTTTTTGTTATTTTTCATTTTTTAATTTTAATTTCTTATTTTTCTTTTGTTTTTTGTTATTTTTGTGGTAGTGTTAATTATTTTTTCATTCAAAAATTCGAATAGAATAGCATTTCGAATAATGCGCCATGGCGTATTATTAGAATAATGCGCCATGGCGTCTTATTCGAATAATACGCCATGGCGCATTATTCGAAATGCTGTTCTATTTGAATTTTTGCTATAATGATTAAAAAAATCATTTTTAAAGTTATTTTCGAATATAACGCCATGGCGTTATGTTCGGGGAAAGACGGTAGTAGTCACATAACATCTTACACTGTCTCATGCCATGTGACATCACATACTTCTTTTACAGTCAGCCAAGATGGCTGCGCTCATGTGTTTTGGTTACTACTTTAGTTTCTGTAAGTTTTAATATTATTTGGCAATTAAATTGTTATGGTTTTTACTTTTTATAAACCATTGAGTCATTCTGTGTCTGGATAACGCGTACTTATGCGCGCACTTCGCGAGTAAGTTTACTCATTTTCGAACATCGCGTTTGCTCATCACTCACATTGTGTTTTTAGGCAGTGCTCCTATAGTCTGGAGTTGTAAGAAGCAATTCAGTGTTGCCTGTAGCACAATGGAAGCCGAGTTTGTCGCGTTGGTTAATTGCGTACGAGAAGTTTATTGGTTATGTAGTGTATTTAAGTCTTGTCATTTGTTCAACTATCATTCCATTTCAGTCATTTATTCTGATGCAATGTCAAGCATACAGTTTACTACTAATGACGTGGAAAATAGTCAAACAAAACCGAGGGAGTAATCATTCGTCCAAATCCCGTCCCTCGTAATATTTGAGATTTACAAATCTCAACAAACCATCAAATCCACACAAATACACAAAAATTGATACAAATCCATACAATTCCAAAACCAAATCCTGAAAAAAAGCACTAAATACGGTATGAATTCACATGAAATCCACGAATCCACGAAATCCTTAAATCTACGTTGAACCCATCAAATCCGATTCGGACCTTACAAATATCTAAAAAATAGTTTATGACCTTTTTTTTTTTTTGCTTATGCACCCCACTTTCGGACAAGATTTTAGTCAGAACCCCCACTTCCGCCCCAAATTAATACAAATCCACACTTCAGATCCCATAAATCCACCAAATCCACGTCACATTTCTTGGATTTACAAGTCTCGTCCCTAATTTTTGCGAATGATTACCCCCTCGAACAAAACACATTCGTGTAAAGTACCACTGGCTACGCGAATGGTATGACCGTGAATGCTTTGATTTACATAAGATTCCTGGGGAATTAAATATTGCCGACACTTTTACCAAATGGCTTGATGGTAGTCGGGTTTGGTTCTTATGTACTAAAGTTTTTACGGGTCTTTAAAATGTATTATTTCCTTAGTGTTTCATTGTATTTTTGTATATCTTTAATCCAAATATGTCTGGATCATGAGAGCATTTGTTGGGGTTTATATTTATAGATATATTTATTTATGCATTTATTTACAGGCGTTATTTCTAGTTGTCTTATAACTAAGTCAGTTATTTGATTGTATGTTTTGCCAATACACCGATACAAGTTTAGATTTGTATCTACTTGCACTGTCTAGTAGTCACATGACATCTTACACTGACTCATGCCATGTGATATCACACACTTCTTTTACAGTCAGCCAAGATGGTTGCTCGCATGTGTTTTGGTTACTACTTTAGTTTCTGTAAGTTTTAATATTATTTGGAAATTAAATTGTTACGGTTTTTACTTTTTATAAACCATTGAGTCATTCTGTGTGCCTGGATAACACGTACTCACGCACGCACATTGCAAGTAAGCTTATTCATTTTCGAACAGAAATATGTAAGGTTGGTTTTATTTCAAAAATTATGAAGCAAAATGTATGCACTTACATTATTAGAAACTGTTAAATCCCATAAGAGCTTATACGAAATAATATTTTAAGATATGGCGTGTGTAAATAACCCAAAGTAATTCTTCTTTTAAAAAAATCTCGTTTTAAGTCAAACAAATAATAAAATTTGCCAAAATTGGGAACTTAAATTTCAATGATGTTGATATCAAAATTGGATTAAAAGCAATAACCCAAGATGTCTTGAAACAGTCAAGTATAGGAACTCGCATCAATCTTTTAGCAAAAGTTATGACAAACATCGATCTCAATTTAGTGTTTATAAAACTGAAAGCAACGGAAGCAAGGGAAAATGACAAATCTGTTCATGAATCAGGAAATATATGAACAAGCCTAAAACTGAACATGTTGCGTCACAATCATAAAACATGAATCAGCAAAAACTGCAGCGAAGCTAATTAACCAGCCGCAAGCAAGTCAGCTTATACAGCATGTGTCACACAACAACTGTCAACACGAGTCAACTTTGATACATCAGCAGCGCAACCACCATGCATTAACCTGCGTATAACTATGTTGCAATTAGATACTAACGCAACATAAATTTCTAACATTAAAAATAATTCCATTTTTGCAAAGCTGAATTTGATACTACCCTGTATAATAAATTCAAGCCATAAATCTTTTCATTTTTAATGATTAAAACTCCCCACTTGTTTCTTATACTTTTCTAATATACGGTAAGACACTAGGTGCGTTCAATTTGATTTAGATGAATTAACTTAGTTGACTTAACTGCTAAGTTGACTTAAACTCATTACAAGTGACGTTTTTGACGTCATAGTTAAGGCAAATGACTCGCTTAAGGTAATTAATCTCACTTAAATTGCGTTCAATATTGCCTGAATAAAATTCTTAAGTGTGTAGTTGACTTAAAGTGACAAGATCTGATGTATTTGACGTCATATTCATCTAAAACCTCCTACTTTAGACATCTTAACTTAAGATACGAATTGGGAAACTTAAGTTAAGATGTCTAAAGTAGGAGGTTTTAGATGAATATGACGTCAAATACATCATATCCTGTCACTTTAAGTCAACTACACACTTAAGAATTTTATTCAGGCAATATTGAACACAATTTAAGTGAGATTAATTACCTTAAGCGAGTCATTTGCCTTAACTATGACGTCAAAAACGTCACTTGTAATGAGTTTAAGTCAATTCATCTAAATCAAATTGAACGCACCTATTGTTTTTTTTTCATTTTAATTTTTTTTTAAATTTTTTTACCCAGCTCTGTCCCGGGTTCCCGGGAACACAATTTTGGGGTCCCCAAAACCCGGGAATGAAAATAATGGCCGGGATTGCATTCCCTAATTATGGGTGATATTTTGGAGTCTCTGCTTTGAAGCGCTTCAGTGCTGTTACCATGGTTTCACCAACCGACACTAGGTATCACCGACTGTACTAATCAAGACGTGTGGTCTTCATGCAATAATCATTTATTTATACTAATAATTGTCTATATTAACTTCATTTTAATTGCAATTAGTTCCACATTAATTTATTTATAACCAATAAATGCTTTTTGATGTATGTTTTGTTGTCGGCTTTGTATGTTTATTTAGTTTATATATAGGGAGTGCAATATTCTAAAAACGCTCTAACTAAAGTAAAATTTGCAGTGAAAACA
Source organism: Strigamia maritima (assembly GCA_000239455.1). Taxonomy (NCBI): domain Eukaryota; kingdom Metazoa; phylum Arthropoda; class Chilopoda; order Geophilomorpha; family Linotaeniidae; genus Strigamia; species Strigamia maritima. The sequence continues at coordinate 4,548 of JH431742.1, read as the reverse complement.
ACAAAAAACTTAAGCTGAAAATTTAAAGGGAGCGTTTTTTTCTTTTTACAATAACTTTTTTATTTTATACCTGATTACAATAAAATTAATTCAGAAAATGTAAATGCATATTCTTAACAGCTACTGTAAATTTCAGATTTTTAAAAAAATATTTTAAATAAAATTTGTACTCAGAACTGCAGCTTGTCACAATTGTCACATACAATGAAAGCTTTAAAGGTTAAAGAAATTGGACGTTAGTTCTGAGACATACTGTATATACATATGCCCTTTGTTAAAACAAAATAAAAACTCAATGACTGACTGCTCCTCTCCTTTAAACTTTTATGCCAGATCTGTTTTTTCTTTTCTTTTTCATATGTTCAAAAACCCAGGGAGCTTTCATACAGATCTATACTACTGCTGGGAATGTTGTGAATGGCAGAAAGAACAATTTTAGAGATAGAGATAGAGTTCTCATAGATAGAGTTTCCCCACTTCTTTGCCACTTTTTGCCTTAGCCTGGCAAAATTGCATAAACAGTGCAAATTTATTTTTACTAGCACTTATTTTATTTGATTTCATTTAAGAATTTATTTACATCCAGTATTTGTCAGTTTGGAATATCCATTAAATTAATATCCATTTTTAAACATTTATGCTTTCATAGATTTTTTTTTATTGTTGAAGCTTAGAGTAGGTTATAAAAAATAAAAAATGTTTTTTTCGTCCGTTACAAAACATTAACGCCAAGTGATAAATTTAAGTACTTAGACAAATGCAAAAAATAAGTAGAAGATTAAAGAAAAACTAACCTGTTATTAATTTGGCAAAACTGATCAAAAGCAATATTGTTAAATAAATATATAAATAATTTTTTGAGATCATTTCAAGAATTTTATTAAAGAAAACTTCAATGGTTAAATACGCGCCATTACATTAAAATAATAAAGATTGAAAAGTGAATTCAAAAAAGACAATGCCTCCACCATCCATTCAGCACCCCTCAAACCCAAATAGCAATAAAAAATGCATTTTTTATTGCTATTAGTGGTAATAATGGGACCTATATGAACGGTAATGTGGGTTTGAGTGGTGCTGAATGGATAGTGGAGGCACTGAAAGGTCAAATTGATGAAATTCCTACTCAGGCCCTCCCTAGGAGATCAAAAAGAATTATTCCTGGTGTTCAAAAAACGTCTAAGTGACATTTTGGATGTGTTATGTCTGTTTTACGTACTTATTTTTTAGTATAATAAGGAAATTTTGTTTATGAATAAAATATAGCTGATGATGTTGCAGTCAAATGCAACAAAAGGCCTACTATTATTTTATGACGTGTCTGTATACTTGTCTTTTTTGGAATTCACTTTTCAATCTTTATTAAGAATTTTATTACTATTGTTAAAAAAGACTATAAACAAGTCAAACTTCTCCACATTTAAGCAAAAACGCTTCTATTTCAGATATTGTTCAATTTCAGGATATAATGTATTTGACGTCATATTCATCTGAAACCTCCTACCATAATAGTAGAAGAAAAAGTAGGATAACTCCTTTGTGTTTTCGCCAGACGGTGGTGCTGTTGTCTTTTTGGCTTTCACCGATCTCATTGATGCTGGGCGCAGACTTGCAGCGATTCGCAACGCATTCCAATCGCTGATGGCTCTGTGCATGCGCAGAAAACGTCACTTACGTCGCATGGTCAAGGAATCTACTTTTGAAAAAAGTACAGCCACCGTGTACTGTTTCATTAGGCGATGCAAATCTCATCCAATGGGATGCAAGTATTGTATTACATGTTCTAATTGCTCCATTTTATTTGTTAGCAACAATTGTTCCAAATTATTTGTTGATATGACATCATATTAACAAATATTAGAACAACAGTCATAGAAAAAATGTTTCCATTTTACTCCATTTTGTCCCATGGCCAACTCTCACATTTAAAAGAGTAATAATATTTCAATTTCAGAGTTTTAATATTCCATTTCAGAGTTTTGATATTCCATTGCAAAGTACTGTTACTTCAAAAATGTAGTTTTTCACACACCAAACTCTCATTTTGGAGCACCATTACTCTGATTATGGAGTTGCGGCCACAGGACAATGCATAACTCCAGAAATTGAGTAAAATGGCGACTTTTTTCTACGAGTGAACAGGTGTCATAGCAAAAAATATTTTGGAACAAATGATTCGCACCAAGTCTGCTGTAGCAGAGGTAATTACTGACTGTCGCAAATCGCAGGACGAAAACGCTAGGCGTTGCAAAATTGCTGCATGTCTGCCCTACTTTCCCTTTTACTATCATGCTCCTACTTTAGACTACTTTACCTAAGATACGAAAATTGGGTATCTTAAGTAAAGATGGCTAAAGTAGGAAGTTTCAGATGAATATGACGTCAAATACATCATATCCTGCCACTTTAAGTCGACTACACAGTTAAGAATTTTATTCAGGCAATGTTAACTGCAACTTAACTGAGATTAATTGTCATTTGCCATAACTACGATGTCCAAAAGGTCATATGTGATGAGTTTAAGTCATCAACTCGGCAGTTAAGTCAACTAATAAGTTAAATGAAATTAAACGCACCTTTAGTGTTTGTTATTCACATGACTTGGGTGTCCAATGCATCCCTTTCTCCTCCATGTTAGATTACATGACCCCATATTTAAAGGGACAGAGTATAGTCAGGGTTCAAGTAATACAAAATAAAAGTAATGTACAAATCATTAACAATACACTAATTTCTATCCATTTGTCATGAGTTTATTAAATAACACAAAACAAAAACAATCGTAACTATTTACTGCCGCATAGAATTTTGTGGTGCAGTTAGGCAGTAGAAGAAAAGGGAGGGCAAGCGTTTAAAAGAACAGCAAAAATGGGTGCCAACAATGGAAATATATACCATTAAAGTCAGTTTACTGCTGTTCTCTCACCCCTTTTGAAATTTTTTGATATTTTTCAATTGGTGGCAGAAAAGGGCCCATCATGTGTAGATTTTGACCATGTGACCAGTATGTGACCAGTTATTTATTTATTTCTAATTTAATACTCAACAAAAATTAAATTAAGTCTAACATTTCTAAACATTTTAATCTCATAAATAACATATTTCATTTTCATTTCTGGGTACATTGTCGCTTTAACATCCTCTACATTTATTGAAAAGTAACACAAAGTAATGTTTTTATTGAACATAATTTACTCTAGTTACATGCACACACTTTTCTGGAAAATGACGTCGTTATTTCTCAAGTGGAAAGTAAAAAATGGAGTATTCACTCTAGTTTCCACTTTTCCACTTGATAAATAATGACGTCATTTCCAGAAAAGCGTGTTCATGTAAACTTAGTAAGTGATGTGATACAATTGCGGTATTTATTTAACAAGCCACAAATCGCTATTTTTTTTCTCGTGCCAAAAGCCATAACGACTAATTGCAATAGCTATATATTTAGAAGACTTAAAACACTTCTCTTGCTTGTGAGAGGTAACTTATTTTTTTCTCCCTAATCCTGTCCCATTAGATTTCATTGATGGAACTTTGATGTAATCTTCCAATCGCATTTTCAGTTTGGCTTCCAACCTAGAACAACTTTGGGCACTGAATTCATTGGCGTGCAAGCAACTTCCTGCTGCGCCTAATCAGACGTAAACAATTTGTCTTATACTACTACCAATTTGGTTGCAGAATAATTTTGAGGTAAAATTGGGTTTTCCAACTGGTACAAAAGATTTACTGGCATCAATAATTCTGATTGGATACGAGAAAAGAAAGTGGAGATGTGAACCTAATTTGAAATGATAATACTATCGACTTGGGTTCCATGAGGTTAGTTTTGTTATTCTTTTTGCTTCAATTGACCACCAATTGTTACACCAAATTCATGGCTTCATCTTAAATGGAAATATTGGTCATCAATCATCAAAAGTTGCACATTACATCTTAACGATTGTACTGAAAAAGTCGATGCATTTATTTAGAAAATAAGACCTCGGTTTATAGTGAAAATATGGCCATTAATTTTATATGGGATATCATCTTTTCAAAATAATGTCATCTTCATTCTTCTGATCAGTTTCAGCAGTCTGATTCCTGCAAGGAAAGATGATGACTGTGTGGGTTCGTATTCTATCTTTGTCGCTGGTTTTATGGCGTGGCTAACATAATAAGAGAAACTGCTCAGTTTAGATATTTCTTTAATTCAGCCATTCAGTTGCGACCAAAAAATAAATAAATAAATTTTGAAATAAATAAACCGTTGAAGTTAGACAAAAATTTCCAATTAGAAAGTTGTAGAAAATCATTTAATAAATAAGACCTTAAAGAGTTTATGACATCATGCTAGGTTCCCACTTGGCAGAAACTCAGACAGAAAATTTTCTGCTGCAGAAAATTTTGAGAGAAAAGTATGTTTTTCTGTCGTTGGTTCCCCCACCTGTGGACTGAAAAGTGGGCGAAAAAGTGCAGAAAAGTAGAATTTAAAAATGGATGCCAGCTAAGGAAGGCAATTTGTAAACACTGCTGCTTTCTACACTCAAAATTTTCTTCAGCAGA
>AFFK01020686.1:0-20310 GCA_000239455.1 Strigamia maritima | reverse complement strand
AATTTGTATTTATTTAATATATTATGTTTCTATTCATTATGTTTTGTTGTCTCCTGTGAGACACTGTATTAATTGTATTTTATATTTGGGTGTCACCTATGGACTACCGTAGGCTTTTTGGCGCCACCTATATGTTTTTTAAATAAAAAGTTAACACTTGCAATATTGCACAGTGTACATGCAACACGTCTCTCCTTGTCTCCAGCTCACACACCAAGTTCTGACCAATTTCCTGCACTATTACAACTCACCACCTCAGTTTGTAATTTGTTCTGCGCAGTTTGCCACTGGAGTTCCTTGTCTTTAATTCCGGTAATTTCCAAATAATAAATAATTTCGGACAGGAAATTAGACGTTGGTTCACCAGGTCGTTGTTTCTTCTGCGCCAATTTGACGGTGGCTGCTGCTGCGTTAATGGAGAACATGTCACGAAATAGTCGTTCAAAATCCTCCCATGTGGTCGGTTTGGGTTTCTGGGCCATCCACCAACGTTGTGCTTTCCCTCGTAACACTTGGACAACGTATACCTTCAGGTATTCAGCAACTGGTATCCTCATGGTGTAATAATGTGCGTATAACCTTCCCAGGAACAGATCAACTGTGTCAAAGTCTGCTTTATCAGGATCAAAATAAGGGATTTTTTCGACCTTAAGGCGATATTGATGCAAAATATTTGATGGTGCAGCGCCTCTTTGAAGTGATGGTGAAGAAAGTGATAAATGGTCCTTTGTTTTTGGTTCCTGGTAGGAAATGCACACATTTTCTCTAATCATTTCTGACATAAGTCCCTCATTGATGATACGAGCCGATTGTCTTGTTGAGATAACGGAAGGTGCCAACAATGAAGACGCAGTTGTAAACACAGGATGAGTGGTCGTCGTCATGGTGGTAGTGGTCGGCAAAACGGTGGTTACAATTGTTGTAGTGACGGGTGTAAATGGATTTCCCGGAGTAGAAGTTGCAAATGGATTTTTGGACGCGCCAGCTGGCACGTGCTCCTGGCCAACATGAGGTGCCAGTGGATCCGCTGCACATGGGGCAGTAAGGTTCGTCGAACTTGTAGGTACAAATCCAGCACGTCTCGCCTGACTGGCTCTATTCACACCATCCAAAAGTGCTTGGACTAGGGCTGTATGCTTTTGGTCCAAACGTTCGTTGATTCGAGTTTCCATGGCCTTAGCTCGTTTATCAACCGAATTTTCTAATGCATTGGTGATCCTTTGCAAAATTCGGTCTTCCAGTTGGCGTTCCCGCATTTCCTGACGTGTGGCAAAAACTTCATCCTCTTCTAGGTCGGAATGAGGTTGTAGTTTGCCAAGTCAGTGGCTCGTCAGGCAGCTGGAAGTCAGTGGGCGATGGTGTCGGATTAACTGACGTCGACAATGGGGCTGTCGTATACGTTGTCACCGAAGGTGTGTCCACTGGTGACGGTGCAGGCGGCTCATTTTCGTCTTGGAGGAGTGGAGCTGTGGCATCTGTGGTCCGTCGCATCTCCAAATCAACAAATGACGCCCAAATGTCATGTTGAGACAGTTCCTCGAAATCAAATGGATTCAGAATGTGTTGAATTCAGTCCATTTTAGTGCAAAAATAAAGTTCAATTAATAATAGGATGATAATAATCAACAAAAATGGTGATACAGTGAATTATACTTGCTTGTAGGCCTATGAAGGTTTCTTCAGTACCCAAAGGTAAGCTGTATGGTGTCCTTAAAGCGAATCCTGTCCAGGTCGCCAAGTGTTAGCATTCGGAAAAATGACACACTAAATTTCAGTATGGACTATGCAGGCCCAAACCCAGATAACTTGTTGCCGTCGTACAAGGGAGTCGGGCGGCCTGTAGGTTTGGTACTCGCCGTTGCTAAGGACGCACAGGTTGCAAAAACACTTTGAATGAGAGGTTTAAATGCGCAAAGAGGCAAACGCTCGAGCGGGTGGGTTTGCTTGGATTTCTACCGCGCGAACACGTAGCTGATTCAATCATGGAAACTCACACAGTTTAGTCCAGTAGTAATGAATCACCGGCAGGTGAGAAGTACCAACTCCGTATTCTAAAAAGTGGCTTTAAGACTGATGAATTCACTGCTAATGGGATGGGTTGTACAACTCTAAAGCTGGCATTCTAGCTAAAAACGCTCGTGGTATAAAGTTGTAATGACGAGAAGCTTGTTGAGGTGAGCTCGGTTGCAAGCTCTGACTTCAAGTGTCTAAACAAACTTGCTTGATCAGAGAAATCACCTCCCACCAGGTGGTCAGAATGGGTCAAGCCATGCAAAAGTTAATAATAACTAGGGGGAGGAGAGGTGATTACTCATCACATAGGTATGACTTTAAGGTGCTAAAATGATTATGCAAAACACCTTTCAGTGTAAAAATTTAAATTTTTAGAATTCTATATTTTTGGCCACACGGATCATGATACTTGATTCCGCCGATAGGTGTCGTTTTATTAAAATTGTCTCAAAATTTTCCATAAAAAAAATTGTCCAAAAATTGCGTACGTAGACTCATTTTAACGAGAATTTTACGCTGATCTTCGTGATATTATTATTTTTTTAAAAAAAAATTGGGAAAACTGATTTTTTGACGTTTTTCGATCCCGAACATATCAACGATTGTCGATAGGTGGCGTTTTTAAAAGTATACTGTCAAATAAATGTTAAATGATAAATTGGTTTATATTTGATTTATAAATTGGTTTATATGAATTGCAATGTAACATTTATCTAGAAAACCAATAATAAAACTGTTTTCAAAAGAATTTTCTAAAAATAATCAAGTAGAACATTTAAAATTAACATTTCATTATTCACAATCCACATTGATAGTAGGTTAGCTAAGGGCACCATTTGTAAAATTACATGAATACATTGTCCACACAGACTTTATAAAATTGGTCATGGAATTTCACTGAACCATTTCAATGGTTTTTAATGAAGTTCCCTACAGTGTGAAGAAGATTTGAATTAAAATTTTCAAATTTTTAGTGTTTGTAAGTAAGTAAGTAAGTAAGTGGTCAAGATTTTGTTTTATTTCATACAGTCTATCATCAAGAAACATTAATTGATATCATCTCATCAATTCTCATCATAGAAAACCACTGAAAATTTCAAGATTTTATTACAAATCTTCTGTTATCACCATTCAGACCGTAAAAATCCCATTGAAATTATAGGATTTAATCTCAAACACACTAAAAATTTGAAAATTTTAATTCAAATCTTCACACTGTAGGGAGCTTCATTAAAAACCATTGAAATGGTTCAGTGAAATTCCATGACCAATTTCATAAAGTCTGTGTGGACAATGTATTTAGGTAATTTTACAAATGGTGCCCTTAGCTAACCTACTATCAATGTGGATTGTGAATAATGAAATGTTGATTTTAAAAGTTCTACTTGATTATTTTTAGAAAATTCTTTTTAAAACAGTTTTATTATTGGTTTTCTAGATAAATGTTACATTGCAATTCATATAAACCAATTTATAAACCAAATATAAACCAATTTATCATTTAACATTTATTTGACAGTATACTTTTAAAAACGCCACCTATCGACAATCGTTGATATGTTCGGGATCGAAAAACGTCAAAAAATCAGTTTTCCCAATTTTTTTTAAAAAAACTAATAATATCACGAAGATCAGCAAAAAATTCTCGTTAAAATGAGTCTACGTACGCAATTTTTGGACAATTTTTTTATTATGGAAAATTTTGAGACAATTTTAATAAAACGACACCTATCGGCGGAATCAAGTACTAAAAGCCACATGTTCGCGGCGGAAAAACACAATAAAAAAAAAGCTTTTGATCCAAATCCAAAAACAAACCACCTAACAGTGTTTAGCATCCAAATATCTATCTTTAGACATGTAGAACATGTTTTTTTATTTAGTATTTGTCTCAAATTGAAAATTGAGTGTTTTGAGATAGAAAACACAAATTGGGCGCCATTTGCAATTTTTCAAACTTGCTAAAAAATGCCACCTACCGGCAGAATTCAGAAATAACCACCAAAGTAGTTTTTATTACTTTTTTAATTTTAAAATCATTAAATAAATCCCTGACTTCCTAATCAAGGGCTACCTTTTACAATTTTTAGTTTTGCTCTACACATTAAATTAGCTGATTCTATAGACACGTTACACACACACACACACACGGGAAACAAAGGAAGTGGAATCTATAGGGCTCCGCTGCGCTTCGCCCAATAATGTTGAGTTGACAGATGGTCGAAAATTACAAGTACAAGGATCTGGAAAAATAGTGCTTTATTTATCTAAGAGTAGTGTGTTAAAAAAATTAATTTTAAATGATGTATTATATGTACCTGAGTTAAGAGGTAATTTATTATCTGTTTCTTTTATAACTAGGAGTGGTATAATTTTGAATTTTTATGAACATACTTGTGATGTTGTTGATGAATTTGGTAAATGGTTGTTAACAATACCTAAAGATAGTACATTATATAAATTAAGATCTAATTGTAATGATGAATTGTTAATGTCAACAGCTTCAAATGTGTCATATAATGGTAATGTTAATAATTTTGACATCATTGAAAAATGTAATGTGATAAAATCTTCTATGGAACATTTAAATTATAGAACATTGACGGAGATGTGTAAATCTAATACTGTAAGGGGATTAGATTTTAAGATAACACATGTTTGGCCTGAGTGCAAGGCATGTGCAATGGATAAGTTGTCCAGGTCTCCTTTTCCTTTGGTTGATCATGTGCAGTCTACTGAATCTTTACAGTTACTGCATATGGATTTATGCGGTCCAATGCCTGTATTGTCATTAGGAAAGTCAACGTACATATTTACAATAGTGGATGATCACTCGAGAATGATTTTCACTATGTTTCTAAAATATAAGGATGAGGTTAAAGATAGATTTTTGGAATTTTTAAGCCTCATGCAAACTCAATATGGCATGAATGTAAAATACATTAGATGGTGGCGAGTTCACAGGAAAGTTGTTTGAAAAGGAGTTAGTTTTACGTGGTATAAAACATGAGTTGACCACGGTTTACATGCCCCAGCAGAATGGTTTGGCTGAAGAGACAAACCGTTTATTGTTGGACCGTGCTCGAACTATTTTGCTTCATGCTTGTCTTCCAAACATTTTTTGGGCAGAGGCAGTAGCTTTTTCAGCTTATGTGAGCAATTGTTTGGCAGTAAAGAAGTTGAATTTTTTGACATCATATGAGGTTTTTACCGGAAATAAACTCACTGTTTCATTTTTAAGAATTTTTGGGTGTCATGCTTATGTTTGGATACCGAAAGTTGGGCGAAGTAAATTAGATCCAAGATCTGTACTTATGATTTATATTGGTCAAGCTAAAGATCATAAAGCATGGAAGTTTTATAATCTGCTTACACAGAAAATTATTATTAGTAGAGATGTAAAGTTTCTAGAAAATAGTTTTGGTTTACCTGATGCTAAAGATGTTAAATCATGTAGTGAATCATTGGATGATATTGTTTATTTGCCAGCTGTAACTTTGAATTTTCCAGAGGATTTAACAAATTCCAACGATCACGCTCATGATGAGGTGATTTTGCCTTTGCCTGATGATTGGCCTTTGTCACAGAATCCGGGTGTGATTCAGCGACGCTATCCTGAGCGTGTACGATATCCTGTTCAGCCATATCCAATTCGAGATTGGAGAATGAGCCGAAGCAAGCGAGTCTGTCGTGAAGATCATCAGTGCACTCACGCAGCAACCGATAGTCCAGTGGAGAATTTTAATCAGCAATTATCATATATTGATGAACAATACCCACTTACCTATCAGGAAGCTATATCTAGACCAAATCCTGATCAGTGGAGGAAATCCATGGAATTGGAGATTAATTCTCATAAAGACATGAAAACATGGGAAATTGTAAAAAGACCTCAGAATGTACAAGTCATTGGATCTCGTTGGTTATTTAAAACCAAGCGGCGAGGTGATGGCTCTATTGAAAAGTGAAAATCACGGCTTATTGCACAAGGACTTGGACAAAGAAAGGGAGTTGATTATCTTGATGCCTATGCTCCAGTTGTAAGATTATCAACTATCAGAGTCTTATTGGCCATAGCAGCCATGACTGGATTTGTTACCAGGCATTATGATGTAAACAGCCTACCTTCATGCTTCATTAGCAGAAGTTGTATATATGGAACAACCAAAAGGTTTTGAAGTTGGTGATCCCAAGCATTATGTCTGCCTGTTGAAGAAAGCAATTTATGGACTTCCACAGGCGGGCAGAGCATGGAATCAAATGCTCAATGTTGTGTTATTAAGAATGGGATTCACTCGACTTATTATAGAGAATTGTGTTTACATATATCGGTCTGAAAATACTGTGATAATAATCGGAATATATGTAGATGACTTTGCAGCCATTACAAATAATGTGACAAAATTGGATGAAATGATATTTACTATGACATCTGAATTGAATATTGTTGGACTCGGACAAATTAAATACATATTGGGAATTACGAGTTGCATATTTAACTGATAGTTCTATTTGTCTAGGTCAACAGACTTATATTGAAAATGTGTTAGTGCGGTTTAATATGCAAGATGCAAAACCTGCAAAAACCCTACTTATCCATTAGGTGAATTACTGGATAACGAGCCTTATAGGCAAGCAATCGGTGCGTTAATGTATGTTGCACAAGCAACTAGAGCAGATATTGCTTTTGCAGTTACGTACCTTTATCAATGGCTAAATGCACCATATGCAGTTCATTGGTCGGCAGTTAAACGAATCTTAAGATTTTTGAAGGGAACTGCAAATTTGAAATTGATTTATAAACCGGGTATTAGTAAAGTGCAAAGATAATCATATGCTTCATTTGATAGTGGAACATCTGACGGGAAATCTTTTGCCGGTTATGTTACTACAATTGGCGAGACTATTTTGACATGGAGAAGTAAGAAACACGATCTTATAGCTTTATCAACTTATGAAGCAGAGTACTTAGCTTTGATAGAAGTTACGAAGGAATTAAAATGGTTACAGTCTTTACTTATTGAACTAAACTTTGAGGATGTTATCTCAGAGCCTATTGCAGTCTATACAGATAATCAAGCGGCTTTGAATTTAATAATGAACTCGAGTTATCATGCACGAACTAAACATTTCACTAGACGTATGTTATTCCTAAGACAAGAAGTAGAGCAAGGAATATTTAAAGTAGTGTATATTGCAACTGAAAATATGTTAGCCGATTTCATGACAAAACCCATGGGTTCCTTAAAATGAAATGAAATTATGAATAAGTTAAACATTAAGTTTTAATATTGGGCAGGGTATGTTAATCATATCATTGTAACAATTATTACAATAACAAAAATTAAGTGTGATATGTATGAGCTTTGTTGTTTTGAGACGTTTTGGAAGAAAGAAATAAAAGACATAGAATGGAATTCTCAATTTTGTGTCTTCAATTTTACATTAACAGAAACTCCTGCTCCAATAGCAGAAGTTATAACAGAAGAATCAGTAACTGGTACTAGACATGAAGCAGTCAGGAAAGAACCAATTATTGAATCATGGCTGGCTAAGACTATATTAGCCAAAAATAAAAAGGGGTCCTCCTCAACCCCAAAGGAAAAGATTTTGTGATTTGAGAAGAAGGGTCTCCCCTTCACCCCAAAGGAGAAGAAGAGAAAGGAGTATCCTCCTCCTCCTCCTCCTCCTAAAGGTGATCCCTCTACTGCAAAATAAAGTTTATTTCTGTAGTAGGGCTAGGAAGCTGTATAGATTATATTTGTTTTGATTAGTTTTAATTAAATTAGTAAGTAGTATTTAGTAATTTTATTGTAATGACATTATGGATATACTTCTAGTTTAATCTTTCATTATTCTATCTACCATAGGCCTTTCGACTGTTTACCAGTCTTCTTCAGTGGTTTATGAACCACTGAAGTGATCTTCCACTGAATCACTGAACCACTTCAGTGGTTTATAAACCACTGAAGACTGGTAAACAGTCGAAAGGCCTATGGTAGATAGAATAATGAAAGATTAAACTAGAAGTATATCCATAATGTCATTACACTAAAATTTTAAATCTTAATTAGGATATGCATTAAAAATAGATGTTTTAAGTATTTAGTAATAAATATTTGGTTAAATTAGTCATCCTGAGTGACTACACAAAATTTTTTAAATAAATAAATAAAATTTAAATTTAAATCATTTTTTTGTGTATTCACATATATCTTATTATTTTTAGATATTATCTCAAGCAGTGTCATTATTTATTTTATAACTAGTGTATTGTCTATATGATAAAACCTGATTGTTTGCGTTCATTTTGATGAATTTTATTTGTATTCCAAATGTGTCATCAGAATTCAATTCAAAACAATTTTTCACATGGTTCAAAAGGTGTGGTAAAGTAATATTTACAACTCTTTCGGTTCGTGCGTGCATTGATTTTAAATAGTACGATAAATTTTAATTGAATAAAGAATTTCATCATGCTCCCTTCGAAAAATCAAACATTTTCGTCAAGATAAAGTATTATCACCATATATTTGGAGGTTTATGGCTAAATGTTAATCTACAATCTTCAAATTAAAGTGATCTTACGTCATTTACTGCCTCATAACAGTTGTAGACTCGTGGCATCGTATTCTGTTGAGTTGGAGCAATACGTGGCTCTACGGCAACAAAGTATGGTGCACTGTCTGTTCCAAACAGTCAAGCGCACTCTACAGCCGCTCCACTCGTGCTTCCTTACCCGCAATTTGCTGTGGCGAAGCCCGACAAAAAGAAAGCAGAAACGGCCACTGCCCTACCCGCTATGGCCGAAATGGTGATTTTGATTTTTGTCCCGTATTATGCCGTCGAGCAAACTCAGGGGCAGCAATAAAGAAACCAAGTACCCTACTTACACTCTCTGAGGACTGGCGCCGAAACTCGTTTTCTTTGGTTTTTGGCTGTGTGGTCCAGAAACGCCAATTTTTCGTAGTTTTGCAAAATAAACAACTTAATTTCGTCTTTCTGAAAAGAACTGAGTAAGGTTTCCATAGGTTTCGAGGTTTAGGAAAATTGTTTCGTCAACGCTCGCTCCTATGCACTAGAACACACCAGACATTTCACGAAGTAATATATAAGCTTAACTGCTTCTATATTTATTTGAGTGAGGTAAAAAGTGAAGTTAGTATGGTGTCGTGAGGACACGGGCAAGGATCCCACTTACACGCAGCAGGACTGGCTTATCCTGTTTGCGGAATCCACCACACATTCCGTCCCGGACGTCTGTTACACCGAAGGAATAGTGATCTTAGTAATCAAGCTCACGCGCGATCATTTAGATTTAAGTCATAAGGAGAAAGTACTTGAATAATGGGTACTAATGCCAAAAAGTAGAGTGAAAAATGGCAGATATGCCAAATTTTTGCTTGAAAAATAAGAAAATTTTAATAAAAATTTATTTTTATTGTCCTATTCTTATACCCAATAAAAATAGAGGTGAGACAAGTAATATGAATACATAAAACAGTTCTCACTACTTGTGACGGTCTCGAACCGTAGTTTTGGTAGGAACTTGCCACCAGAGTGTGCTATTGCATCTTTGGCGGCATATTCAACTAAGACATTAAATATAAATAAGTGGATAATAAATATCGCGCTTATTTATAGCCAATACCAAAGTAATGCCCCATTCACCTCGATACTGTGAGTGATACAGGACGTGGTCATCCATTTCCACAATCGGTATCACCCATTGGCTTCTCTGCTATCTCACATTCCAGAGGGATTAGCAGGGGTTGTTGCAGGAAGTGGTAATCCACATTCCACAACCGGCATCACTGATTGGCTGCTCTGCTATCACCACATTCCAGGGAGATTAGCAGGGTATATACAAGCTCATGTTCAACAGGAAGTAATGCTTGCGCTGCTACAAAAACTGAACTGAACTGAAACCCTGAACTGATGAAACTTTGTTTGACCTGGTATGAATTGTCTGTGATTATTTGCCTAAATGGTTTGTGCTTTACATTTGAGTGTATTTACAGTGTGATATTGTTGAGTGTATTTATTAAAGTGTATATATTATTACTATAGTGTATTTTAATAGTGTATACCTTATATTTATATTCTTGAGTGTCATGTGTATTTATATTTAAAGTGTATTGTATTTTCCTGTGGCGCCTATGTTTGTTGTATTCAGTTACAACCTTGTTAGATAAATATGAGACAAACATGAGGCCAATATATCATTTCTCCCATACGTGTAATGGAACATGTATGTTGAGCTTTGGCCGCCAACATCGAGGTGCTCATCCTTTGTTGCGGTGACCCGACGGCATCAGGGGCGACAGCGACGGCCACTGATTGACAATGGTACCGCGATAAGGCAACATTGGACCGGGCCGAACCAGGTGAGTAAATCAATCTGTTATTTTCTCTCCCTCATGGCCCTGGGCCCTTAATGTGGAAATAACGCACTATGTAATGTGCAGAAAGTGGGTCAAACCACTTAGGTCGCCACTTGGCTATGGCTTGACCGTTTACACCTCTTTCCCTTTTCTG
The DNA here is from genome assembly GCA_000239455.1 of Strigamia maritima. Taxonomy (NCBI): domain Eukaryota; kingdom Metazoa; phylum Arthropoda; class Chilopoda; order Geophilomorpha; family Linotaeniidae; genus Strigamia; species Strigamia maritima. Next base: position 9,759 of record AFFK01020686.1, on the reverse strand, counting down.
CTAATCTTTTTATTGTAGCACGTTGATTGTATTATTCTTCCCTGAATAGATACAATCAATCCTTTTTATCCTTTTGGTTGTGACAGACTTTAAGTCAGTCATATCCCTCAGGATCATCATGAGCTCACCATTGTTGCTAAGCCTAAGCACATGGAACCAAAGTAGGCCTAAGATATGTAAATCGATCACATTTGCATATCTTAGTATTTATACAATTGTAAGTGTAATTAGATTCAATAAAGTAAAGTTAAAACTATATTTGCATAATTTATTCTCGGTATATTTTGTGGTTTATAGCGTGTTTTATGCATAGTGGGTTGGATGATATTGTTGTAATATCGATCCCAATTCCACATTGTCACATACTCTATTTCAGAAAGTAAAATTTTTTTTATTTTCTGTAATTTTTTTTCTCTCAATAAAAAGAATTTAGAGATGAAAAATAAAGTTTCGAAATCTGATAATGAGGAGATGCAAGTAATTACGTATTACATGTCTTACTCTCCTCAAAATCAAAGTTTTGACAATGAGAATGTGCAGGTAATTTAGGAATTACATGTCTTACCATTCTCAAAGTAGAAAGTATATTCTGAAAATGAGAAGTTACGAATAGCGTGAAAACCATGCGTTTTACACTTCTCAAAATCGGATATTACACTGAAAATTTTGTGAAGTTGCCAATAATTCAAGCGATTACTGGTCTTACACTCCACAAAGTTAAAAAGTAGCAACTAAGAAGTTACGGATAATGTGGAAATTATACTTTTTGCACTTCTTAAAATTAGATGTTTGCCAAAATATTAGAAGGTTGCTGATAATTACCGGTCTTACACTTTCTAATTAGCAATAAAAGACCTTTCCAACTCTGGTTTACTATTAAAACACAGAATTAAGAAGATCCCGAATCGAAAAATCGATACAACAGCAATCGATCGACGTGCACGGCCAACTTTGACAATGTGCGCCGGCCGTTCCACACGCGTTTTCCCGTAAAAGACGCACCGTGCAGCCCAATAGAATGGCGGGGCAGCGACGCATTTTTATATGGTTTTCACACGATAATTTGATGACAATCAAATAGAAAAGGAAAAAATTTGATTCATTTGGTGGAAAATGGAACAAACCACGTTCGCACCAAGTGAATTCAAATGAAAAGAAACAAATTTTCAGAAATTTTTTTTTGATTTTATTCATATTCTGGGAAAATGAAAGAATCAGGAATCAATTTTGAAAATTGTGATCCAATTATTTAATTATGGACTCATGTATATTTTATTGTTAAAAATACACAGTAGGGCCCATTTGCATTGATTAACACCAGGATTTTGGATCCAATGATACTCTGCTTTCATTGGCCAGTGGGTTGAATTATTAGGTCATAACCAATCACTGACCACTGATAAGCAACTGGTGGCAATTTCAAATTAGTTTCATATAAAAAGTCAGGTAAGGCTGATTCTGTTTTCATTCTCATTTGACTTGCGTTCTAACATGTAGAGAAGACCGTGCAGACGATTTTCAACAATATTTTAGACCATGCGTTTTGACGAATTTTTGACGAAATTTTCAATGTTACGACAACAGTGTGGTAATTATACAATAAATTATTTGTCATTAGTATTATTAGCTTTAGTTTAGCTTTTTGTTTAGTTTAAATTGTTAAGTTTAGATAGGATAATTATTAGAATTATTCAGTTCCTATCAGTTCCTATCAGTTCCTATCAGTTTTATTAATTGTGTTGCAACACTTTGTACTTATCTTTTAGTTTAAGATTGTGACAGGGTCGGAATTGCACTCGCTATATACAAATATGGCGGTCAATCCCTACACGACTTTAACACGATATAAAACCATCTTTAACAATAAAATACCGGATAAAAAAGTGCAAATGGACTTAAACTTTCTATAATATATTATTCTTTACAAACCTGATCAAAACATACGATAAAATGTGTCATCTTGGATTTATGATACATTATTATCTATTCCAATTGTTCCATCGTGCATGGTAGCTATTCTGGAAGAATTTCAGACAATCCGTAGAGTGCTGACTTACATATTCATTCCGTCACAAACCAACAGGTAAAACATGACATTTGACTTCCTCTATATTTCGAATATAGTTGAAGTTCAAATTATTTGCACATTAAATGCAAGTGGAAAAAAAGAGGAGTGAATGGTCAGCCATTAGCCACATGGCGACCTAATTGGCATGGAAGCCAAGTTCCGCATGTCACTCAACGCGTTATTTCAAATTGGGGGCCCGGGGCCATGAGGGAGAAAAATACACAGACATAAATTGCTCACCTATTATCGGTCCCGGTCCTGTGTCGCGTCCTCGAGTTTCCTAGTAGCTGCAGGAGAGTAGGTCCTGTCACCCAGTAGGTCGGCTAACTCGCCCGCTGCACGTGGCGACGGTCACTTGAGCTCGGCGGCGATAGAGTAACCACAGTACAATGTCTGCGGTTCACGGGCTGTTACATATCTGATACACAAGCCTCATATTTGCCTCATAATAAAATCAGAGGTGCCAAAGGCTTGAAAAAGGTAATCAAGCACAAAGGCAAATAATCATAAGCAAGAATCAGTATCACTAACAGCACATAAAGCAAAAAGGCATTACTTCCTGTGTTACAAGGGCTTTTATACTTGTCTAACCCCCTTATCTTAGATAAGAAGATTATGACAAGATAATCCCATGAGTCAGAGTGATGAAAATTATGACATCACTCATTCTCAAGACCATGTGCTTTTATCACTTTGTAGAACTATAAATATATATTTCTATATTATGATAACTAGAATTAAATAATAATAATAAATTAATAATAATATAATAAATAATAACTTTATTTCTTTGTAAAGTCCTAATATTTATATATGCACATTTGTCTGGTCGAAACTCTATCTATGGATGCAACAGCGTGTCATAGCGATAATTTCTCCAACTGAGTGAGGCTATGAGGCTTTATACATACTAATAGATCACAACTCCAAGTCTAATTACTTGAGTTTATGATCTAATAATTAGTTAAATCATTCTCTCATAATAAATGTAAGTCTTTATTTACTCTATTTATTATTATATTCGAATCTGCCGGCATGGTCGCATAGGCGCATTCATAGTGGCGGATTCCGTAACCTTTTACGGGCGTTTCAGCCCGTCACAAGATTTCAATTTGATCATCAGTATTATGACAAATTTGAATAATTCTACATCACGTTATGGGTATTTTATTCAAAATACCGCACCACGTAGTCAAGATAATCGTTCACCTACACCATTTCTCGCTGACCCGCGATTATTGGCGTACTGCCGGTTTCTTAAGCTAGATGCCTCGTTCTTCTCGCATGTTGATGAAGCCTGGGAATTTACTAGACAGAGAGAACAGGCGGATAATGCAGCTAGGCTGGTCGAGTTACAACGTGCAAACCGCACGGGCAACTTGACTAACCAAGTAAACCAGGAAAAACAGATGCTTATTGATTTCTGGAATCAATAGCATCTGGATGCTGACAATTTTGCAACCATTGGGAATGCAAAAACTTGGATAGCATCATTCCAGGTCAGATCTCCCTCTGAATTATCAGTCAACAAGGATGACTTGATCAATCCAGTTCGAGATCAGGAATTCTTTGTGTACTGTGATGCAACAGCATTTTGCTCATTGAAAGAGGCCTGAGTTCATGTAAATGCTCTCTGTCGACCTATTTCAAACTCTGCATCGACTTTAGCTCATCCACATGATGGATCAACACTGCCGATTAAGAACACTACTAGTACGCATTCCTTGCGTGCCAACAGTAATTCTCCTAGCAGAATGCTGAGAGACATTTGCCAGTTCTTCCATTTGAACGTAACAAACTTCAAATCAGTGCGACAGGTCGAAGCCCATGTTGAAAATTTGCATAAAGCACGCAAAAGAGATGGCTTCCGACCAGTCGTGAACGAGAAAAGACACACGAGAGGTCCTGTGTATTATTCTCTTGTATTTGAGAACTACTGTAAACGTTTTCAATTATCTTCAGCAGATTTCGCATCTGTTGTAGACCTGAAAAAGGAGTTGGCAAATCCAGTACATTTGCAAACCCAACCAAGTATAAGTTTGACTGGAAAGAGCCACATCACTGTGGATAAGCCGAGAATGTTACCTCCTGTACCATTCCAACATATTCCTCGAGTGATGTCTTCAAATGTTAAAGAGAGGACCCAAAATCTGAATGCAAATTCAAACAAGAGCCCTCTTATAACAGCAACAACTGGCACTACAGAGCAGTTCCTGTACTCTGAGGTCGTGAAAAGCCTCAAAAAACAGGTGCCATCTCCACCAAACGTACAGAGACAATTGTTCCGTACTCCACGTAAACCTAGGACGGTTACTCTAACTCCTAGTGATAGAGGGACGATGGGACTGACTCCTGTTACCTTTAGCACCAGATCGAGAGCTGGACAATTGTTGGCTGCACTAGAGGCCACTCCCAGAGTTCCTGGTCAACCAAGAACTGCTTTGAGTGACCCAGGGCAGAAGAAAACAGTTTATGTTGCAACAGCAACTTCAGTTCCACCATACAATGTCAGGGGAATCCCAAAGCCATCCAATAAGCGGTTTGCGTTTGGAATCCCTAGACAGGAGAGTCCACCTTTTTACTACGGATCATCAGACATCTCTCCAATACCAATGCAAATGAGCACGAGATTTGTACCATCCACACCCCTATTAAGTGGCGAACATTACAGACCCTCGCCGTCTCATCGCACTCCTGTGGGTCGACAGTCCAATGTTGGGTCGTCCTCTGCTACCAGGCAGAGTACACCTCAGCAAAGGAACAATATATTCTCCTCACCAGTGACTGGAGCCCAATATAAGGCCCCATCACCATTCAGACAGAAATTTTGACAACCACTCCCATTTTGGCAATCTTCTGGAATGCCTGGTGGCCTACCTCTTTATACCAATAATGGAGGGTTACCACCATCTCCAGCAGGAAACCCAAATATGGGACATCAGCCACCATTCTGGCAGCAGCCACCACTTTGGTTCAATCCAAAGCATGGTGCTGGTCACTACAAAAATGGCCAGGCAGGTAATGGACCATCACATAGTGCAGGACCAATCTCTTCTAAAGGCAATAGGAATGGTTATCAAGGTACTCAGAACCAAAATAACCATCCTCCAAGTGGATTTGGTGGTGCACCTAACATGGGCCCACAGAATTCTTCTTAACCATCACCGGGTAAAATCCAGGTATAATGAGTGCGGATGAATGCATTGCTTTCACAGAGCGTTTAATGAACACTTTTTGTAAAGCTATGCCAGAGAGAGAGAGTCGACCTGATAAGGTTCATCATCTTAAAGGCGTTAACATCTTTGAGTTTGACGGCAATTCAGAAAAGTCCATGCGCTTCCTGGAAGTTGTCGAAAACACTGCGACAGCCAAGGCCATACCATTAGATGAAATGGTACATCTTGGTATCCTCAGTTATCTAACAGATGTTGCTAAGCTTTGGTACAAAGAGAACCAACATCTATTCAGTAACTGGAAGAGCTTTCAATAGCTATTTATTGCTAGATTCGATGTTCCCGAGGAACAAAGAGTCCAGCAAGTACAAGCCATCACCCAAGGTGAAGAAGAATCTCTCTTCTCTTACGTAGTACACTTCCATAAAGCTTGGATTCGTCAATCTACTATGCCTGATGTAATGGCAGGTTAGACTTTCATCCAACATGCCTCTGCACAAGGCAGGATGCGATTAGAGAATCTAAATTTTCTACAACTTGGTATCACTGCTGTACATAAGTACATCTGCAATAATAAGTTGTATTTTAGTGCTGGAACACAGGTGTTGGCAGGTCAGAGTACCAAAGATTCTATCAATGGTACTCAGACTGAAAAACAAATCTTTCCACCTAAGCAAAAAGCTAAAACTGCTTTAAAAGCAGTGTCTCAAGTGACAGAATCAGACACTGTTAATAGTGAAACTGATTCTGATGCTGCAGATACTGCAGAGGAATTTCTGAATCTTATTGTAAATAAGGCTAAGAAGTTAACTCGCAAAGATGGTTCGAAAACAGAGACTGCTACTCATACCAGAAAACTGCTGACTACAAGCAGAAATATGGTACGACTGCAACTGGAGAACCATGTCCTAAGAAGAGCAAGGCTGACTACTCTTCTAAGACTAGTGAGTCGAGTGTGAACACCGAGTATCCAGGCACAGCTCGACACACTGAAAAAGGAGCTAGCCACTGTTCAGACACAGCAGAATGAATCTATTAAAGATTTAATTAGGAAACAGTTGACTGAGTTCCTGGCTGTGTCAAAAGTGAACACATCAGAGAATGTTACTAAACAAGCCTCTGATGCAAAAAACTAGTAGTGAAGGAAGTCAACTCTGAAAAAACACTTCTTCCAATCCTAGAAAAGTGATCCCAACTTCCAAATCATCTGGCAGTTCGACAGGTGGTGTGGATGAAAATTTGGAGAAGATGAGGCTTCAATTGAAGCGCTTAAACATCTCCAGTGGGGCTCACGATGAACACAGTTTCCCTGCTTTCTGGAAAAAGAGAAAAAAAATTGTGTGCTGTACTAAAAGGAGTCGTGGCCCATCCAAGTTTCAAAATGTCTTTTTAAGATGTCTTGAGAACTCGAATGATGCCCCACGTATGCCTATAGTCATCGGAAGACTAAAGTACAATGCGTTGATGGACTCAGGTGCCACCCAATGTTTCATAGGGGAGCAAATGCTCCATGACACTGGATGTCTACCTGGTTACATTCAAGAACCGCCCAGGAACATGAAAATACACGCTGTTGGTATTGTTTATGAACCTGTTGGACAGGTAACTATGTATTCAATGGGGCGAGGAACAGATGACCCCATGACATTTTACATATTGCCATCTAATGTGTGGAATCTGATAATAGGACACAACTTCATGAGAAGAGTAGGCCTGTTACCAGATGCACATGCGGGTCTGTTCAAATGCAAGTTCTTGCCAAAATTGTCATACCTTATGCCCCTGCAAATGATGAGTCTCAGGGTACTAAGGTGCACTCCCTTTTAATGAATCAGGATATTAAACTGGATTCACTGGATTGGGAGGAGAAGTTGGTTGCTGGCAGCAATTGCACGGATGAGCAAAGGCTTATGCTAAGAGAAGTGTTGGCAGGTATTAAGACTGTTTTCAGTGATAAACCTGGTTGCACTCACTTAGCAACCCATAAGATTAAATTCAAGCTGGATGTCGCTATACCCACTATAGGCAGCATAACCCGCAGAAAAAATTGATAATGCTCGTTCTTGTAGAAGAACTAGAAGAACTGGGCCTTATCGAGAAATCAAACATTCTCTACATCAGCCATCCTGTCATTGTGGCAAAACTTGATGGTTCGTATCATTTGTGCATCGACTACAGATGACTAAATGCCATTACTGAAGTCAAAGTTACCCAAATGCCAAGTATTGACATTCTTATACATCAGTGTGAGAAGGCTAAATACTTTACGTCACTTGACTTAGTAAAAGGTTACTATCAAGTGACGATGACAGAGGAAGACAAGTGTAAGACTGTATTTTAAACTCCAAAAGGTACCTACCAATTTGTTAGAATGCCTTTTGGCCTGTGTAATGCACCCAACACCTTTCAAATGTTAATGGAGAAGGTGTTGGAGAGACATCTTGATGAATTCGCTGTGGTATACCTCGACGACGTCATCATATTCTCTAACACCTGGGAAGAGGATATGACACATGTCAAGTTAGTGCTAGAGAAAATCAAAGCAGCTAACTTGACTGTAAATGCTACGAAGTCGAAATTTGGGAGGACAGAACTCAAGTTTCTGGGCCACTGGATCACACCTCAGGGACTGAGAGGTGACCCAGACAAAATTTCGGCGATTAAGAAGTTCCTTACACCTACGTGTGTAAAAGATATTCAGCGTTTTCATGGAATGTCCAATTTCTTTAGAAAATTCATCCCACATACCGCTGAAATGTCTAAACCACTCACCAAGTTGAGGGGTAGTAAATACACTGATTTCCAGTGGGACACGATACAAGAGGTAGCTTTTCAAAAAGTAAAAGAAGCCCTTTGTAACGAGAATGTCTTGCTGATGCCAGACTTGAAATGCCATTTGTCATTTTTACAGATGCATCCCATGTTGTGACGGTTCAATACCGTAGTGACTTATAAAGTTGCCACCAGAGGGCGCAATTTATTAAAATCGCGCCAGATTCAAAATAAGAAAATTCAAGTTTTATGAAGATAAAATGTTTATTGAATGATAAAATATTTAAGTAAATATTCTCTCTATATTTTGATAAATATAAGAGAGAATTATACAATGAATAAGTATGTTCATTGTTGAGGAAAAAGTGATTATTGTACTCAAACAATAATAAATGTTGTTGTGAAATGTTTATTTAAATAAATTAAGACTATTTAAGGATAAGAATACTTTAAAATATGAATATAAATAAAGTTAACCCTAAATATTACCATGTGCTTTTTGAATATTTTAGATATTCCATGGGGTTCACATAACTTTGATCAAGGAGTTAATTTGATTGGATCAACTCATTATGACTCACTGATATGCAAATCAGCTAACCTGCTTATCAGTATTCTGGCTCCCTGATTGGAGGAAACTCAAGAAACCCCATGGTTTCATAGTATATAAGCTCCTGCAAGAGCTGATTCTGGGCCTCTGTACTGAATTAATGTTGAATCTATATGATTGTCTATGTATAACTTGTACCTGTAACCATTCAGAGTCATTTTTATCACCTTTTGCTTTAAATACGAACCGGCAGGCTGTCAACACCAAATTAAAGTAGGTATAATGGCCTGAAGACCGTAGTTGCCGGGCCTGAAAAACCCGAAGGTAAATGTACCGAGAATATACTTGTGCTTTTTGCATGTAGGCCAGTCTTATGGACAAAACTTGATTGTATCGAGTGCGCTCGGACCGAGCAGCAACCGCTACCTGTATCAGGAGTGGGCGCTAACTGTCACATGCTTCGGCACCGTTTGAGAACAACGCATTCGGTTTGATGCGGCGCGCCCGACTCAATCATGACGGCCGAGGAATTCCCTTTGAATTCCATAACCGACTTCTTCCCGCTAATCTTTACCTTTGCTTTTTAGTTTCTTATCGATAGTTGTACATTTATTCAAATGCTTACAATTATTATATTCATGCGAATGTAATAATTGAAATAGAAAAGAGTGAGTTTTCACCGCAACGCTCGTAATACAGGTGTAAGCCGATACCACGTGGTACCGCTAATTTGTGACGATCATCCGACCGATGAACGCCGATATTCGCAGGATTCGATAGTGCATTACCCCGATTAGGAACCAAAAATAGCGCCAGGAAACACCAGAAGATTCGTAATATTATTTTGTAAATTGTATTATTATTAGTTTATCAAGCCTCTATCTGATAAGTTTAAAAGTTTCGATAATGTTTTGCCAGTTTCCTGGTTAAATTAGATTAATTGATAGTCTCGATATATTTGTTAAGTATTTTATTGCCTCTGTTATTAATAAATTTTATGCTAATCGACCTCGGATCATTGTAATTTGCAATGATCCGGAATAAATGTTATGATTTGATAAAATTTCTTGTTTTCATGTTTATTTACTTTACTCTTTCCAATTCAGTGTTGTTTGCAAGTGTGTTTAGATATTTTTGCTGGTTCTTATTCTTGGGATAAGTGGAAGTTTTCTTAGCAAAAGAAAATCCACGTGTTT
>AFFK01020685.1:0-15351 GCA_000239455.1 Strigamia maritima | reverse complement strand
AGCAGATTAGCTGATTTGCATATCAGTGAGTCATAATGAGTTGATCCAATGAAATCAACTCCTTGATCACAGTTATGTGAACCCCATAGAATATCTAAAATATGCAAAAAGCACATGGTAATATTTAGGGTTAACTTTATTTATATTCAAATTTAAAGTATTCTTATCCCTAAATAGTCTTAATTTACTTAAATAAACATTTCACAACAATATTTATTATTGTTTGAGTACAATAATCACTTTTATCGATGATTTATCGTAACTTTTTCTTCAACAATAAACATACTTATTCATTGTATAATTCTCTCTTATATTTATCAAAATATAGAGAGAATATTTACTTAAATATTTTATCATTCAACAAACATTTTATTTTCATAAAACTTGATTTTTCTTATTTTGAATCTGACGCGATTTTTAGCAAATCGTGCCCTCTGGTGGCAACTTTATAAGTCACTACGATATTGAACCGTCACAGAGTTACAGCAGAATATCTATATACATGAATAAAGTGAGTTTATTTGATGTTGGGATAAAGATGAAAGCTAATAGTAGTTAAGTAGACTCTATGATTCTACTTAGAGACTATGGTACAAGTATTTGTACATGGTCAAGAAAGGACCAAAGAGGGGCGGCCTTAATGATCACTTCTAATAATATAATTAGTGTGTATCGAAGATAATCCTAAAATTATAGAAATGTCAGAAGAAAGACAAGGAACAACTGCATGGTTGGGGATTAAGATAAGAACTAATTTTATTGATAAGGTTACATCTTATATACTAGATATAGGTGGCGCATGAGAAGCATGCTATTGACCAATGATGGTCAACCTACAAAGGGTGTCATGAAAACATGACACACGAAAATATGACGCAAAGACCGAAACACAACATTACCCACGACAATTGTGGAGACACTACAATAACAGTAAAAGAAAAATAAGACTTGTTGTGAGTGGTACAAACGAAATAAAAAGACTTAAAATTTACATTAAACGACAATAAAAGGACAAAATAAAATGAACAATTACACTGGATTACATAAAATCACTTTGTAAAAACTTCAGGATCCAACTTTGCAGGAGGACGTCGATCGCGGGCTGGTTGCTGACGACTGAGTACGTTCGGAAGACGATTGCGAGAGCGAGAGCTACTACGAGTGTTTGAACGGATGTCTGAGCGCGATTTAGTTGCGACGACCAAAGTAGGGACCAGAGACACTGGGGTTGGAGTTGGAGACTCGTTGACGTTGCCGCTGGCGTTGAGATGGGGTTCACGATAGAAGGAGATGTGATAGTCTCTGCTGACTGCAAAAATTCAAAAGGAAAAAGTGAATTCTCTTTTTCTCCCCCCCCCCCCCGAGTTAGATGGTGAAGCCACTAGACTTCGTGCTCATAGTTGATCGATGTGGCGATTCCAAATGACGGAGTTGGCCACTTCGACCTCGTAAGTGGAAGATGACGATTTCTTCCTAATGGTTCCTGGTGTGAGTGCTAGGAACACCCAAGGGTAAATAAAATGGTGTTTTAAACAAGTGAAAGGTGTTTATAATATTTGTAAACACAGTGTATAATTTATTTGGAATAAATCACCCACTGTGGTCTAAGTTGTATTAATTTGTAAATACAATGTGCATTTAAAAAGCTTTAAATGCACAATGTATACTAAGAGCACCAGAGGTGCTTATGCAGAAAGTATTATTTAATATAATACTGTACACTGTTTATTTCGATGTAATGTGTACAGTATGTGACTGTGGCGGTTTGCACAGCCCTTACTTGGAGGAATAAGAGGGCTGCGCTGGACGCCTTCGTCATGTGAAATAGCAGAGACGACGCTGTATTTGGGTGTTTGGCCTTTATTACAGTTGTTTAGGGGTCAGCGTCAGCCTCCACCTGCTACTCATATGTCTGTACCACCGGTATGTGCTAATCAAACCCGACCCACGGACCATGGCGATTAAACCAAGGTCCGTGCGGTCGATCTAACTTAACCATGCTGCAACCCAATCTATGGACTTGCAGCTACTGTATTTGCTCATGGAGGCGGGGCCAGAGAACTGGGATCCCGGACCTCATTGAGAATACCAGGGAGTTGGGAGAGCTTGACCAATGCATGGCTGCACTCGTCGCTGGTTCTGTAACAACTCTGTGTCCCTGGATTCTCTCTGTCTCTACCTGCCTTCCCTTACTTCCGGTCTGACTGGAAGTGGTCATGTCAGCCCAGTCCACTAGGGGGACATGACGCGGGCCGTTGCCGTGCGCTTGGGTAGTGACACGGTCACATCTCCCCTCTCCGAAGAAGTTGGGTCGATGTGGGCAGAACCCAATGCACGGACAACGGGAGAACAGCACTGCAACATCCAAGATGAGGAGCTAGCCCCCTTACAACAAAAAACAAAACATAGCACACTAGTGAAAAACAAACAAAATGATCAACAAGAGAGGTGACACTTACCAAAGACGCTTATAAAAAGGTTTTTTAGCAAAAAGTGTTTACGATGTTGTTCTAATAATTTGTTTTTAAGACTAAATTTTTATTTAAATGTTCTTTACTTTAATGTTGGACTATAGGCTGTCGCCTTTAATACTAATACTATGATATGTTTAAAAAATTTTGATGGTGATCTTCCGTGGGGTCCTTGTCGAATTTGATCAGTTAAAACAATTTTTTTTTTTTTAATAAAGCAATCAACAATCAACTCTTTATTTGGGTTTTGGTTTTGGAGTAGTTTTTTTAAGTGCTGCCAAATTTCTGTTCATCTTTTTACAGACGACAGCTTTTGCGGTTGTCTCTATAGACTTGCCCGGTGTGGCTGGGATCTTTTGATCGACAGTCGCTATTTGCGGGAGTGATTGGGTCGATGTTTCGACTTCAACCTCCATTGGAGTCACGTTATTCGAGACTAGTCTCACCATTTCATCCTCTACTGCTTGATCGTACCAGAGTTTTGGTTTTTCTGCCTCATCATTTGATGTGGTGGCAGATAATTTTGGGAACACGGCACCGAGGCACATGTTCTGCAGTGAAGTGGGCAGGGCAGCAGCGGTTTGCTGGCCGTCACTTTTTTCCACTTCTGTCACCGTGGTCTGTGTGTTTACCAATATTTGGTTTGCAGTAGACGCGGTGAAGATTTTGTGATCATTGTCTCGTTTTATCTTTGCTTGTGTCTCAGTTTGAGACACTGCAAGTTTTGCTGCGTCTGTTACCTTCGCTTCTTCAATTTTTTGGATCACCTCGGCCACCTTTCCACCCTCTGGGTATTTCTTTGCCACTCATGCGGCGTTTAACGCAGCTTTATTTTGATTATACCTAATTGGGAAGAACAATTTATTTTGGAAACTGACGCGTCAACAGTTGAGTTAGGTGCAATTTTGCAACAAAGTTTAAATGGCCGATTGCATCCGATCCCATTTGCTAGTCGAAGGTTGAATGATGCTGAGCAGACCTAACCTGCAGTACATTTGGAAGCGTTGGGCTGCATTTTTGCAGTAAAACATTTCAAGTATTATCTGCTTGGTAGTAAATTTGATTTGCACACAGACCACCAACCATTGACATTTCTTATGCAGACGGCGCATACAAAGGCCCAATTCAATAGATGGAGTTAGGCGTTACAAGAATACGAGTTTGACGTCATTTACAAGTCAGGGCCAACCAATAAAGCAGATTCTCTTTCTCGATTACTCCCAGAGGAATACTAATCAAACTAATTCAATTTCAGAAATCAGAGAATTGTTCTCATTTTTATTATTCATTTTTTTAAATCATTCTTAACATTACTTTTCAAGTTCATTCGGAACTTGTGTTTTTATTATTACATGTTTTTATTAAAATTTTCTTAAATAGTTTTCATTCTGACAAAATATCAAGCTGTCCTATTTGTTGTTGTCTAGTTTTTTGTATTTTTGTCAAGTTCGAAAATTATTGTCAGGAGACAATAAACTAAGGGGGGAGGATTTTGTGGCATAGTTTTGCATTAATTAAACCAGATGGCACTGAAAACGCGCCAATTGCCAAAAACGTCTACTGGACGAATTCGGACTTCCGGTCCACTAATATAAAAACCAGAACATGTCCAAACTCACTTTCTTTCCGACCCGAAGTCCGCCTTTGACACATTTGTCATCGATTGTACTCTGTTTTGATCCACCGCACACGTTAACGAACCGATAAAAATTCATAGGCCTAACAAACAAAAAAATCCATTATACTATACGATCAGCTTTATCAGAAGTAAATTTTGAAGCAAACATTGACCCTGTACTCACCTGAATCACACAATCCAAAAATATTGATCAAGTGCTCCAATGGACATGCCACATCCATGTATCATCCATTTATCAATTCTATCACAAACTCATTTTTTTCTTCTTCAAGAAAAAGTTGTAAAAAATTTCCAGAATTTTCTTCTGAAATTATGGAAGTAAATTATGATTGATCACTCATGTCAGGAAAAAATTTGCCGACATCGACCAACAATGAGTGATTTTAAACCATTCATACAAAATACATGCACAATAAAACATTAAAATCAATGTAATGTTGTTTTAAATACAACCTTTCTTTATTTGTTGGTGTAATTTTATATTACATTCACATAAAATCTTTTTACCTGGCTGGTGGCAAACTTTGCAATGTAAGCAATTAATTTTGCATGTTTAAATGCACTTTTATAATAAAATTGTATGTTGTATTTCAATTTAAAACATATCTTAGCTCAGATACTGATATGATGAACCTATCTTAAAAGTTTCAGCTCGATTGGAATGTTAAAACAATTGTTATGTGGTGGCAAGTTGTAAAATTGGTTTTCAGATACTTTATAATGGAAATCATATTTTATGACGATGATGACGTCATCGCAATGAACAGGCTCATGACGGACATGAACAATAGAGTGTCATACTTCTCCCCCTTCATTTACTTCTGGCTTTATTAATTAAAATCATGCAAGATGAAATCATTCCACAGAATCTTCATACCAAGGATATCATTAAGCCCATCAGACACGGAATGCATTCCCTGTTTATTCAAACGACGACAATATCCTATTAAATTAGCATTTTCAATGACCATTAACAAAGCACAAGGCCAAACTCTATCCAAAGTTGGGCTTATGCTGCAAGAACAAGTATTTTCCCACGGACAACTTTATGTAGCATTGTCAAGAACGGGAGAAACCAAAAATATCAAAATTTTAAGTAATAGTGGTGATACTGTAAATAATATTGTTTATCAAGAGATTTTTAATTGAAATAAAAAAAATTAAATGTACTAAAACATTTTCCAAGTTACGTAGTAACGGGTACACAGCTAGTTTTAATAATTTATCAATCTTGGCTCCAATGACTAATAACAGAAAATATCGACACGACTTTGTTGTTTCATTGTATTTTTCGTTTCGCTCAGCTTAATCAGTTTGGCCATGCGTTATACTGGAATCTTGAACTTATTTGTAAAAAAAACTGCAATTATGATACTATTTTTATTGTTTTACAGTATACAGAGTTTTCTTGATCATCAAACCAAGCAAAACATTAGCAAAACACTTTGCAGTCTGCCAACTGTAAAGACCAAAGAAAAATTTAAATTTAAACTTAATGAAATTTCATTTTAGATGCCATTTGAATTGCTTTCTATCAAACTAATTTTGCTATTCTTTTTATTATAGTTTAATTTCTAGTAAAAAGAGATTCAAATTAGTTTACAGATTAAAGTTATTACTTGTAGTCTAAAATGATGAATTTTATTAGAATTCACATATTTAGCTGATGACTATAGTCTATAAACTCAAAAGTGTGAAATTATTCATACAGCATCAGAAATTCACTTAAATGTATTTAAAAACATGTATTTTTAATAGAAGTTTCAAATTTAAAATTTAGAAAGCATAGTAGAAAACTACTGTATACCATATTACTTATAGCATATAAATACAAGTAAACAGTATTGGTCAAGTTCAAGGTTTTCCGGTTTAATTTTCAAAACAAATGCACCGAATTAAAAAGCTTAATGTACTGTAGATGCAGGACGACAAAATAAACTTTGTTATTTAGAAAAGTTAACTTTTTAAAATATTTCAGTCATGTAAGATAGTTATAAATAAAATAAATTATATAAATTTTTTCATTCTTTAAAAGTTTTATTCAGATTCTTACATATTTTTTATGTTATGTAAATATAATAATTTTAAATTTTAACCAAATAAATGGCCGAAGAAACCGCCAATGGCCTTTCCTACGCCTCCTACAACGCTTCCAATTCCAGATCCGACGCTTCCTAGGATGCTTCCGGCTCCAGATAAAACGCTGCCTACAACGTTTGTAGCAACATGTCCAACTCCAGATACAATACTAGCTGCTCCTGAAATAACTCCTGAAACCAGACTGCTCAGCCAACCAAATATACTTCCAAATATTCCACCAAACGATTTGGAAATGTCAGAAACTTTTTCGTGTAGACTTTATATATCGTCAAATCGTAATCGTACTTAATGGCTGGTAATTTAACGTAAATCGTGATACTTCCAGAAGCACTTTTCTTTTCCTGAAAATGCAAATTCTTGTATATGGTTGACAGTGCAATATACCTGACAGTTTCAATGTAAGTATCCTTAAACTGCTCAGACGCTCCTCCATTGAGTGAAATTGCCAATACCAATTTTTTGTTTTTATCCTTTGTTATTAGTGCTAAAGCGTCGGAAGAAGCAGTCAATTGCTGGCCCTTGGTTTTGATGGCGGCACTCAAGGAATGGAATTCAACGTGTCTTCTCAAGTTGTGGGCGATAAGCGTGTAAGTGCCATCTGCGCCTATTTTAGCGGAATAACGGAAGTTAGGGTCAGCAAAAATTGAAATGAGGAATTCAATAACGACTGCTGGTTCGAAATGAGAAAATTCTAATCCTTTCTTTCCGTAGCCAATAAGAAGAGTGAGATCGCTCTTGCGTCGAATGGTAAGGGAATTGCCTGTCTTTTTATGAAGGTCTTGGATCAACCGAATAAATTTAGATTTCACGTTTTTAAATACAACGTCTTCTGCTCCTTTTCTCAACACTCGTTTAATCACGTGGAGTTCGTAGTCATCTTCCTTCGGGTCTGTCTTAATGTCAATTTTCCTTTGTGGATGAAGCAAAAATTGGTTAAAAAATTCGATTGTAGATGATGGTAAGTGCTTGAAAGTCTTGTGCTGCGATTTTGTTTTAATAATTAAGACAAAGTTGTCTTCATCTGGTGTCAGAGTGAAACTGAGTGTTGAAATTTCCGGTTTTACTTTCTTGAGGAAGTTATAAAAGTCTGGTTGAATTTTGAAATTATTAGGAGTAACGGCTCCTTTTGGTACAGCCACTCTGATTTTACCATGAGCGTCAAAGTAAATACGAACGTGGATGTTGGTTTTAGTTAAAACCAAGAAGATGGGTTCCAAGAATTGTTTGTCAATGTTTGAAAATGTTTTCTTTGTACCGCTTGTATAACCTAAAGTTAATTCAAAAGTTCCAGGTTTTCCATGCTTTGCAGTTGCAGAAATTATATCTGGATTGGAAGCATCTTTGAATAGTTTAAGAATAGTCTGAGAAATAGTATAATCCGTAGTTGGTGAATCCAATTTCTTCAATACGATTACTTCAACTCCTTCATCGTCGGTTTCAGTTTCAATCTTTGTGTCTGGATGAGAAAACAAAATGTTAATGAATTCAATAGTGTCTCTAATCGACATTGTAGAAGTGTTTAAATCTTCTTTCCATTAATAAAGAAGTCAATGTCAAATTGTCCGGGTTTATCATGTTCAGGCGTGATTTCGATGCTCAGTTTTGGATTTTTCACTTCTTTAATAACAAATTCAATGACATCTTTCGGCACGTTGGTAAATTTTGGTTCACTGGGTCGTCGTGGAATGACCAATTTGTAGCCATCGTCCTCTGAATAAATGTAGAATGGAATTCTGGGATTGGTAACTACGTTAATTAAGAATTCGCCAGCATTGGGTTTGACATGCTTTAATTTTTTCTTTCCTTCTGGTGTATCGAAATCAATATCAAACTGTCCTTTGTTTGTCGTCGTTTTATTGTGATGTGATTCACTAGGTTTTTTACGTAAATTGTTAATCAATTCTACTTTTTCACTTGGGATTTTGACTTGAGTTACTTGTGGAACATCCTTTGGTACTATAACACTCATCGAACCATCGGCCTCTGGTTCGAGTTTAAACTGCAAATCAGGCTTTGTCACGAGTGTGATTATCAAGTCTAAAAGAGATGGTGAAATATGAGCATATGTTTTGTCATCATCAATGGTAATTGTAAATTGTCCATCTGTATCTGGTTCAATGGTGACATCGGGGTACCGATGTTTTCGAATTTCTTTAACGATCTTTTTAGTGGTTGTGTCAATAACTACTTTGCGATTAGTATCGTCCGTTTTCGGTACGACAAGAACGACTCCAAATTCGGTTGGTTTCACAGAAAATGGCAAATCGTCGTTTGCTACGAAATCGACAATCAGACTGACATCTCTTGGTTTTATGTTCTCATAAGTTTTGGTATGATCTCTATTTGTCAGAGTTATAGTGTAGTCGTGATGTTTTGTATGCCTAATTTTGAGGGTCGTCGAAGGATCTGTCCTGATGGAAGAAATGATTTCGAAAACTCGGTTAGGTACTTCATAGTGGTGTTCATCGGGTTTCGGATGGAATGGTACAAATTCAATGCGGCCATCCTTGGTAGGTTTGATTTCAAAGTCAATAGTTGGAGTGAGGTAAAGTTGTGAGAGAATTGGGACGAGTTCGATGGAAATGTCAGGGTAAGTTTTAGTTTTCGGTCCATCTTTCAGCACGATCGTATACGTGTTTGGCTTTTTACCAGGTTTAATATCGAATGTTTGACGTGGGTTCTTTTTCACTCGATCGATCAAGTCAAGAATATTAGGTGTGAGTTTTGTTTTCACGGGTTTCGGATGCTGTTTCGGTACAATTAAGTCGAGCTTTCCATTCTTTCCGGGTTTTATGTTAAATGTGAGAGAGTCATCAGTTTTGAGTCGTACGAGAGTTTCTACTGCATCGGAAGGAACATCTTTCAATGTATGTTCTTTCCCATTCTTTTTAGTAGTAATAGTAAAATGATCATTTTTGTCGGGTGTTATTTTCAGTTCAGTTTTTGGATTGTTCTTTATTGCATCAGTAATTTCAAGAATGTCTGGTGAAACTGAGAAACGTTGTGTGTCTGGAGAAGATTCATCTGGTACTTTAAGATTGACATGTCCTGGTTTATCCGAAGGCAATATTTCAAATGGAAGATGTTTGTTATTTCTTACTTTAACCAAGCCAGACAATGTCTTGACGGGTATGTCTGGATAAGTTGTCTTATGAACACCATCGTCAACTACAATATCGTAATATCCTGGTTTTTTGGCGTTACGGAAATTTTCAAATGTGGAGAATTCTTCACAGTGTTCAGTAAGTCCAGGGTTGATGTCTTGCCTTCTTTCGGATGATAGATTCTTCTTGGGTCATGAGTGTTGTGTTTGGGTTTATAATGGTGTCCTTTATGATGGTGTGGTTTTGGTTCATCAATTGCTAAATGATGGTGTCCTGTATGGTGGTGTGGTTTTGGTTCATGTTCATGTGTTTTATGGTGGTGTGCTTTTGGTTCATGTTCATGTGTTTTATGGTGGTGTGCTTTTGGTTCATGTTCATGTGTTTTATGGTGGTGTGCTTTTGGTTCATGTTCATGTGTTTTATGGTGGTGTGCTTTTGGTTCATGTGTTTTATGGTGGTGTGCTTTTGGTTCATGTGTTTTATGGTGGTGTGGTTTATGTGTTTTATGGTGGTGTGGTTTATGTGTTTTATGGTGGTGTGGTCTCGTTATTTCGCTTGGTTTGTGGTGTGTAGGTTTATCTTTATGTGTTGTCGGAAATTTAGTTGTTGATGGCTCTTGTTTAGTTGAAGGTTTAACTTTGAACGGAATTTCTTTATCTCCATCAGGTTTGTCAACGGTGAGCGTGTGTTTTCGTTTATGAGGTATATTTTTAGTCAAATGATGTTTCCCACCATGAGGAATATGTTTGGTCAAATGATGTTTCCCACCATGAGGTAAGTCTTTGGTCAAATGATGTTTCCCACCACGAGGTACGTCTTTGGTCAAATGATGTTTCCCACCATGAGGTACGTCTTTGGTTAAATGATGTTTCCCACCATGAGGTACGTCTTTGGTCAAATGATGTTTCCCACCATGAGGTTGTTTCCCACCATGAGGATGTTTCCCACCATGAGGATGTTTCCCACCATGAGGATGTTTCCCACCATGAGGATGTTTCCCACCATGAGGTACATCTTTGGTCAAATGATGTTTCCCACCATGAGGTACGTCTTTGGTCAAATGTGTTTTCTCACCTTCATGCTCAGGTACATCATGTTCTGTGATTGTATGTGGCGTATCCTTTGGTTTGTTAACAAAAGTGATGAAAAACTGCACAAGGTTGTGTGGCAAATTCTTAAAAACATGTTTTTTAGAATCCAAAGTCACGGTAATATCGAACAAATCATCATCAGTTGGTTGGATGTTGTAAGTTATATGCTTGGTTAAATCTGGATTTTTTCTATCTTTTTGACGAAGGTAACAAAGTTTTTATCAACAGGATGAGTAATCTTCTCAGGTGTAGGATCCACTGATATATGAGGATGTTTGCTATCTTTTCCTAGTATGTGATAATTTGGTTTACCATCTTTTCCTTTCGGAAGTTTTAGCAGTTTTTCAATAACTGGAACCAATGATTTCGGTACTTTATAGGTTTTATCCTTGCTGCCGTCATTTACAACCAATTGGTATTCTCCTGTTTTTGGTTCCTCAACTTTGATCGTATATTTCGGATTATCTAAGATTTCTTTAAGTTTGGGGATAAAAGCTTTTGGAATGGAACTCGTTGTCGGTGTATTATCTGCATTTTTTGGTAAAACGATTTTGTATTTGCCATCAGACTGTGGTGAAACTTTAAAATCTAAGCTCGGATTTTTGTACAGGAAGATTAAAAGTTGCGTTAAACTTGGCTTTACATTTTTGTACGATTTCGTTTTGCGATCAAATGTAATGTACAGTGTGTAAGTGCCATCTGTCTCCTGCGAAACTTTAACACGACTTGTTGGATTCTTCTTCAGAAAGTTGTATACTTTTTAAGAAATTAGTGCCAACACTGTAAGTTGTTTTCGTTGTCGTCGTTGTAGTGATAGGAAAGCTAGATTTCCCGATTTGGATGTGTGAATCTGAGCGCTTGGGTTTTGAGCCTTATAGATAATAAGTTTTGCAGCTTTAGTTGGAATACCAGAAATGGTTCTCTCTTTACCATTATCCGAAACTGTCAATGTATAAAAACCATCATTTTCGGTTACGTGGGTGAGTTTCAAATTAGGATTATTTTGGAAATCTTTAATCAATTGAATGGTTTCACTGTTCAATTGAACAGAAGATGAGTCATCAGATTCTTCAGTAACAGAAATTTTATAGTCTGAACCGCTCTTCGTATCAAGAGTAATTTTCAAATTTCGATTGGTAAATAACTCAGTAAAAAGATCAACTAAATCCTTGCTAATATTCTTCAGCTCACGTGTGCCTTTGCTTGTGGTAATTGAAATCGTGTAAGTTCCATCCGAGTTAGTCGTTATTTTCGGTCTAACATTTGATCCACCAGCTCGAGCTTCGGTGATGAAATCATAAAAATCAACGGTCACTGTGTACTGTTTCACCTCTTGAGATCCGTCACGGCTTATAGTTCCAGTAGCAACAGTTGTCGTCGTAGTGGTTGTGTAAGTGGTTGATGAATCGTCAGTCTCTTCAGTAACTGAAACTTCAACGTCAGAACCGCTTCTAGAGACAAGTGTAATTTTTAAATTCGGATTGGTGAATAACTGAGTAAAAAGGTCGACCGAACTCTTGTTGATATTCTTCAATTCACGTGTGCCTTTGCTTGTGGTAATGGATATTGTGTAAGTTCCATCAGAATTACTCGTTATTTTGGGTGTAACACCCGTACCGCCAGCTCGAGCTTCGTTGAGAAAATCATAAAATTCATCAGTCACGGTGTAAGATTTGCTCCCCCCTCTGGATGAAAAACTGGATGAATAAGTGGACGATCCTCCAGTCTCTTCAGTAACTGATATTTCAACGTTTGAACCGCTTCTAGAGACGAGGGTAATTTTTAAATTCGAATTGGTAAATAACTGAGCAAAAAGGTCGACCGAACTTTTGCTGATATTCTTCAATTCACGCGTGCCTTTGCTTGTGGTTATAGATATTGTATACGTTCCATCAGAATTGCTCGTTATTCTGGGTGTAACACCCGTACCGCCACCTCGAGCTTCATTGAGAAAATACATAAAAGTCATCCGACACAGTGTAAGATTTCGTGCCCCCTCCGAATGAAGAACTGGATGACCAAGTGGAAGACTTTCCAGAAGCTTCACTAACAGATATTTTTACGTTTGAACCGCTTTGCGAGACAACAGTAATTGTCGAACTCGAATCGGTAAATAACTTTGCAAAAAGATCAACTTGACTCTTGCTGACTTCATTCAGCTCACGGGTGCCTTTGCTCGTAGTAACTGATATTTTATAAGTCCCATCCGATTTACTAGTAATTTTGGGTCGAACATCTACTCCACCAGCTCGAGCTTCGCTGAGAACATCGTAAAATTCAGAAGATACCGTATAATATTTGATGCCTCCACTGGATGTAACAAATGATGCTATATCAAAATAAAATATTTATATGTTTCAGTGTTAAAAAACAAGAATTGCAGTTTTATAACATTACTTACCACTAACACAGAGCGTAACCAACAACAAACCAAAAAAGTAGTTTGCCATGTTGAGACAGTTCACTCTAGTCAAAAGAGCTAAAAGAGCTGATGCTTTTCGAAGATTCTTCAGTCTATATATACTGTAAAATACAATTGTCTGCACCTGTATTATTATTTTGTATTTCTGTGTCTTCACTACAATTAAGTTTTATTGCAAAGTGGTAATTACCTAAGTAATTTTTAATTTCAATTTCGATATTACCTCTCAGAAAACTTTCACATCTCAGTCAGTCTGACACAGATGCTCGCTCTCCTGTCTCTGTAAACTTTTCATCCATTAAGTATTTCTTTTTTCCGTAATTCTGTGACGGGCTGACACGTCCGTAGAAAGTTAAGTGGATCTGTCACTATGGTGCACTAACCTATATAGAAGTTAAATAAGCAAATGAATAACGTTAGTTTGTTTATTAATGAGATAAAAGTCCTTAATAGTAGTAAAACAGAATGATTAGTGTAAAGGCTGGTTGACATCCAATTGAATGTTTGTTTACATTCAATTGAAACGTAAAAAAAGCTACGCTTGCGACCCTATGCGCCCTGATTTTGAAGCGAATTCAGAAAATTTTCAATTCTGCCTTGTCTTCGCCTGACACTTCGCATCGTTCGCGCGCTGCGATTGGTTGATGTTGAGTTTGTTAAAAATGGAGGTAGTTTTTTCAGTAAATCAATGATTCTTCCGATCTTAAACTATCGAAATAACAATAAAACATAATAAAACAGAGGCAAATACTTAAAATATATCAAAATTACATTAATTTTAATTTAAGACCAGGAAACTGGTTTAACTACAGAAACTTTAACTGCATTTACAGAAGCATAAATAATAATAATCACATGAAATACAAATCTACGAGCGTTTCCTGGTACTTCTTGGCCTAATCAGGCCTATCAAATCCCGGCGTTCATCGTCACAAAATAGCAATACCACGTGGTATCGACTTACACCTGTATTTTGAGCATTGCGGTGAAAACTTTTACTATTCCAATTATTACATTTGCGTGACTATAATAATTGAATGCATTTAATCAAATGTTCAACTATCGATAAAAGACTAAATAAAAGTATAAATTAGCGGGAAGAAGTCGGTTATGGAATTCAAAGAAAACTTCTCGGCCGTCATGATTGAGTCGGGCGTGCCGCATTAAACCGAATGAGTTGTTCTCAAGCAGTACAAGAGTACGACAGTTAGCGCTCACACCTAATACAGGTAGCGATTGCTGCTCGGTCCGAGCGAACTTGATATAATCAAGTTTTGTTCACAGGACTGGCATATATGCAAAAGCACAAGTTACATTCTCGGTACATATTGTTACGGTATGGCCCTAGGGACCTACCGTAGCGAGTAGGGCTGTCAGTATCGGGACTCTCGATCTCGAAAGTATCGGAAAATTCGATACTATTTAGGTATCGAGTTTTGATAGTAAATAAGTTTAGTATCTAACAGTATCAAGGTATTATAATAGTCAGTATCGATAGGTATCGAGCATCGAGAATATAGTGAGAAAATATAGAGTAACTAATACCAACTAAATAAAACAATGTAGAATATTTGTGTGAAAGATGGTCACTAGGGGGACGAAGGGGGAAACAACAACCAATCAGAACAATCAGACATTAAAGGGATTATCATACCAATATAAATAGTTGTAAAATAATAGAATAAAATAGTCTCTGTAAAAATTCGGAAAAGAGAGTTTGCGGACCACGCAGGTCCTTGAATTTATTTGAAAACAAGCGCAATTTTGAGAAGTTTACATCAGAAGTGGGATTAGAAATCCATCCCACCCGGGCGACTGATGATTGCGAACTGAAAAGGAAGATGAAGAAGAAGCGACGAAAGCGAGAAAACGAATTGTGACCTCATGGTGACCATATCGAACATGGTGACCATATCGGAAGTGGCGACCATATCGGAAGTGGCGACCATATCGGAAGCGTGTGGCGGACAGATGACGAGGATAAATGCAGTAAAAAAACGAAGAAAAGACGTTTGCAAGATGGAAGGCGAAGCGAGGCGATGCGATTTGAGGCGAGGCGAGGCGAGGCGATGCAATTTGAGGCGAGGCGAGGCGATGCAAGGGAAGTAAAATGTGTGACGGGGTGACTTGGCCATCGATATATCGAACGATATATCGATTCCAGTCGCAACTTTAACACGATACTACCGCCTAAAATGCATATAGTACCGAGACAAAGTCGCAATGAGTTCAGATTAAAATACATTAACACTTAAATTCAGGTTTAAATTACTTTTATTGTTACACTTGAATAAATATCTTACGACAAAGTTTATTCCATTGTTTCCGATCTACCACGTGGTTTGGCAAGCACGTTGGAGAAATTAGTCCTAGCGATCTGAATATCAGCGTTGACTTTGCAATATGGTCGTCACAAAGCTAACATGAGTTGATCTAAACTCTAGACCAACACATGTCGTCACCAAGACATTAAATCTTGACCCAAGAAAAGAGGTGCAAATTGATTCCCGCCAATGGTTAAACC
>AFFK01020684.1:0-35000 GCA_000239455.1 Strigamia maritima | reverse complement strand
CATGCATAATTTTAGTAAATTAAATTACATATATACGCGCGTACAAGTCGCTTCCCCTAAAAAAAGGACAATGATTTTGTCCAAAAAATTTCGCAATT
Organism: Strigamia maritima; assembly: GCA_000239455.1. Lineage (NCBI taxonomy): Eukaryota > Metazoa > Arthropoda > Chilopoda > Geophilomorpha > Linotaeniidae > Strigamia > Strigamia maritima. The sequence continues at coordinate 34,902 of AFFK01020684.1, read as the reverse complement.
TATACGCGAGTACCATATACACAAGATTCTTTTTTTTTAAATTTTTATTGTGGAATAATTTTTTTTTAAATTAAATATCAATTTGTAGGTTGAAAAAGGAGCACCGATGGTCGTTCTCAGTGCCATGAAAATGGAAATGGTGGTTCAGGCGCCGATGAGCGGAACTATCAAGAAACTCCACATTACCAAAGATATGAAATTAGAAGGCGACGATTTAGTTGTGGAATTGGAATAATTCATTTCTTTTTCTTTCTTTAACACACCTAACCAGTATTTTAACAATTTTTTTTTTTTTTTTTTTGTTCCTTATAATCGCTAGTTTTTTTTTTCTTTCCGAAGGCTTTTAGATTAGAATTCTTGACTTTAAATTCTATAACGCTTTGAATGGGGGAATAATTTGTTGTTTTTTTAAGTGCAGTTTGAACAAATCGTGTTAAAGAAATTATTTGTCGATTCGGGTTTATCATGAAATAGATAGTTTATTATTGTACATAAGATTATATATCAACTTATCAAGTTGTGCCTGGGTATTTCCAAAATGTCTTCCGAAGGTTTTTTTTTCTTTGTTAGAATTTAGTATAAAATTAATAATAATATTAAAAAATAAAAAAAAAAAAAAAAATTAATTTCTTTATTCACAAAAACATAACATTTTCACTAAAACAATTCCATTTGAGTGTCGATGATCTCATCGTCCTGTTCATCATTCACTTCTTGTTTGATCTGATCGACGCCGTATTTGTTTTGCCACGAACAAATTGATTTTAGGAATCCATCATCATCTTCAGTAGTATCTTCCTGTTTTAATTCTGAGTCGTTAAGTGTCAGCTTTTTACTTTTCCTAAAATCTTGCGAACTTAGAGTTTCATCATATTCACGACTACGGCGCTTTGTATCACGATTTATCGAATCGTCGTCGCCATTAATTTGAGTCTCTTCTTGACGTTTTTTCGTCTTTTTCCTACGTTTGACTTTCACACTTTGTTCCGTATCTTCCTCAACGATCGTCACAGAGCTCTCATTTAATTCGTTTTCATCGATTTCACTACGGCGCTTCTTGCGTTTTCTCGTCGATTCGTCGCCGCCATTAATATCTTCGTTTTTCCTTTTCTTACATTTAACTTTTTCATTTTCTTCCATACCATTTGTGGTCTCGTTTTTTTCACACGTTACTTCTTCATCTTCGATTCCACGACGACTTTTTTTATGTTTTTTATGTTTTTTAACATCAACAGGATTTTCAGTTTCGATTTCATCTTCACATCGACGTTTCTTCTTCTTCTTCTTACGTTGTTTTTCCAACGAATCGTCACAATTTATTTGAGCTATTATCACTTCCTCGTTCCGTTGTTTCTTCTCTTTCTTCCGTTTCACCTTTCCAACAACTTCATTTTCAGTTTCCTGTCCACCATTCACGACACAATCACTCGGAGTGAACCATAATCTCGACAAACCCAACCCGGAATTCAAAAGTTCGTCGTAATTCGCCTCGATCTCACGGACTTCGCTCTCCGCACTTCTTTTCCTCACCGTCCCACTTCGCGGAATCGGACACGCAGCGTCGTAACGCTCCAACCAATCGTCTTCATCATTTACTACTTCTTCTTCTTCATTCGTATTCATTTGATTTTCTTCCATTCCTTCATTTCGTTTAAGTTCTGCGTTTTCGCTCCTGGGACTCCCGAGACGTTCTAAACAATCATTCACAGCCGATTGGATATTCGAATTCGCATTGTAATCCTCGCTCAACGCGAACGACACGTCCAGCGCGGGATTCAATGTCTGCGTCAAATTATTTACTCTCGGTTTCGGTTCGGTTTCGCAAACTTCCACTAATTCAAGAGGATTTACATTTTCGTCAACGTTCGACGTAAACAAAGTCACTTCACATCCCGATAGTCTTTCGTATTCGTCTAATTCGTCAATACGAATCGGTTGCACATCGTTTTGCTGTTGCGCAACTGCCTCGCTCGATGGTATTGTATTTTCTTCTTCGTTTTCGTTCATAAATGCGTCGTTATCACCTGGAATTCTTTCATTTTCGTCGTTTGGTGCTTCTTCTATCGATGTATCCGAATTATTTTCGGAGTAGTCGATATCGGGATTGTCTAATTTGTTGAAAAATATCAAATATTCGTCTAGTTTTTTTAGATGATGTTTGAAGTGTCGCGAAAGTTTTTTACGAACTTTGTTAATGTATTCATTGTCTATAAAAGAAAAAGAAAAAATTAATTTTTTTCCTACAAAATTTATAAATAAAGAAGGTCGAGTGTATACTCTATTTAACAATTCGTGCACGAAACTCCCATTGGTTGTACCGAAAGTATATATTGTGGTATCTTATTTTAATCCTCTAGTTGAGCCGAGTCGAAAAATCATTGTTTCGTAGTCCAAAAATGTGCGTGTCATTGTTAACGAACGAAAACGCGCGTAAAATATTTTTAAAAATGATTTACATTTGGGTTTTTGTATTGTTGCGCACATTTTTGGATACGAAACGATGATTTTTCGACTCGGCTCGACTAGAGGATTAAAATAAGATACCACAATATATACTTTTGCTACAATGCAAAAAAGTTCACTTTTCAGTTTCGTGCACGAATTGTTGGATAAAGTTTAGTCAAAATTTTCAATTTAAATATGTGAAAGGCTGATAACAATAACATGTATTTCATTCTTTAGAATATTTTATTGTTGCATATTTATTATTTTATATAGCAAAAACAATGTCTGTAGTTGGTTCGACCACGATGCATTGCAGTTTTGCTAAGGAAATATTGGAATTGTTATAAAATAATAAATATGCAAGAGAATCTAACTCACAAAAACTATCGACGCGAGAGCGTAGGCGCGGATTCGTTGAATTCGAATTTCTGGTCGAATCTCATTGGTCGGCGCGCCTATTGTTTTGATTATTTAGCATCATGAAAAATATCCAAAAATAAATTTGTTTTATCCACTTCTGACACAATTAGCAGTCAGAACGAGCCACTCCACCCCAATCCCAAAATGGCAATGGCGCAATGTTTCACGAGATTTCGCGAGATTTTACGGGATTCTACAGGATTTACATTCGCTCTAGTACTTTGTTAAAATCCTGTAAAATCTTGCAGATTTTCGTAAAATCTCGTGAAATTTTGTGGAATCCTGTGAAATCTCGCGAAATCTCGTAAAGTCTCTTGGATATAGATTTGTTGTTGTTGTAGTTTTTCTCGTTAGATTCTCTTCCCGAATACCACTCGCGCTAGTGATTGTCGGAACAGCTTGCAACCATTCATTTTTTTTACTCATTGGTAAAACCACTCGTGCATCTAAAAATTGCAACCAGAATAAGCCACTCGTGATTTCTACAGAGTAAAAAAATTCATTGTTACAAGCTTATTGTTCACATTCTTTCACATATTAACAATGAAAATTTTGACCTCACTTGACCTTTAATAATACGGTACCCGTAGTTGTAAGCGATGTTAACACTAGAGCTTTATAAAGAAATAAATCTGCGTGTTCTTCGCTTTTGATTTTCACTTCGCTCTTGACAAAATGGAAATCGGGCCACCAATCGCTTCTGTCCCGCCATAACTCGCCCAATTTCTTAGCCAATTTACTAACCTCGGATTTATCGGGTCTAGAAAAAAAAAAAGATGGATTAATTAATTAAATTAGAAATCAATAAAAATCGGATCCTTCAATTTACTTTTTGCAAAAATGCAAAATTCGATTTGCAAAGGTCTTCCACGCCGTTGCATCATTCCTCCATTGCGGATGATCGATCATGTTGAAATATGATTCCAATTCCAAACAATTATCTGTAAATATCAAATATGGACATTGTTTTTTGTTTTTATTTTAAATTTTATATACTTTTTTACTTTACCTGTTGATTTCAATAATTTTTGAAGATCAAAAATTCTTTTATCACATGGTTTCACTAATTTTAATTTCTGAAATTAAAAAAAAAAATTAATAAGATTTAATATAATTTTTAATCATTTAAGAAATTATGATTAATAGAAATAGACCCCCCGGATATTTATGCAAAATTCCAATTTATGCAATAAAATTATAAAAAGTAGCAAAATATGCAAAATTCAAGCTAAAAATTGTTGAATTTGGTGACGTCTTATCTCAAAATTTTTTAATTTGGTAAAATTTTATGCAAATTTTTTAAATTTTATTTTAATCTCAAAATTGTTAATTTGATGAAATTTGTAGAATTCTCAAAAGTTATCCAAATTTGCCATTACAAAATTGTCAAACCTGATAAAATTCCATCAAAAAAGATAAAATAATGCGTACAAGGTACATTTCCCGCGGAAAAAGTACATTTACGCATTGAAAATATGCATTTATGAATTTTTAGCCAAATTTGGCGTTTATGCATATCTGGCCGAATTTTCATATGCATTTATGCATTTATCCAGACTCTAATGAATAAATACCTTCAAAGACGATAATAATAACAATTTTTGATTTTTAAAATGTTTACAAAGAAAATCGTAAAAGAAAATATACGAATTCGGATTCATCGGATTCAATTTGCAGTAATTGTGCAAAGTGACAATCGCCTTTTCCTTCATACCGCAAAATTCGATCAACTAAAAAAAAAAAAAAAAAAATATAAAATAACAGAAAAAAAACATTAACAAAACCTCGATGTATTTAGGTATAAAAATATCCCAATTTCCAGGCTCCTGAAACAGGCCCTCGAACATATCTATCGCATTATTCGCCAAACCTAAACGTTCTTGCGCTTGTAAACGCGTTTGTCTTTCTTGCGAAACTAAAAAAAAAATAAATAAATAAATAAATAAATAATAACAATTTAAATTAATTAATTAAAATATTGAAAATCCATTTACAGAGTTCGTTATCCTCATCTCCGAGTCTTCCTCCACTAGACACCCAATCGATGTATTTAAACAATGCTTTATAGCCTTTTAAAATGGAAAAAACTTTCTTCTGTTTCTCATTCAATGGTACATTTATCTGCGCTATTTTCTTAATAATACTTTCATCCTAAAAAAAAAAAAGAAAAAAAAAAAAAAAAAAAAGAAAAAAAAAAAAAAAAAATTAAAATTTCATACGATTTTTCTCGTTTTAGAGTTAAAAAATGATGAAAAATACTTCGATTATTTGTTTAGCGGTTTTAAAATCGTCATTTATAAGTAGCACCATTACATTTTTCAATATCGAAGCTGGATGGAACACTTTATCCATCCTGGACATCGAGCTAAAATATGAAAAAATCCAAAAAATTCATTAAAAATCATAAAAAAATATATTTTATAATATACATACTTCGAAAATTGATTTAATAATTCGTGATTCGATTCAGAATGATTGCAAAAGATTTGAAATCCAGCCTGAAATCAAAAAACAATGCATTAAACCCAAAATAGCTTTCATTTTCCATTAATACCATAGCTATTATCTCAGAAGTTCGATCGGTTTCGTAAGTTAATGCATTTAAAATCTTCGCAGCGGCTTTCCATCGATGACAAGCGATTGTTTCCTTCAACATAGCGATTTGTCTTTGAGACCAAAGTGTTAAAGTCCCTAAAAAAATAACAATAAATTCATTAATTATTACGGTATTTTAGTATTTTACATCAAAAAATAATTTTTTATACTATATGCAACGCGTCTTTCTTTTTGTTTCGATTTTCTAATCTCTTTCTTCGACTTTTTTCCATCTTTCTTCAACTTTTTTTCATCTTTCTTCGACGATTTTTTCTTTTTCGGACTGCTCGCCTGATTCAAAACCAATTTCCTCTATTAAACGAACAAAAAAATTAAAATTAACATAAAACTTTTAATAATTCACACGAAAAACAAACCAATTTATTATATTCGGTATCCTTAGATTTCATAACAACAGCTACCGACTCCATTCCCACGTGTACAGTGCAAACCTCGATGCAAATCTCATTGGAATTATAAAACCAAACAAGCCGCCATTTTTATTTAAACTACAACCTGAACCAAATCGCAACAAAACGAAAAACTAACAAATAACTACAACATTTTTAAATTTTTTTACCATTTATTTTATTTATCCATTCATTTAAAAAAATCTATTTATATAATATATTTATTTAACAGTCCGAACCGTGCAGCATCTATCCAAACTTCCATAAATCGCCGCACGATGTCTCCCAAACCACGAGCCCAAACAATGACTATAGAGTTATAGAAGAACAGCCATGTAAGTATCGAATTCATTCGAAAAAAAAACGTTTAAATAGCGTAAAAAATTTCAAAAAACGTTGAAAAAATGTATATAAACGTTTAAATATTGTTAAAAACATCAAAAAGCATCAAAAATTGTTGAAAAAACATCAAAAAACGTTGAAAAAACATCAAAAAATGTTGAAATACATCAAAAAATGTTGAAATACATCAAAAAATGTTGAATTACATCAAAAAATGTTGAATTACATCAAAAAATGTTGAAATACATGAAAAAACGTTATAAAAACATGAAAAAACGTCGAAAAACATGAAAAAACGTTGTTAAAGCATCAAAAACGTTGAAAAACATGAAAAAAACGTTGTAAAAACTTGAAAAAAACGTTGAAATACATCATTCGCCATCAAGAATCATTTTTTCGTATAAAAATCTTTTATTTTTTCTTTCATTCTAGTCTCAATGGTGTAATGGTGTTCCTAAAAGAAACCATCACAGACTACGTGAACAAATTTTTCCAAAGCCAACTATCGGTAGGAGTAGCGATAGCGACCGGATTCGCTCTATGGCGACTAGTACAGCACTTCCGGTGGGGCCGCTGTCCATCGCAATACAAACTCCAAGGCAAAACTGTGATCATAACAGGCGCTAACTCGGGCATCGGACGTGCAACAGCCCTCGATCTCGCACGACGTGACGCACGCGTCATTTTAGCGTGTCGTAACGCGAGTTCGGCCGAAGAGACGAAACGATTCATCCGGAAACACACGAACCGAGGCGAACTGATTGTAAAGAAGCTCGACCTAGCGTCGTTTACTTCAATCAACGAGTTTGTTCGCGATTTCAAGCGCGGCTTCTTCTCGCTAGACGTCTTGATCAATAACGCCGGAGTCTATTGTTGTCCGAAAAATCAGACGGACGATGGATTCGAATCGCATTTCGGCGTTAATTATTTGGGACATTTTGTTTTGACTCAATTGTTGATGGATGAATTAAAGAGTTCTGCGCCGAGTCGTGTGATTATCGTCACTTCTGCGCATTATTCGAAGGGAGTCATCGATTTCGGCAATCTGGGCATGCGCGAAGATGGCGAGCATAGATATGACTGTCATCGGGCGTATAGCAACAGTAAATTGGCGAATATGTTGTTTGGTTTGGAGTTACATCGAAGATTGGAGGGAAAAGGAGTTTTTGTTTATATGGTTTCGCCCGGCATTGTTTGGACCAATCTGGGTCGTCATGTCAATTTGCCGTTGTGGAAGAAGATCTTGCTCGGGCCGTTGGTGTTGTTGTTGGTGAAGACGCCGACGGAGGGCGCGCAGAGTATTATTTATTGCGCTAGTTCGGATTCGATTTATGATAAGTCTGGGTGTTATTTTCGAAATTGTTCGGTGGCGCCGATTGATAAACGGGTGGCGAGTGAGGCGAGTGGGAAAAGGCTTTGGGAAATGTCGGAAAGTTTGTCGAAAATGATGTAGTTTTTGTAGATTATTTTTTTTTTTTTTTTTTTTTGTTGAAACTCATGGGAAAAAATGATAATTTGTTTGATGGAAATATAAACAATAACTAAAGTTTTATTATTTTGGCATTTTTTAAATAATTCTAGTACACTTATGAAAGGCAATTTTAATTCTAGTACACTTGTGAACGGCAATTTTAATTCTAGTACACTTGTGAACGGCAATTTTAATTCTAGTTCACTTGTGAACGGCGATTTTAATTCCAGTTTACTTATTTCAGTACACACTTTAACTGCAATTTTAATTCTAGTACATTTGTGAACGGCAATTTTAATTTCAGTACACTTCTCAACAACAATTTTAATTCTAGTACACTTGTGAACGGCGATTTTGAATTCCCATAAACTTCTGAATAGCAATTTTAATTCTAGTTCACTTGTGAACGGCAATTTTAATTTCAGTATACTTTAATTCTGAACGGTAATTTTAATTCTACAATTACCGGATGTGAAAGATACGCGCCACTTCATCGCAGTGTTAAATTTGATAATCAACACAACATTTTATTTGATTTTTTATTTACTGTACAAAATTAATACGATAATTAATTTGCTCGATTATCGCTTTCTGCAGTGCGATCGGTATCGGTAAGGTAGCCACAGTGACCAAACTGACCCTTTTAATACCGATCGCTCTGCGAATGCTCTGGCGACAGATTAGCGTCAGTTTCGGGGGAGTTGTGGCAAGAAGCAGCAGTTGTGCCCGGATGTCGCTCATTTCCGGAAGTCGGAGAAGCGATGGAAGTTGAAATGTTGAGTCGAATATCCGAAGGTAGGTACATTCATTGAGTAACGTGTTGAGTGTTTGCGTTTTAGTGGCGCAGTAGTCGCAGTCCGCCATCAGAAACAATGGCGTCAATTCGCGCGCGTTTTTCAAATCGGGATCAGCGCCGTAAGATATTAATTCCGGTATGTGTGCGCAGCATCCGGTTTCAGCCGCTATGTGCAATGCGGAATTTCCGTTTTGGTCTTGCTGGTTTACGTTGGCTCCGTGTTGAAGGAGAACGGAAACGAGTTCTGAATCATCTTTACGACCAGGTAATCGTTTGCAAGCGTAGTGAAGCGCAGTTGAACCTTGGAAATATGCAAAAAGTATAAACAAATTATTAAAACGAGTTTTGGTGACCGTTTTATGTGTAAAACCAAGTTAAAACAGTAAGAGTAAAAACAAATTTTTTGAAACCGTTTTAAGAATGAAATCAAGCAAAACTACTTTTGGAGACCGTTTATAAGGGTAAAACCAGACAAAAACTACTTTAGGAGACCGTTTTAAAAACGTTTAGAAACCGTTTTAAGGGTTAAATCAAACAAAAACTACTTTTGGAGACTAATTTATGAGTAAAAACAACTTTTTGAGACTAATTTAAGAGTAAAAACAACTTTTTGAGACTAATTTAAGAGTAAAAACAACTTTTTGAGACCATTTTAAGAGTAAAAACAACTTTTTGAAACCGTTTTAAGGATAAAATCAAACAAAAAGTACGTTTGGAGACCATTATAATAGTCAGACCGTTTTAAAACCGTATTAAGAGTAAAAACAACTTTTTAAAACCGTATTAAGAGTAAAAACAACTTTTTAAAACCGTTTTAAGAGTAAAAACAACTTTTTAAAACCGTATTAAGAGTAAAAACAACTTTTTAAAACCGTTTTAAGCGTAAAAACAACTTTTTAAAACCGTTTTAAGAGTAAAAACAACTTTTTAAAACCGTTTTAAGAGTAAAAACAACTTTTTAAAACCGTTTTAAGAGTAAAAACAACTTTTTAAAACCGTTTAAAGAGTTAAAGCAACTTTTTAAAACCGTTTAAAGAGTTAAAGCAACTTTTTAAAACCGTTTAAAGAGTTAAAGCAACTTTTTAAAACCGTTTTAAGGGTTAAATCAAGCAAATACTACTTTTGGAGACCATTTCAAGGGACAAAAACTACCTTTAAGAGACCACTTTATCAGTAAAAACAAGTTAAAACGACTTTTTTAGAGTAAAACAAAGTTAAAATGATCTATAGAATATTGTTTTGTCTTAAATTGAAGTTAAAAAACATCTACTCGTTTTAGTTTCGTTTTAAAACCAAATTGAAAGTTGAAAACCAAACTGACAGGTCACATCTTCACCTTTCTTATCCACAGCATTGACATCACCACCAAACCTTAAAACCAAAAACAACCAAATCAAACAAAACAAAACAAAAACAATGATACAAATCAAGAATAAATACTTGATCAACACTTGCACACAGCTGCCAATACGATACCGAGCCGCTATATGAAGCGCCGTCTCCTCTTCAATCCCAAACCGGCCATTAACATCAGCGCCATTAACGCACAAACACTGCAAACACCTCAAACTCCTCATGGGAATCGACGTCATCGCGAGTTCCTTATCCACTCTGGGCCAATACGTCACCGTCAAAACGACCGGTGTACGACCGGACCGGTCGACCACGTTGGGATTCGCATCATGTGACAAAAGAAGTTCCACGATCTCTGGTCTTCTAAATAAATAAAAATAAATAAAAAAATATATCGTTTAATGATAGAAATCGTGTTAAAACCGATATATGCAGGCTACGTGAAGCGCTGTAGCACAAAACTCGTAATAACTATTTATTTCCGTCGACGTGGGTACCGATGCGGAGTACTTTAGTTGGGTATTGATAGGGAAACCCATTCTGAGTAAATCGGCACAGTGACGTAAGTTGTTTCGGACGATTACGTCGTGCATTACGTAACCGATGTTCTCCAAATCACCCGGGATGATCGTTAAGGAACTACTGCGGGCGATGACGTCATTCGTGGATGTATCTTTTGAAAAAATTAATGATTTATTCATATTTTTAATGTTTAAATTATGTAAATTTCTAAAATGAGGACCTTTTATGTGTGTTTTAGGCTCGGATACACAACTTCCCATTTTTACTTCCGGTTTGAATGATGAGATTTCATGAATAAATGATGAAGACATGAAAAATGTTTCATTTTTTTATTTTATAGCCATCTTCACAACTTGATAAACAACCCTGGTGGCCAAACTGGTTACTATGGTTACTATGGAAACAAAATTAATACAGAAAAATAATAAATATCAATTTAATTCAAAAATAAAAAATTAAATATTCATATCAGCTATTTAATCTAAAAAATGTGCAACTGTCAACAATCAAAAGTCATCAAAAAAAATAAGATAAACAAAAACTAACAAATGGCTGCTAACGAAGTATACATAGCAATTCGCCACGTAATGAACTCAACTAGAAAATCCATCCGCATGTAAAATTTCTTTAAAAAAATCTTAAAAAACCACAATAAAATTAACTAAAACTTATATAAATCGACTTTATTCATCATTTATTACAATATATAACTTTATTTATTGAAAAAATGCAAATAAACATGAAAAAATCGAGGAACTACATTCCAAGCGCATGCGTTTAAACCGGAAATTGGTAAAAAAGCTCGTAACTTCCGCATACGTAAAGTCTAGATATCTTGTCTGATGGCTGTTACGTTGTCATAGGAGATGAGTGAGGCACTTTTGTTGATTGCTGGTTTACCATGGCGACTAGTGGGCATTTTTACGGTTTAAGCTCTCTTGTATTTCTACTGCTTTTCGACCTTAGACGATGTACATTTACTTCGCATTTTTACAAAGATGACACGTGTTTCTGTCAGGTTATGATTGCGGTTTAATGTGTGGTATAAAATGTTGACATATTGTTTTTTTTTTTTTTTTTTTTTTTGTTTAGTTGCAGGGACAAATAGACGACTGCACTTGTAACGTCGATACAGTGGATCATTATAATAATAATAAAATTTATCCCAGATTGTCTAGTTTACTTGTCAATGATTTTTATAGGTATTTTCGTGTAAGTTTGATGAGTTGTTTTTTAAATTTTCTTTTTTTTTGTTTGTTTTTTTTTTTTGTTTTAATTTTTGGTTTTTAGGATGTTTTTAGTTGTTATTTTTTATTTTTTATTTTTTGTTATTTTGATGTATTTTTGTTTTTATTTTAATTTTTTTTGTGGTTTTTTGATGTTGTTTTGATGTTTTAAATGTTTTTTTTTGTTTTTGGGTTTTTTTAAATTTTTTTGTTGGTATTTTTGTTTTTGATGTTTTTTGGTTTTTGATGTTATTTTAATGTTTTAAATGGTTTTTTTGTGGTTTTTTTTTAGATTTTTTTTGTTTTTCTTTGTTTCTTGGGTTTTTTTAAAAAATTTTGTTGGTATTGTTGTTTTTTGATGTTTTTCTGGTTTTTTTTGATGTGATTTCGATGTTTTTTTTATTTTTGGTGTTTTTGGTTTTTTTAATTAAACTTTGGTTTTTAAAATGTTTTTTGGAGTATTTGGTTTTTTGGTGTTATTTTTAATTTTAATTTTTTTTTTTAGGTAAATTTATTGAGACCATGTCCGTTTTGGCCGGATGATAGTAAGTGTGCGTCGGAGGATTGTTCGATAAAGCCGTGTGAAGAGGTATGATGTGGATTTGTTGTATTTTTGTGTTTTTTTTAATTTCTCGATTTATTTTAGGAAATGGTGCCGCCAGGGTTGAAGCCGAATCATCATGTTAAAGTAAATAAATTCATGGGTTTTTTTTTGTGAAAGAAATTGAAGTTTTTTGATGAAAAATGTTGAATTTATGAGTTTGTATGACGTATTATCACCGATTTTACTTGAAATTTTGAGGAAAAAAATCATTCAACGTTTATATAAAAAAAATTCATTAATTTCACCGTATTCCCTCGGAAAGAACGGCATGCCGGAAAAACCGAGTTTGACCAGATTTCGAAAACCACACATCTGGTCATTTTTACGGCAAGCCGTAAAAATCAAATCGGTGCAAAACGTACATTTTGTGAAATCGTTGATTGTTAAAACGGATTTGCCATTATCCGGCATGCCGTTCTTTCCGAAGGAATACGGTATATTGGTTAATAATTAGTTTATATACCAAAAAATATGATTCAAATGGTTTTTCTTTGATTTTCAAAGAAAAATCAATGTGAAAATTGATTTTTTAAATCAACTTTTGTATAAAAAATTCATTAATTTTATGTTGGTTAATGAGTTTATAGGCTAAAAAAAATGAATTGCAGTGTTTTTCTTTGATTTTTAATAATAAAATCAACTGAAATCAATTTTTTTTGTGATAAATTTATTGATTTCATTTGATTTAATAAGTTAAACATTCAAAATCGTTAATTCGAAGTGTTTTTTGTGTTTAAAATGCAAAATTATTCGATTTACTCTTTGAAATTCATTTTTTTTAATGTGTTTTTATATATATAGCGAAATTGATTTTCAGTATTCTTCTTTAATTGGCTATTAAAATTTAATTTTAGTATAATGAACTAACAACCAATGGCGCAACATGTGCGGAAGACCGATTAGGATATTTGAATACTTCGATACGGTAATTAAATATTTTTTAAATTAAATTTTCGAATTTAAATTTTTTTTTTTTTTTTTTTTTTTTTTTATTTACTTAAAATAAAATTGTTTTTTTTTTTTTTTTTTTTCTAGGGATGGATATATTGAAGAGTTCGAGAAATGGCGAATTCACGATGATAAACAAGATAATTTTTGTGAATTTGATGGTAATTTTGATGGTTTTTCAAATATGAGAAAATCGTTAACAGACGGGAATTTGTTTGTTGCAGATGAGAAATCAGCTGGAATGCAATATGTTGACTTGCTACTCAATCCTGAAAGTTATACCGGCTATAAAGGACCGTCTGCTCATCGTATTTGGAGGACTATTTATGAGGAAAACTGCTTTAAGTAAATTGAGAAATTTGAAATTCGTAATAATTTTGAGAAAAAAAAATTAGTATTGTTATATTGGGTGATTTTAACCCGATAAATCGAAGAATTTTTTCGATTTTATACGAAATATTGAAAAAAAAATTGAAAATTTGTTGGTTTTTTTTCTGTTTTTTGTTTTATTTCGAAAGAAATAGTAATTTTTTAACTTTTTCAAAAAGAAATGGACAATTTGTTGTTTTTTTCGAATTTGAAAGTTTGTTGTTTTTTTCGAATTTGAAAGTTTGTTGTTTTTATCGAATTTGAAAATTTGTTGTTTTTCGAAAAGAAAATTGAAAATTTGTTGCTTTATTTCGAAGAAATAGTACTTTTTTGAGTTTTTTTTCGAAAAAAAATGGAAAATTTGTCGTTTTGTTAAAATTTGTTGTTTTTTTCGAAAAAAAAAATTGGTTTTATGCGAAAAAAAATTTGAAATTTGAAATTTGTTGTTTTTCGAAAATAATTGGTTTTATTCAGAAAAAATTGAAATTTGTTGTTTTTTCGAAAAGAAATTTGAAAATTTGTTGTTTTTTTCGGAAACAAATTTGAAAATTTGTTGTTTTTTTCGAAAAAATAGTAATTTTTTGATTATTTTCCTAATTTGGTATAGTTTTTCGAAAGTAATGCTTTTCTTTTTAAAAAAAAAAAGATTGAGAAATTAATTTTTTCTCTTTTAAAAAATAACTACCGTACAGTATAACCTGTGCGGTCCGGACCTAGTGCCGACCGGACACCTGTCTAGTCCGGACACAATGGGCTGGACCCGAACCCAGCCAATCTCCAGCCATGCTAAAAAACCTGTGCAGTCCGGACACCGGACAAACCGAATTATCCCGTGCACTCTAAATTACCTGCTTAGTCCGGACAAACCAATTTTTCCTCGGACTGCACATGTATTTTTGCATGGCTTGGTTCCGGCCCAGCCCATTGTGTCCGGACTGGACAGGTTTCCGGTCGGTGCTATGTCCGGAACGCACAGGTACGACGTATGTAATGGCCAATCGCAGCTATTACCTGTGTAGTCCGGACAAATAACTTTCGTCCGGACACCTGTCCTGACCGGACAAAATTTTGCGTCCCAACTGTGTCCGGACCGCACAGGTTATACTGTATATACTCGCGTATCAGTCGACCCTGACTTAAAACGGGTCAAAAAACCATTGAATTTGACCCCCTAAATTTTATTTTTTTATTATTTTATTTTTTCAAAACTTAAAACGGCTATTGACCCGCATATAAATCGAACCAAATAAAATAAAAAAATAAAATAAAAGATTTGGCCCAAAAATGCTCGATTTATTTGCGAGTATATACGGTAAGCTGATTGATTTCGATTATTTTCTTTTCAGTTACGGGAAACTCGCTGGCTTTTCGGAAACCATCGGAGTTCCAGGTATATAACTGGGTATTATGTTTTGAGTTGATCAATTCATTTTGTTTAAACTAATTGCACTGATACATACTTAGTTGCACTGTTTTTTAATCAGAAATGCAGCTGGGAAATAATTTAGAAGGTAAATCAATTTCTGATTTTTACTCTCTTTTTTTCCATTTATTTCACCAACACCTTTTACTAAAACTTTAAAAATAAAATAATATCCAAATTAAAAAACGGCAAAAACTAAATATTTTTTTAATTTAAGGACTATGTCTGGAAAAACGGGTCTTTTTTAGAGCCATATCTGGAATACATGCGAGTATCAACATTCATTTGTCAGCGAATTACTTCACGAGAGGTAAAAAGAATGTCAAAAAATTTCAAAAATCTTCAAAAAAAATTATATAAAAACGTTTAAATATCGTCAAACACATCAAAAAACGTTAAGGAACATCAAAAAACGTTAAGGAACATCAAAAAAACGTTAAGAAACATCAAAAAACGTTAAGGAACATCAAAAAACGTTAAGAAACATCAAAAAACGTTAAGAAACATCAAAAAACGTTAAGAAACATCAAAAAACGTTAAGAAACATCAAAAAACGTTGTAAAAATAATAACATAAAAAAACGTTGAAAAACACAAAAAGACATCAAAAAAAACGTTGAAAAACACATCCCAAAAAAATTGCAAAAACTTTAAAAAACTAAAAATAGACGGTTTTTTCCGTTTTTTGTATGTTTTCTACGTTTCTAAATGTTTTTNTACGTTTTTCTTACGTTTTTTGTATGTTTTTTCTTACGTTTTTTTAAATTGTTTTTTCTTACGTTTTTTTAAATTGTTTTTCTTACGTTTTTTTAAATTGTTTTTTCTTACGTTTTTTTAAATTGTTTTTCTTACGTTTTTTTAAATTGTTTTTCTTACGTTTTTTGTATATTTTTAACGTATATTAACGTTTTTTTAAAAAAATAAAAAAAAAAAAACTTACAATAAAACGTTTAAACATCATCAAAACACATCAAACACGTTGAAAAAACCATCAAAAACATCAAAAAACCGTCAAAATTTTAATGATTTTTTTCTTTTCAGATGCATTTGGTTCTGGTTCGTGGGGGCCGAATATAAACGAGTTTACGCGTCGATTTTCACCGGAAACAACGAAAGGCGAAGGTCCCAATTGGTTGAAGAATTTATACTTCGTTTATTTGTTGGAGCTTCGTGCGCTTGCGAAAGCGACGCCATATTTGAAGAAAGAATTGTATTTTACGGGTTACGAAGAGAAGGATCAGCAGGTTCGACAAGCGATGAATGATATTTTGGTGACGGCCAATGGGTTTCCCAATCATTTTAATGAAAGTACGATGTTCGCCGGCAAAAGACGTGAGGCTAAGAAATTAAAGGTGAAATTAAAGGATTTTGAAAACTCTTTCTTTTTTCGACGAATTTATGGATATTTGATTTTCTAGGAGGAATTTAAACTTCATTTTAGAAACATATCAAGGATAATGGATTGTGTAGGCTGTGACAAGTGTAAATTATGGGGCAAATTGCAGGTATGGCATATTTTTTTTGAATTGATTTTGGCTTTTTTAATGCAGTAAATATTATGTAAGATGCAATTTATGCCATTTCAAATGGTATTTTGTACATTTACAATACCGTATATACACTTCGCCGCCATAAGTTTATGAAATGTTGAAAAAACGAGTCAGAAAAATGGAAATTTCTTAAAAGCTCTAATACTGACAGACAAATGGTTTTAAGAGCCATAAGAGGATTTATAGGAATGGTAGAGCTATCATTTCGTGTAAAAATTTTGAAGATTGATTAAGTAGTTACTGAGGAAAAAATTAAAAACCACCAAAATCAGGTTTTTGCAATTTTGACAATATCTCGAGGACCGTTGAAGCTAAAATTAAAAAATTAAACTGATCTAGGATGTAGGGTTTCCATTTTACTCGACTTTCGAAAAAGTCGAGTATCGAGTAGTCAAGTATTAAAAAAAAAAAAATAATAAATAAAATAAAGAGTAAAATATTTTCCTGCGTTTGAGCTTTTCTAGTTGAGTGAATTGAAGTCATAAAAACTACTACGGTAGTAATACAAGTCAACCCCAGGTGCTTGTAGTTAGCATGAACGAGCTTATATGTTTTAATAACCTACATAAATGAATCAATAATTTTTTTAAAAGTTATTTTTCTTATTTGGTATTCCAAATGGACTATTTTAAAAATGCTAAAAAGGAAAAAGAGAGTATAAAAACAATGAAATTTTGATAAAAACCATGAAATTTCGACAAAATCCATGAAATTTCGACAAAATCCATGAAATTTCGACAAAATCCATGAAATTTCGACAAAATCCATGAAATTTCGACAAAATCCATGAAATTTCGACAAAATCCATGAAATTTCGACAAAATCCATGAAATTTCGACAAAATCCATGAAATTTCGACAAAATCCATGAAATTTCGACAAAATCCATGAAATTTCGACAAAATCCATGAAATTTCGACAAAATCCATGAAATTTCGACAAAATCCATGAAAAATGTCAAATTTAAAAACAAACAAAGCATGAAAAGGTCAAATTTCGAATAATTCAAAAAATATTAAATAATCATTAATTTTCAAATCTATTAAAAACACCAACACAAGAAATATGAACATGACTATACACAACAAAATAACCGCACGGTATTCACATATAGATGAATTCCATGGTTTAATAACTGTTAGCCACTCATGTCCAAGACAATCTCTAGCCGAAATCCGTTTATTCGGATCAATGGCCAACATGGGCTGTAAAAAAATCACAAAATCCTCGCGCTTCATTTACATCCCAGCCATAAAAAGACAACACGATTTCAACTTTGGAAAAATGACAGAGTTTGCCATTCGCTATAAAAAAATGCCGAGCATATCTACTAGAAAAAGCTAACCATTCCGGTACATCACCCAACAAGCCCACATCGACGCCTGATGAATCTCGTCTTTCGTGTAAAATTTTCCCGCAGTATCCGTGACGTACGTCTTACGTCATTAGATAGACCTATACCTGTATACACGTATACAGTAGTTCCACATCCATATATGATGAAATATGTTTAAAACACATAATTTACCATATATGAAACGGATGTGAAACGGTATGTTTAAAGCAAAATAAACATCAAAATAAGATTTTACAGTCATCATAAGTAATACTCGATTACTCGACGATTTTTTCTCGGGTAATCGAGTACTTGATTACTCGAAAAAATCGCCGAGTAATCGAGTACTCGATTACTCGATTGAAAACCCTACTAGGATGGTGAATTTTAAATTTGATGTATGGGTCTGCAAAGCCCTCAAAAAAGTCATAATGGAGCTACAGTATAACCTGTGCAGTCCGGACACAGTTGGGGCGCAAAATTTTGTCCGGTCAGGTCAGGTGTCCGGACAAAAGTCATTTGTCCGGACTACACAGGTAATAGCTGCGATTGGCCATTTACATAAGTCGTACCTGTGCGGTCCGGACATAGCGCCGACCGGAAACCTGTCCAGTCCGGACACAATGGGCTGGGCCCGAACCCAGCCATGCAAAAATACCTGTGCAGTCCGGGCAAAAATTTGTTTGTCCGGACTAAGCAGGTAATTTAGAGTGCACGGAATAATTCGGTTTGTCCGGTGTCCGGATCAGAGAGGTGTCCGGACTGCGCAGGTTTTTTTAGCATGGCCGGAGATTGGCTGGGTTCGGGTCCAGCCCATTTTGTCCGGACTGGACAGGTGTCCGGTTGGCACTAGGTCTGGACCGCACAGGTTATACTGTGTAATTCTTGTCAACAATCAAAATTTTCAAAAAATCATTGTGACCAGAATTCTTGATGAATTAATTCGTACATCCTGAATGTGTTAGGGGTATGTGAGCAGTTAACCTTTCAAGAGCCAATGATTCTAATGAACATGGCAAACTGATAATGTATACATTTGTATAATTGCATAAAGCTGTTGTATGGTAGCGCTTTAGCACTAGTTGTTGTGGTCAGCACTAGTTGTTGTGGTCGGCACTAGATGACGCTTATATTTAATAATTTCAAAACATGAGACTCACTCTGATCGCGATAAAATTTTTATTAATTGTATCAAAAATTCAAATTCATCTATATTTAATGCAATGAAACTATTTGCAAGATTTCAAACATGCTAAATAAGTTATCTACAAAACATTTCATTTTTTAGTAGAGTTTTGAACAAAAATTTATAAATTCATAACTTTACTGAAATTTGGATATTTTGTTTTTACTTCCCACCACAAATGGTGGTGGTGCTCTAAGCCGAAGCGCTTTAACTAATTGCAGGGCAGCTGCTCAAAATTTAACATGGAAAGATTCAGGGGCTGAATTTTGCAAGCCTTGTATTTTGTAGAATTTTTAACTAAAATTTTTTAAATTTATATGATAAAATTCGTTATTATGAACAGTACAAAGTAGCCAAGCATCAGAATTTTTAAAAAAATTTTAAGGAAAATTTCCTATACTAGTGTGGTGATAGTATACATTTGTATACATCATTGGCTCTTGGAAGGTTAAAAACGTTCTGAAAGATCATTGGATTTGGAATAAAATTCTGGTCACAATGATTTTTTTGAAATTTTGATTGTTGACAACGATTACGTAGCTCCATTATGACTTTTTTGAGGGCTTTGCAGACCCATACATCCAATTTAGAAAAGTTTCCATAGAAATTGACTATCCTAGGTCAGTTTAATTTTTAAATTTATTTTCAACAGTTCTCGAGTTATTGTCAAAACTGCAAAAACCTGATTTTGGTGGTTTTTAATTTTTTTCTCAGTAACTATTTAATCAATCTTTAAAAATTTTACACAAAATGATAGCTCTACCATTCCTATAAATCCTCTTAAAACCATTTGTCTGTCACTATTACAGCTTTTAAGAAATTTTCATTTTTCTGACTTTAAAAAACTGCCTGTTTCCATACTTTTGACCAGGGGTAGTATACACTTCCCGAATACCACTCGCGCTAGTGATTGTCGAAACAGCTTGCAACCATTCATTTTTTTACTCATTGGTAAAACCACCCGTGCATCTAAAAATTGCAACCAGAATAAACCACGCGTGCCCTGCGGGAACTCGTGATTTATTCAGGTCGCAATTTTTGATGCATTCGTAATTTTTACCGAGTAAAAAAATTCATTGTTACAAGCTTATTTTGACAATCACACTAGCGCTTCCAGTATTACAACTGATTATTTTATGTTAAAATCTTTTTTCAAGGTTCAAGGTCTGGGCACAGCCTTTAAAATCCTTTTCTCAGGTGATAACAGAGGATTTAGTTTAAATCAAATGAGAAAAGACAAATTTCAACTACAAAGGACAGAAATTGTAGCTCTTATCAATGGTCTAGGAAGGTTAATTATTCACTAATCTCTAAAATACATCATATAAACTTATTCATTTTTTTTTTTTTTTCAAATTCCAGGTTAAGTAGTAGCATACAAATTCTGGAAAAATTCAGGAACACGGTACATAAATGAATAAATAATGTTAAAGCTAAAAAATAATAATTTATTAGTTATATAATTGTTTGTTATTTTTAAAAAAAAATTCATATTCCATCATTTTAATTTTTAATAGAAAATTTTTTTTTGGGGGGGGGGGAATATATTATTTGGAAAACTTCATTTCTTTCTTAATGTGATCACCATTCCACAGTACAATATAAAATTTTTAAAGTAATCTGCATAGGAAGAGGAGAAATGAAGATTGTACCCAAGTGCCTTATCGCAAGCAAATTTTATAATTGTAGAATGTGATGTGTTGCTCATTTTTAATTTAACAATAGAAATTGTTAATTGATTATTATTATTTAAATAAAAATAAATTAATAATAAAACAATGTATGGATGTCACAACAGGTATTAATTTAAATAATTTTTGTATTGCAGCTGGCCTTGTCAAATGCTTGTAAATACTGTACAAGTTCTATGATATCATTAACATTGATACATTTCTTGCTTGATGTAAGATTATTTCATGGGCCATTTCTGTAAACATTTCTGATTACATGTTTGTAAATATGTTTTTTAAGAAATAAATCTAAATTTTATCTGTGAGATTTTCTGGGTTGAATGGCGAACCATCATCGAGTCATCGTCGTGTATCGGGCAATAGACAGTTTGCTGCCGCCGATTTTAAGTGTTGTATGTAATACGTTTCGTGACAAATCGCAAACACGACATTTTATTAACGAGATTTACAAAAACGAAATTAAATCTCGTTTTTGGTCTCGTATGAGAAATCGCAAACTGCCTAATAACAAACGCAAGAACATAATTTATTTTATTTCTTATTATTTATTTATTATTTATTTATTTCATTAAAGGGTCAGTGTAGTCAGGGTTCATGTGATATGAAATCGTGATATAAAAGTAATATACAAATCATTAACAATATACTAATTTCTATCTATTTGTCGTGAGTTTATTAAATAGAACGAAACAAAAACAATTGGAACTATTTACTGCCACCTATGGTTTTGTGGTGCGGTTACGCAGCAGCAGAGAAGGGAGGGCGAGCTTTTAAAAGAACAGCAAAAATGGCTTCCAACAATGAAAATATAGAGGAGAATGACGGTTGAAGTCAGTTTAATGCTGTTCTCTCACCCCCTTTGAAATATTTCTTTGATATTTTTCAATTGGTGGCCGAAAAGGGCCCATGACCAATCGTGTGTAGAGATTTTGACCATGTGACCAGGATGATTTATTTTTATTTATTTATTTCTAATTTAATACTCAACAAAAATGAAATTAAGTCTAACGTTTCTACGCACTTTAATCTCATGAATGACATATTTCATTTCATTTCTGGGTTTATTGTCTCTTTAAGAAAAAAAAACCTAACTGGTAAATAAGTTCACACGAAACAATCAGAAGAATCGATTGTTCCAAAATATTTGTTGCTATGACAAAATATAATGTTGTTCCAAATATCTGTTAATATTTGCCATAGCAAGACATATTTTGGAACAATTGTTGATAAAAAACAAACCTAAAAATGGAACACGTGATACAATACTCGCATCCCATTGGTTGCAATTTGCATCGCCTGGCGAAAAAGTACACTGGGGCTGTACTTTTTTCAAAAGTACACTTTCTGATAGCACGAAGGAAGTGACGTTTTCTGCGCTTGCGCAGAGCCATCTGGGATTTGTGTGCGATGCGAATCGCTGCATGTCTGCGTTCAGCATTTCTCTAATAACATTTGTCTCCTAAGACTTGTTTGGCGAGTTTTTTACATCAGCATTTTTACTTGTGTAATTGCAAACAGGAAATAAAATATTATGTGACCTGTTTTTGCCAAAGGTTCAGTTTCCCTTTAATGAAGTGAAAAACTGAAAATTGTCAAAAATCTCAAAACGAGCGGATTCGATCTGTAGTAGGTTACTAAATTTAAGCGAAATATATTCGAGTAATTTAGGACCTTAAAAAAAATTGGTTGCTTTATTGCAAAGGTATTTCTGCGTTGGCATCGCTAATTTTTGTATAGAGTTTTTTCTCACTTCCGTATCTGGCCAAAACGTATTTGGAACATTTGCAAGTGTTGTTTTGAAAGGAAACTACTTTCCACATCTACACCAATGTTTGAAAAAGAGGTTTTTGTGTGCGGATTTTTCTAAGTTTGGCAATAAAAATCTGCTAAAAGTACCATGGTTCTACTCTATTTTTCCGTTTCTGCGCACTTAAAAATGGTAACAAAAAATTGTGCCCACTTATCTTTTACTAATTTTGCCCATCTACTTAAGAAGTCAGCACTTCTGTTTCAGCCACAAAACCAGCTACTCGAACACCACCAACAATCTTACTAAAGCCGGTCTTCTGCCTATGGCGGACTCGGGGTGTTACCCGCTTCCACTTGCCAAAGGAATCGCAGTCGATTTCGGATCATCGACGAAGACTTCCCTCAGTCTACACCTACAATGGTATTTTTTTACCGCAATGGGCACTAAAAAACCTACTAAAGCCGGTCAAGTACCTGCAAAGGCAGCTATGAGCCTTTACATGTCTCTCGTACAAGATTCGCAGTCGAATTCGATCCTCCAGCGCCCCTTGCCCTACTTCCTGCAAAAAATACCATTATCACCTTTTATGGTGGGGACAATACACTTCATGCACACAGCCATCAAAACACCAGAAAAAGAAAAGTAAAGTCACATCAGTCCAGGAGTGACCACTGGACTATGCAATGTCGTAACCAGGATATCTTACTCACCACAATTACGCGGAATTTGGGCTCGTCACTAAAAGCATCCCTACGCGATTAGTCGCCCATCCAATCGATTGATTTCTCATTTTTGGTCGGCACAGACAAACTTTAACAAAAAAATGATAGTGTACTGCTACCATCTCTCCATTTGCTCGTGCTTTCTACCAATAATTGAACAACCAACAGGATTCCTCCCTGTCTGAGGAAATCTAAGAACGTTAGCTCGGCGCAATTCATAGGATATTGCCTGCAAATCACTGATTTAAAGTTTTACACTAAAAATAAGACAAAATGCAAAACAGTTACACTATTTACAACTGCTGCACGGCTCTCATTTTCCCCATGTTCTGGCGTGTGCTACACGCCCACTACAGACTCCGCATATTTTTCATGGAAAAACACACCAGCGACTGCTTGACCAAACCAATAAATCTGCTACCTTTGCTCTCTAGATTTTGCTACAGAGACGGCGCCCTTCCCATGTTGCGAACGTTATCACCTTTGACTCTCGGTGGCCAGCCAACTTCACACAAACTTAGACCAGGTTAATTACTACTGTTGTCTATCTTTGCAGTTTGTTTCTGCCTTTGGTTGGGCGAAACTAGGCTGGTGTTCCAACGTATAGGATGCTCTACCGACGATCCTTACTGCCCAACAACAGCAATTCGTCCTCGACAATGCCATTATAGCAAAGGATAGTGCAACCGTGCGATAATGTGATGAGTTTTGAGCAAAACACATCTAAACGAATCGTGCGACAAAGTTACGGTTCCTCCGTCACACAACACACCATAATCACCCTGCTACACAGTTCTTAGGACACACAAACACAATTGTATTTAAACTGATGATACCCTGTCTAGTCTTCGCTTGCAATCGAGAATTGTGTCCAGTTGGTCGGTAGATTTGACCACTTTTAGCGCTAAAATTGAAAAAAAAATTTTCAAAATTTTTGCTAAAAAGTCCATAGTGAAATTCATATTTTAATAATAAATTACTAAAGATAATCCTAACACTAGCAATCACAAAGCAGTCGCATGTTTCTTTGTCGAAAGAAATAACATTCTTGCAAAATAGGCCTAAATCCACCATGTGGATTGTCGGACCATCGTGCCAGAAAAAATTAAATCTCAGATTCAGATCCAGGACGAGCCTACAATTGTGACTGGGAAGGTTTGCACAGCCCTTACTTGGGAGAATAAGAGGACTGTGCTGGACGCCTTCGTCATGTGAAATAGCAGAGACGACGCTGTATTTGGGTGTTTGGCCTTTATTACAGTTGTCTAGGGGTCAGCGTCAGCCTCCACCTCATATGTCTGTACCACCGGTATGTGCTAATCAAACCCAGCCCACGGAACATGACAGTTAAACCAAGGTCCGTGCGGACCAATGGGAGTTTTGCGCACGAAATGATAAATAGAGTATACCGTATTTTGTCGATTAAAGGCCGCGGCCTTTATTACAAATTGCGGCCGAGGGGTGCGGCCGTAATTCGAGGGCGGCCGTAATTCGAGGGCGGCGTTTAATTCGTTTGGTCATAAATTGCCTTGCATGTACGCAACTTTTTAAATTGTAAAACGTGTGTTTAATCGATTTTAATGTATTTAATACGTGCAAACGTATTAAAAACATATTAAAATCGTTTGAACACATCTTTTACAACTTAATAACTTGTGTACATGCAACGCAATTTAGACAAAACACATTTCGAATAACGGCCGCGGCCGTAATTCGAGTGCGGCGTTTATTTCGAATTACAGCCGAGGGGCGCGGCCGTAATTCGAGGGCGGCCGTAATTCGAGGGCGGCCGTAATTCGAGGGCGGCCGTAATTCGAGGGCGGCCGTAATTCGAGGGCGGCCGTAATTCGAGGGCGGCCGTAATTCGAGGGCGGCCGTAATTCGAGGGCGGCCTTTAATCGACAAAATACGGTAGATAAGTTTAATTTTTAATTTTATCTTCAACAGTTCTTGAGATATTGTCAAAATTGCAAAAACCTGATTTTGGTGGTTTTTAATTTTTTTCTCAGTAACTACTTAATCAATCTTTAAAAATTTTACACGAAATGATAGCTCTATCATTCCTATAAATCCTCTTAAAACCATTTGTCTGTAAGTATTACAGCTTTTAAGAAATTTCCATTTTTCTGACTTAAAAAAAGTACCTGTTCCATTTTTTTGGCAAGGAGGTGTAAGATTAAATGTTGGTTACATCAATATCTCGAAGTGAAACTTGATTCTACCCTTGGTACATCTCTTCGATCCAAAGTTACGAGCAAAAAAAATGATTAAACACACAAACAAGAGGTAATTATTATTTATTCCAAGATTTATTCCACATGCAAATGTGTGTGCCGTAACAATAATTATAGCATTTGAAATTTTTGGATTCAAATTTTTTTTTTTTTTGTAATTTAGGTAGTTGTGCAGGATAACCCATCAATTGTTGCTCCGATGATGCAGCAACTTATTACAAGACGACACACGCACACAGTTGGATCAGTACAACTACTCCTCCCAAATCATGTACTAGGATGAAATCCATTCAGTTTATGTAAGTTGATGATACTCGTAAAAAAAATAATAAATAAATATTCAAAAAATCTCGCATTTTTATCTCCATTCTAGATCCTAAAAATCTTAACCCAGAAAAATAAAACCCGTAGAGGTAATCCCGACCCCGCCACAGACACTTATTTACTTATTTATTAATTATTTATTTTTAGATTATGATGATGATGATTAGCGAGCAGTTTTTGCAGTTGATGCTTCTTTTGATAGTTTTTTTGAGATGTTCAGACGGAATAAATTACAGTTCGAACGATCGACTGTCCCGAGCTGCTCTTTAGGCTGTGACGTCACAACAGTAGGTTTTGAATACACACGAAGGTGGGAGCAGCTCGGCAGTCGATCGTTCGAACTGGAATTCATTCCGTCTTAACATTATTTTTTAATCTCAAAAACTATCAAAAACCGCCAACAACAATTCATTCAACACGTAGTTGACTCCGAAATTTTTTCGGACAAACGACCATCCGGACAAACGGCGTCGGACAAACGTACCACACTCCTCATAGATGGCAGGACCATCAACTGCAAAAACTACTCGCAAATCATCATGAAGAATTGAAGATAGTTTACGACACGATTTTAGTATGTCGTCCATAGGCTGGTGGTAGGTCGTTGGTCTCTGAGCACCGAGTGATGACTCTGAGAGTCAGCTTCGAATACTGACCGAAGCAGGAAAAATAAGATTTTTTTTTCAACAAAAAGAAGCCACTATATATATATATAATATAATGTAAGACAATTTATGCGATACTCGAGTGTGTGTCGTTTATAGACAGGTGTTCTAGTCGTTCGTCAGTCGTTCGTCTGTCGTCGCTTAAGTCGTGGGTTCGAGTCCCAACCATAAGATATAAGACATTTCAAAGTCCATCGTCAGCAAGTTACTCATAGCCTGGTGGTTAGGTTGTTGGACTGGGGTCATCGGGTTCCTAGATCGAATCCTGACTAAGGCAGTAATTTTTTAAAACTAAATGCGCTCCATCTGTCTGTCATATAAGACACTTTAGCGTAACAATCCGTGTAGTTGCCGATAGACTGGTGGTTATGCCGTTGGACTTGGAAATCAAAGATCCCGCGATCGAATCCAGACCAAGATGAAGAAAATTTTTTTCTGAATTAATAAAATCTTATGATGTTTTCTTCTGTTTCCTTTCTGTTCTGAGAAGCAGAAAAAGCTGAATAAAAAAAATAAAATAAAAAAAATATACATGCCGACTCGCTTGGAAGAGAACCACCAGAGAACGGTCACAGCCATGGATCCATACGACAGCCCCCGAGTCCGCAGGACTACTGTCAGCTTTCGGATAATGATGGAAAAATGAGCATGTTGTATACCAGCCGCGGACCTACCGGCCATTTTCGAGGCACTTAAAAAAAAAGACTAGACGGAAAAAAAAGAGTAGAAAGCCGTATTTTCAATTTCCGTTGAATTTCTTATCTTTTTCTAGTCTTTTTCATTTTTAATTTTCTTCTCTTCATTGAGTTTAAGCTTTATATAATACTTCGTAACGCAGTTTTGTGTGTCACGGATGGTCTTGTGGTCAGGTGGATGGATCATGGTACGGAAATCGCGGAGTTCGATTCCTGAATCAGTCTTCGGATTTATTTTAATTTTTTTTTTTTTTTTTTTTTTTAATTATAGAAATTTTATTTTATTTTATATTCAAAAATTTTTCTTTAATTTTTCCTCCTGGTCAGGACGCGACCTCGAGATCGCAGTTTTCTAAGTCCATCGACCTAACCACTAGTCTGTATATGACACGGTTAATATTCTTTGTTAAAATGTCTTATATTATTATCGAGCTTTTAAATTACATTAAAAAGAATTTTTAAAATTCTAATTTTCTTCCGGATTCGAACCAGCGTAGCAATTCGCATTTCTTGTTCAAGTCCAACGACCTAACCACTAGCCTGTACAAACACGCTGAAATGTCATCTTAAAATGCCTTATATTTTACAAATAGGCCTTCCATTTATTAATAAAATAATTCTTTTTTGTTTTTTTTGTTTTTTTTTCGATCTTGGTCGGGATTCGATCCCTCGACCGAATCGACCAAAGACGAACAACTAGACTTCTAGCCTGCCAATGACACACTCGAACACTGGATAAACGATCTTATATTATTTTTACTGTACAGTGCCTCTTGTTTTTTGTAAAAAAAATCTCCTCTCATTTCTTTCCTTGGTCAGGATTCGAACCCACCACCTCATGATCGCGGTACACACTGACGAAAGACCAACAACATAACCACCAGTCTATCAACAACGCGCTAAACGAGTGGTTTCGTTCATTCTTGATCTTTGTCAGGATTCGAACACTAGAAAAATAAATTTTGCAGCGCATAAATTGAGTGTCGAGATAAGAAAAACGGCGCAAAATACGAGCAAATGCACAAATAATAATAATACGGCATAATAATATAATATAATAAAATAATTTCTTGAAATTTCTATCATATATAAATTAGCATAAACATTCAATCCAAATTTATGAGCAAAAAACGAATTTTGAAAAACTCCCAACTTTGCTTTCCAATTACTCAACAACTGTCTCGTAAAGGTTGTTTATTCAAGATCAGTAGTGTCGCCCAGACAACTGTGGACCAAACGCCAGTCGACCACATGATTGTCGACTAAATGGCCATTCTATGGACTATGGAATTGAATCTACTGAGGAAAATAGTCTTGCAACACATGCGCTTGTTTTTATGCTTTGAGGAATCAAATCTTCGTGGAAGCAGGCGATTGCATATATGTTTACTTGCCTAGGAGCATCGAGTGAGAAATTGGCAACTTTCATTTTTGAATGCATTGATGCAACCAATAAAGACTGACCTTCGTATCCAGGATCCACTCACCTAACCATCAGACCATCTGCAACACATAAAACTGTGTTACGAAGTATTATATAAAGCTTAAACTCAATGAAGAGGAGAAAATTAAAATTGAAGAAGACTAGAAAAAGAGAAGAAAATTCTCTCTTTTTTTCTATCTAGTCTTCTCTTTTCATGGAACTATAACATGTTCATTTTTTTACCATTATTCAAAGTAGGCCTGTGCGATATTGCGATATATCGCAACGCGATAATTTTTTGAAACAAATATCGTGATATATTGTTGCTCCATTACAGTGGCAATATATCGTATATAGCGATATTACGCAATATCGTCATATCGCCATATCGCGGAATATCGGCAATGGAAAATTATGATTAAAAAAACCAATAAATTTCAAAAACAACAAAAAAATGTCAAAAACTCAAAAAACATCAAAAACAACCCAAAAAAATGTCAAAACAACCCAAAAACGCCAAAAAAAATTCAAAAACGTCACTCGCAATATTGCCATATCGCCATATATCGCAATATCGTTGAATATCGCCATATCGCCATATCGCCATATCGTTTCTAACGATACTGCAGTATTGCGATATATCGCATCGATATCGCTTTTTGAGCAATATCGTATCGCATCAGGTTGGAAAAATATTGCACAGGCCTATCAAAATCAAAAGCTGATGGTGGTCCTGCGGACTCGGGGGCTGTCTTATGGATAAAGGCTCATTCGCACGTCGGTTGCATGCGGTTGTATGCGTAGTTCGCATGCAAAAGCTATACTTCAATAATTTGGCGAGCTTTTTCGTACGTGAATTGTGACGTATGATGCATAGCCAATCAAAACGATTCTCTTATGATTTCTCCCAGCCAATCACAGCCTTCGAATCACTTGTTGAGTCATTTTGCATCAGTAGGTGCGACGTCATTCTACTTCCTAGTGACTGAGCATGCTCAGTGGACTTAAAATGTGATCAAGTTCAGAACTATGTTCACAATGGTGTAAACAACTTTCCTACATGAAAGCTTGGCATGGATTCTGAACCAGGCTTTAGGGTGCAAATCAAAATAATAAATGTGCAACAATGTGTTTTGTGTTTTGTGTTATGTGTTTTGGAAATTGGAAATAAATAAAAATTATTTCGGCCATTTTAAACGACGGACATTAATTCGGTGATAAAATTTTTGATGTCATAAACCCTGTAACAATAATTTTTTTATGGCCGTTTGAGTGACTAATAAGCTTATAAGCAGCTGCCTAAAAATGATGTCACACAATTTTCGGCGATTTTCGGTACTTATGGACTCCATCTTTTTTATCAACTCAAATCTTCTCTTCATGTGACATCACAAAGGATTGTGGGAAATGGAATTATTAACTTAGTTTAGCCAAATTTTTTCACTTCAAGAAAAAAAATATACAACAATCATGAAACGAATAAATTTTTATTCAATTGTTAGTTTTATTTTTTTTTTTTTTTTTTTTTTTTTAACAATTGAATTTTTAATGTGCAATGCAAGACACTTGGAATTCTTTCTGAAAATAGAAGAAAAAAAAGAGAAAGAGAAATGTAAAAATAATAATAATTCTTTCACTTTAGGCTTTTTCTTACATTCTTTGCTACTTTTAATACACGGTGCACGTGCAGATTCCTGTTGGGCGAGTAGGATATTTACCCGCACACTCTGCTTCGAGTGGTTCTGTTTTTGTCGCTATCTTGTCACAATGTACCTTGGATTTGTTAAGCCATCAGCTGCAGCACAGATTGCCGCTAGTTTAGCTATAGCTACAAAAAAAAAAAAAAAAAAGGGGACCGTTTTACTCCAATTTTGGTGTTTGCAAGCATATTAGTACTTAAAGGAGTAAATGAAACAAAACTACTACGAGAGAGAGAAAAAATGTACTTCAACAAGTGGCTATTTAACCCTCAAAGCCCCATCCTATACCACAATTGTGACCAGCTGCAGTTGTGAATACAAATTTTTTTTAAATTTTTTTTAAAAAATCTGAAATTTGCAGTAGCTGTTAAGAATATGTATTTACATTTTCTGAATTAATTTCATTGCTATCAGACACAAAATGAAAAAGTTATTGTAAAAAGAAAAAAACGATCCCCTTAAATTCCCAGCTTAAGTTTTTGGTTGTTTTCACTGCAAATTTTACTCTAGTCAGAGCGCTTTTGGAATATTGTGCCCCCTGTATATAAACTAAATAACCATACACAGCATTAACCCTTCATCTTTGAAACACATGGTCAACTGAGTTAGTGTGAAACTAATTTCAATTTAAATTAAGTTGATATAGACAATTGTTATTATAAATAAATTATTAAAAACACATTGCACGCTGTTTAAAACAACATTTTGACCGCGTGTCTTAATTATTACAATTGGTGACACCTAGTGTTGGTTGGAGAAACCATGGTAACAGCACTAAAGCGCTTCAAAGTAGAGACTCCAAATGGTCACAATTGTGACCATTAATCGGGCTTTACGTTGTTCCAAAATTTCAGGGCTTTGAGGGTTAACACCATCAGGTAGTTTGACGTTGCTTCACGTCAAGTCAGAGTGTAACTATTCCATTTTTGGGTATTCCTACTTCATCAACTAAGAGAGTAAATAAGTTGGAGTATACCCATTCCCCGTAGGTGTATTCCTTCTCCATCAAATCAGAGAATAGACAAGTAGGAGTACTACTCAATTTCATAAGTTTATGAAATGTTGAAAAAAGAAAGTCAGAAAAATTGAAATTTCTTTTAAGCTGTAATACTAACAGACAAATGGTTTTAAGAGGATTTATAGGAATGATAGAGCTATCATTTTGTGAAAAATTTTTGAAGATTGATTAAGTAGTTACTGAGAAAAAAATTAAAACCACCAAAATCAGGTTTTTGCAATTTTCGACAATATCTCGAGAACTGTTGAAGATAAAATTAAAATTAAACTTATCTAGGATGTTCAATTTCTCGGGCAACTTTTCTAAATTGGATGAATGGGTCTGCGAAGCCCTCAAAAAAAGTCATAATGGAGCTATGTAATGGTTGTCAACAATCAAAATTTTCAAAAATCATTGTGATCAGAATTCTTGATGAATTAAGTCGTACATCCTGGATGTGTTAGAGGTATTGTACGCAGTTAAACGTTCTGGAGTATGATTGGATTCGGAATTAAATTCTGGTCACAATGATTTTTTGAAAATTTTCATTGTTGACAATCATTACGTAGCTCCATTATGACTTTTTTTGAGCACTTCGCAGACCCATACATCCAATTTAGAAAAGTTGGCCACAAAAATTGAACATCCTAGATGAGTTTAGTTTTTAAATTTTATCTTTATCAGTTCTCGAGATATCGCATAAACCTGATTTTGGTGGTTTTTAATTTTTTTCTCAGTAACTACTTAATCAATTTTCAAAAATTTTACGCGAAATGATAGCTCTATCATTCCGTCAGTATTACAGCTTTTAAAAAATTTCCATTTTTCTGACTCTCTTTTTTCAACATTTCACAAACTTATGAAATTGAGTAGTTCCAAGTGTGAGTATTCATAAGTGGGAACATACTGTTTTTATCCTTGATTGACATCGCTTACCACCTGATATCAAGATATTAGAGATATTAAAGATATTAAAGAATGTTACTTACATGATGGTGACGATCCTTCATCATCATCAAAATCAGCAAAAGCACTGGCACTCAGACTCAGCCGGAGACAGACGAATGCGATCATCACCAGTTGATATTTCATTTTGGATGAAATGTTTGGAAAGAATTGAGTTGTACGTACTGCAGAGTGGAGACTAGCTTTGTGGATGTCTTTGCTGTTTAGTCGCGATATTTATACAGGCAGTAGCAATACGTTAATGGACATATTTTTAACTACGCTTAATTACTTCTATTCATCTGTTTCAATGAAAAACTATCAATTTTAATATTTCAATTAATTAAAATGCATTGATTTTTAATTGTACGAGTAAATAATAATCAAAAATACGTTTTTATAGCTTGAAAGTTGTAAAAAAAAATTCTTGATAATTAAGTCAAGTTAATATTAGATTTTATTTTATTTTATATATATTTTTTTTTTTTTTGTATATTTCTGTGTTTTTTTGAGGGAGAATTTAAAAATGTGATGCCACATTCCAGAAATAAAATTTTTATTGTAAATTTGGCAAAATTGAAATAAAAATGAAAAATTTGTTTTAATTTTTTTTTTTATTTTTTATTTTTTTTTATTTTTTTTTTTTTTTGGGATGGTTATTTTTTAAAGTTTTTTTTTCTAATTGTTTCTATTTTTTTACCTTTCTAAAGTTTTTTTATTTTTTTTAATTTGATGGAATTTTGAAGAGCGGAAGTTGAGTGGATTAAACATGTTTTAAAACCCTTAAAGGTCAAGTGCAATCTAAAATTTAATTTTAATGTGTGAAAGGGTGTTAACAATAACATATATTTCATTTTTTTAAATATTTTATTGTTGAATATTTATTATTTTATAAACAAAACAATGTCTAGTTGGCTAGCCTTGTTTGTCATGCAATGCATCATGGTTGAGCAAGGATTAAATGACGTCACCAGTTCTGATTGTTAACAAAATAACCATCTGCGCATGCGCATATTCATGCGCATGCTCAGAGAGTTGAAATTCGACCAAACCTGAGAACTAGTTCTGGATCATTTGAATTTTAGGATTGGGAACGTCATTCGACCATGATGCTTTGCATTGTGGAGAAGGAATATTGGAATTGTTATATAATAATAAATATGCAACAATAAAATATTTAAAAAAATGAAATATATGTTATTGTTAACACTCTTTCACACATTAAAATTAAATTTTAGATTGCACTTGACCTTTAAATAATTTTTCTGGCATTTTTAAAAAAAATATTTTGAATGCGAAAATAATATGTAAAAGTGTGAGATAAAAGCGAGAATGTTCCCACTTAACTCACTTTTGAGCATGGTATATTTGATTTATTTATTTTGTTTTTTCAGTTTGTTATCCTCCTTCCAAAGTGTATATAATACAAGCAGGTACCGTATTTTGTCGATTAACCTTCCAAGAGTCAATGATGTATACAAATGTGTACTATCTCCACACTGGTATAGGAAATTTTCCTTAAAAATTTTTTAAAAATTCTGATGCTTGGCTACTTTGTACTGTTCATAATAACGAATTTTATCATATAAATTTAAAAAATTTTAGTTAAAAATTCTAGAAAATACAAGGCTTGCAAAATTCAGCCCCTGAATCTTTCTATGTTAAATTTTGGGCAGCTGCCCTGCAATTAGTTAAAGCGCTTCGGCTTAGAGCGCCACCACCATTTGTGGTGGGAAGTAAAAACAAAATATTCAAATTCCAGTAAAGTTATGAATTTATAAATTTTTTTTCAAAACTCTACTTATTTAGCATGTTTTAAATCTTGCAAATAGTTTTATTGCATTAAATATAAATGAATTTGAATTTTTGATAAAATTAATAAAAATTTTATCGTGATCAGAGTGAGTCTCATGTTTTGAAATTATTAAATATAAGCGCCATCTAGTGCCGACCACAACAACTAGTGCTGACCACAACAACTAGTGCTAAAGCGCTACCATACAACAGCTTTATGCAATTATACAAATGTATACATTATCAGTTTGCCATGTTCATTATAATCATTGGCTCTTGGAAGGTTAAGGACTGCGGCCTTGGGGTGCGGCCGTTTGAACACATGTTTTACAACTTTAATAAGTTGCGTACAAGCAACGCAATTTATTTAATTAAACCGTAAACACTTCAAATAACCGCCGCTGCCGTAATTCGAGTGCGGTGTTTATTTCGAATTACAGTCGAGTGGCGCGGCCATAATTCGAGGGCAGTCGTAATTCGAGGGCGGCCGTAATTCGAGGGCGGCCGCAATTCGAGGGCGGCCGTAATTCGAGGGCGGCCGCAATTCGAGGGCGGCCGTAATTCGAGGGCGGCCGCAATTTGAGGGTGGCCCTTAATCGACAAAATACGGTAACCCCATTGCTTCGCTTCAGGTATATAAAAGTTTTAAACTTTTAATGTACAGATAAATTTCGCCATGGTAGAAAAAATAGGAAATTTATTGTGAAAGTTTAAACACTTGTGATTTCTCAGCACACCTGTAAAATCCCGTCACCAATGACCCGTGAAATCCCGTTTAACCCGTGAAATCCCGTTTAACCCGTGAAATCCCGTTTAACCCGTGAAAATCCCGTTTAACCCGTGAAATCCCGTTTAACCCGTGAAAATCCCGTTTAACCCGTGAAAATCCCGTTTAACCCGTGAAAATCCCGTTTAACCCGTGAAAATCCCGTTTAACCCGTGAAATCCCGTTTAACCCGTGAAATCCC
>AFFK01020683.1:0-25597 GCA_000239455.1 Strigamia maritima | reverse complement strand
GGAAACTAGTGGCGATAACCGAGCAGAGCAATGAGCAGCCGTCTGCATTAGTGTTTGGAGGGAAAAGTGGACAAAGTTGTAAACCAAGTGTTGATTCCCTGTCTGAAGCAACAAGGGCTTATTTGAAAAGCATCACATGCTACAAGTGTGGAGCGCCGGGCCATTTCGCGCGAGATTGCGCCGAACCCGATGGAGAAGACGACCAAGCGACCTTATCTCGCCAGTCTGGAGTTTGTTACACCTGCGGCAAACAAGGGCATATTTCAAGACACTGCCCAGATGCGAGTGTTAGCCGAGGTCGTTCAAGTAACCGCTACAGAGCGCGAGGTTGCCGTGGTAGGCGAGGAAAGCAACCTGAAGCCATGATGTCAGCGTGGATGGCCGACGCCAGTGGTTCAAAAGTGCGAGTTGAGGCAAATTGCGTCTATGTCAACAAGTCAAGTGAATGGTATCTTGATACCTGTGCCTCAAGCCATATGTGTGGGGATCGAAGTGCCTTTTCAGGTTTTTAAGTTGTAGAGCCTGAACCCCTTCTCACGGCAACAGGAGTTTCTTACATCACTGGATACAGAACTGTAACTTTAATGTTTGAACTGAATGGGCGCATGAATGAGGTTCAGCTTGTGACGGTCCAAAATCGGAGACTACTTATTATTCTGCCACTAGATGGCGCTGACGGTTTGTCTGCGCCAAATTCAAACTCCAGCTATCGATTATTCTCACTTTTGAGTTTAATAAGTAACTACCGTATTTTGTCGATTAAAGGCCGCGGCCTTTATTACAAATTGCGGCGAGGGGTGCGGCCGTAATTCGAGGACGGTCGTAATTCGAGGGCGGCGTTTAAATCGTTTGCCGTAAATTGCGTTTCATGTACGCAAATTTTTAAAGTTAAAAACAACTTAAAAAGTTGCGTACATAAAAGGAACGTACGTACGTTGCGTTTAGCTATGCAAACGTATTAAAAACGTTTGCATCTACTGTATATATACTCTGTATAGTAGAGAAAAAAACCAATTGTGAAATCACTTTGATCTTTTCTACTACACAGAGTAAATATACAGTACTTGCAAACGTTAATACATTATTTCGAATGTAATAATGTTTTGAAGTAATGTATTAAATATACATTACTTCAAAACTGATGAATAAACTTCGAATAATGGCCGCGGCCGTAATTCGAGTGCGGCGTTTATTTTGAATTACAGCCGAGGGGCGCGGCCGTAATTCGAGGGCGGCCGTAATTCGAGGGCGGCATTTAATCGACAAAATACGGTAAGAACAGTTTGACAAGTAAATAATTCATAAAAGAGTGTACATTTATTGAGTTATGATAAATAATAATATTTCACATTATTATTTATACATTGGATGGAAATGTGCGGAAAAATACGAAAAAGGATAAAACTGAAGGTACCTTCTCTTAGGCAGATATTCTCTTACCGGTGCCAAACTAATAAAGAGGAAAGTCGGCTGCATTTTTTTTTAGTCCTTGTTTTAAATGCATAATAAATAATGAACAAGACGCACCATACCATAAAAAACAATTTTCCTTTCTGTTTTGTATCGTGTTTATTTTTTTCTGTGAATTCTGACAGATTAAAACATTTTTTAATCAGGGGTCTCAATTCAGAAAATAATGTCTTGGCTTGTGCATTCACAACCTAAAGTAGGGCAATTTTCAAACTTTTGCGATTGAAAATTGTAAAAATAGGGTTAGCTGTCAAAATTCAGCTGTGCGTGGTGGAATTGCATTGTTCTTTCATCTGTATACCTTTATTTTGTTCAGTTGTTCCTATTATTTTAAAAGTTTGTTGTTTCTCTGCAATCGGCACAGAAATGAAACAATGAATTGCAAAAAGTCGGTGTTTTTTGTGTTTGCTTTTTTGGCAAAAATCGACCACATGCAATTACAAAAAAATATACAGATTAAAAGCGAAATGATTGAGAAATCAGTCAAAACTTTTTGTCAAAAAATTCATTATGAAAGGCGAGCTTCATCACCAAAATTTTGAATAAGCCTTTTCTACTACAGGTGCAAATAAATTTGCAGAGAAATGAAAAAATTGCTTAGTACAAATAGGAATCAGCAATTAAATTGGGAAATCTTGTTTTGTGGAAAAGAACCTAAAAAATTCTTTATTTTTTCATAAAAAATACAAGACATGTGCTTTTTAATTCGGATATTTTCATCTAGAGGGCGCATCATCCTTTTGACACTCTAGAAGAATTTGCTTATCAGTCCACTCTGATTGGCTTATTAAGGGCAAGCTTCATTGCCAAAAATTTTTTTTAGTGTTTATGGTCAAATTTTTCTCTATTTACTGTTTTAGCAGAGATATCACCAAGAAACTAAACCCTCATCTGAAAACTGAGCTTTGTGCAGAACAAAGAATGCCTTTTTTCAAGAAATTGAAATACACTGGAGAACTGACATTTGAATCAAACCAAAGTTTGAAATTGCCTTTTTTCCTAGAAAAATTATTTTTTTTCTTGTTGTTAACATTTAACAAATTTGTTTAAAAAATAAAACATGCAGTGTAAAGATTGGTACTGACAATATACACAATGAAAGTGATTACTACAGGGAGTCGATTGAATGATTGAAAACATAACCCATCGGTTCTGTTTTTCTTCACTAAAAAACTCACTAGTTCACTAAAAAGAGCCAATCCTAGTAAACAAAAAGGGAACTAATACCCCTTACTATGGAATGATTATGACTCTATTAGCATCCTTCCTCTCCGTTTTGTTGAGCAAAACGACCCCAAGGAGGTCGCGACCTTGCCCTCACGTAAAGGAAAAATGTACCAACTCTTGTGACTCTCAAATGTTTGTAAACATTGTCAGTGTTGCAGAGCAGCATGGACAAAAAAACTGCCACTGCAGTGATGTCATGTGACCCCGTTATAATAACAAGGTTGTCTTGACAGGCAGTGAAAAAATGATTTTGTGCTAGTTTTCACACAAATTACATAAGTTTTGAATCTTCTCTGTCAAACAACTAGAAAACAATTACTGAGAATGTTTTATAAACACAACCACTGATTTTAGATATAAAATCTGTGTCATCAAACACCAGTACTAATTTTCACAAGTTACATGCTGCAAAAACAAATGATAAATACAATCTCATTTGGAAACAATTTTTCAAAGGATTCTATGCTCATAAGTTGCAGTAAAGAACTTATTTGGCTATTGGTTGTGACGATCCTTTCTCCGAGGGCATTGTCTAGTGACAGTGACCACGAGGAGAGGGCGGTTTACACACAAAATCTAGCCGAGATAAGGTGCGCACTAAACGTGGGAAAATTGCAATACAAACTATGAATAAAAGGGAGACCTGATTCTCAAATCATGACAACATTTAATAATAACAATAAATATACCGAGGAACATATATACATAATAACAGTTAATATGAATCAATGTGAACATTAGGGGCTACTTATACAATATGATAGCTAATACAAATATACGAGACTTCTAGCTTCCGTTCCTGGTATCTTAAGTGGTTCTAAAGGAAAGGGAATCCATCAATCCGTCTAACGGTTGACTTTCTTAGTCGTCACAAGGTTTGGGCTGACCGAGTCGGGTGACACGGTTCCCAGACAGACAACAACCGAGGATACGGTGATTTCACCGTATCACTCGATAACGAGACATAACGATACTATAAATACCGGAGAATGAGCGTAGATGAGTGTTACTTGGCGATCAGCATCGCCTAAGCCGAAGTTCGGCGTTCCGCATAGTAGCATACGTTCAGGAATCATTATTACAACCGAGTATAGAATGGTCAATAACTGTCTGTCCCACTAAGATCACTCACCGATGTGTCATTATATGCGCTTAGGTTGAAATGTATATTTGCGGTACATGGGCTTCCGTGACATAAATGCCACGACTACTACGGTCTTGCACCAGCCGACTCATAGCAACAAAGCTTTTTGTACCACATAAATGCAAGTAACTGTTAGCACAGTAACAGTAACAGTTAGTAACTGTTAGGGGCACTTGAGATGGGCTCTACACGGGCTTATACAGTGGACAGTCCCCAGAAGGTCGGACTGCGTCCAATGGGACAGCAGTACAACCCATGAGAGCGTCCACTATGGGGAGAAATGGGTCACAGGTGTGATCAATTTCCCAGACATACATAAAGGAGAGCAATTATCGTGGTCAACTGACCGCAGCAAATTCCTATCACAAGATAACTTCCCATGTTAGAATAATAATATAGGATATTATTATTCACCATAATTCATAAAATAAACACACTTATGAAATATTTACTGATCAAATATAATAAAGCTAAGCATGAAACCAGAGATAGGCAACATAAATAGAGATTATTTGAATGTGGTGCGACTTAACAGTCAGCGCCACCTAGTGATAAAATAGTAAGGCGATTTCCGGAATTCGACCGTCACAAGTTTGCATCAACACTTTTCCCTGTCATTGATAAATTTGGGGGAGTGTATCCCAAATTGACTCATCGTTTGGGTTTAATGCTTGTATCAATTGGGTTACTGGAATAATGGCTGGTGTTGGTTTTGTTTGAGAATGAAACTGATGTTTAAAAGTCGAAAACTGCATTTGAAGTCGAGTTATGAGTTTTGCTTTTAAATCTTCGCTGATTGATTGATTGTTTAATGTTGTTTGAATATCATTTTCGAGCGAGATAAGTTTCTGAAAGTTGGGTTCCACTTCATCGTATTTTTTTCTGTCAGGAGGAAGAGCAGAAGGAGGTTGTGCTTGTGATTGTGATTGTAAAGCCGTCATGAGTTCTTGCGGAACCATTAGTAATTTTTTAGCCATTTCTCGCTTTATCAATTTTTTTTTACAAAATCTCTTACTATCCCACCAGCAGTTCCAATTAACGGTGCCAATATTAAAGATAAAAAACCACCGTTTTGCATTACGAGTTGTTTTCTTTTTTAGCTGATCTGCACCGCTTAGCGAGTTGTCTGAGGCTCTTCTTCTTTTTAGAGAGTTTTCGTTTCTGACTGGGAGTGAGCTTTACATTTCCCCTGATCATATTTAATGTGATTTCACAGATTGCCTTGCAAAAATCATCGTCCGAGTGTTTTAACACGGCAGAGAGTTGTTTTTTGTTTAATTTAGGTATGGCCTCTAACAATGTCCTGTAACGTCTAACGCATGCCATGTCTACTGGATGAAGGACAAGTAAAAAAAAAAAAATGAAGAGCAAGTGATGAGTAATTTGTAATTTCATGACTCAGCATTTATTATTATTATTATTATTTCATTTTATTACACATAAACGGCTGTCAGTTTGTTTGGAAAAATATCAGATTTTACTCTCATTTCGTCTTGGGTTTGCGACTTTAAATCTAAAAATAAATATCCAAAAGGTTTGTCTGTAGCATCATCAAATGCTGATTTGAAGTAATTACGTCTATTTGGAAACATTTGCGAACCTACACGCATAATTTGGTTTACATCTCTCGCATTTCGGAAAATAACGAGGTAATGACAGTTGAGAGATATCGTCTTTTGATGCTTGTTTTGAAAAAAATATTCTGACATAGGTAATAACAACTTAAATTTTTATGATGACTCAACTTGCTAAAAATAATTCCAATATCTTGATTCATTGATTCCATCTGGTTATCAATCACCCATAATTTGCGCGTATTAGAGTCAATTATGTATGTCAATTAATTAGAGTCAATTAATTATGTACATCCGGTAATCCTTGAATGAATTGCACTCTGTCAGCAAAATTTGGGTACCAGTTTTGCCAAATTTTGTAGTACCAGGTTATTTGCTCGGGTGGTGGGTCGATCATGATGTCTATATTATCCAGAACATGTTGTGACGGTTCAATACCGTAGTGACTTATAAAATTGCCATCAGAGGGCGCAATTTGCTAAAATCGCGCCAGATTCAAAATAAGAAAATTCAAGTTTTATGAAAATAAAATGTTTATTGAATGATAAAATATTTAAGTAAATATTCTCTCTATATTTTGATAAATATAAGAGAGAATTATACAATGAATAGGTGTGTTCATTGTTAAAGAAAAAGTTACGATAAAACATCGATAAAAGTAATTATTATACTCAAACAATAATAAATGTTGTTGTGAAATGTTTATTTAA
Organism: Strigamia maritima; assembly: GCA_000239455.1. NCBI lineage: Eukaryota > Metazoa > Arthropoda > Chilopoda > Geophilomorpha > Linotaeniidae > Strigamia > Strigamia maritima. The sequence goes on along the minus strand of AFFK01020683.1, from coordinate 19,472 downwards.
GTAAATTAAGACTATCTAGGAATAAGAATACTTTAAAATATGAATATAAATAAAGTTAACCCTAAATATTACCATGTGCTTTTTGAATATTTTAGATATTCTATGGGGTTCACATAACTTTGATCAAGGAGTTGATTTGATTGGATCAACTCATTATGACTCACTGCAAATCAGCTAATCTGCTTATCAGTATTCTGGCTCCCTGATTGGGGGAAACTCAAGAAACCCCATGGTTTCATAGTATATAAGCTCCTGCAAGAGCTGAATCTGGGCCTCTGTACTGAGTTAATGTTGAATCTATATGATTGTCTATGTGTAACTTGTACCTGTAACCATTCAGAGTCATTTTTATCACCTTTTGCTTTAAGAATGAACCGGCAGGCTGTCACACCAAATTAAAGTAGGTATAGTGCTGTAAAGTCCGTAGTCGCCGGGCGTGAAAAACCCGAAGGTAAATGTACCGAGAATATACTTGTGCTTTTGCATGTAGGCCAGTCTTATGGACAAAACTTGATTGTATCGAGTCCGCTCGGACCGAGCAGCAACCGCTACCTGTATCAGGAGTGGGCGCTAACTGTCACGTGCTTCGGCACCATTTGAGAACAATGCATTTGGTTTAATGCGACGCGCCCGACTCAATCATGACGGCCGAGGAATTCCCTTTGAATTCCATAACCGACTTCTTCCCGCTAATTTATACTTTTTCTTTAAGTTTCTTATCGATAGTTGTACATTTATTTAAATGCTTACAATTATTATATTTATGCGAATGTAATAATTGGAATAGAAGAGTGAGTTTTCACCGCAACGCTCGAAAGACAGGTGTAGGTCGATACCACGTGGTATCGCTAATTTGTGACGATCATCCGACCGATGAACGCCGATATTCGCAGGATTCGATAGTGCATTACCCCGATTAGAAACCAAATAGCACCAGGAAACAACAGAAGATTCGTAATATTATTTGTAAATTGTATTATTATTAGTTTATCAAGCCTCTGTCTGATAGTTAAAGTTTCGATAATGTTTTCGCCAGTTTCCTGGTTAAAATTAGATTAATTGATAGTCTCGATATGTTTTAAGTATTTTATTGCCTGTTATTGTTTACCTGGTTGAGCTCGGATCATTGTAATTTGCAATGATACGTAATAAATGTTATGATTTGATAAAATTCCTTGTTTTCATGTTTATCTACTTTACTCTTTCCAATTCAGTGTTTTGCAAGTGTGTTTATGTATTTTTACTGGTTCTTATCCTTGGGATAAGTGGAGGTTTTGTTAGCAAGAAAATCCACGTGTTTTTATAGTTTTTACTGTCTTGACCCCATCGTAAAGTGTAATTAGCACTTTGGTTAAAGTCAGATCGTCACAACGTTTTACAAAGTGTGTTTTTCCACACGAGCTGGGACCTGCAACCATGCAGGTGAAGGGATGTTCAAAAGTCGTCATCTGCTTTAATCAATGAGTCGAATCGAAATGAGATGAATAGGAGAAACCCATGCAGGTGCATTAACCTTGTTTATAATTATTGAGTCATTCGCTACTTTGTTTTTTTTTTTATTTTTATTTTTTTATTTTTATTTTTTTTATTGATAATAAAACTTGCTCTTTATTAGTGTTGATCACTTTGATGAGGTGCAGTTGCAAGATTTTTAAGATGGAAGAAGAGCAATTTTATATGACTTTACCGTCTAACTCCTCAATGAATTATTTTCCCGACAATACGTTATGTGAGTATTCGACGCAATTGCCTAGATACTTGGATTTGTCGGGCAAATGAGAGGTTGCGTTAACTGAAATTATTTTTCCAAAATCTTGGTCAACATCGCTTACATTAACAACAGCTGCGAAATGAATATTTTACAAAACCCGACCACCATCGTGAAACTGCAATCATAACAAGCTCTCGCAAATGCTGTAAATGACAATGAACTTTTTCAACATTTGGTGGATTTTTTAAATAGTTATACTGACAACGAAAAACATGGTTTACAATTTAAATGGAATGAAAAAAAGAGACGCATGAAAGTGAAATTGATGAAAGATTGTCAGTGTCGCCTGCCTGTCGATTTGGCTCATCTTTTAGGTTTTAATGTAGAGCGAGAGAGCAAAGAGTTTTATTCGAGTGACAGCTACCTAGCTCCTTCTTATCCGCGCGCGACGAATGATACGTTGAATGAAAAACAGTGGACAATCGTGATTGAGAACGAGTTGGATGCTTCATTAAAGTATAGAAAAATAAATGAAATGTATTTTCCCACTGCTGCCGCATTAATCAAAACTTTGAATGAGTCGGCCGCAAATTTAGAAGGAGGGATTTCGTTCGACTTAGATGACGATGTAAAAAAAATTAGAGTGAATGTCAATGATGGTAAGACGGTGTCGCTAAGCAGTGAGCTGGGAATTTTATTGGGTTTCCGCGGACCTGTGACTTTGATCAAAAGCATGAATGCCGAACAGAGCATAGAATCGCATCTCGGATTCTATAATTTGTTCCTATACTGCGATCTGATAGAGTTGAACGTGGTTGGCGACTCTTTAGTTCCGTTGTTGAGAGTTTTTCAAGTACATGGAAAGCAACACGGAGAATTTATATCTCAGACGTTCAAACCTCCTTATTACAAACCACTCGCACGTCACAGATTCGAATCGATCAAATTGCTTTTAAGAGACGACACGGGGGAGAAAATACCATTCCAGACCGGGAAAGTGATTACGACACTTCACTTCCGTCGCTGCAGTTGTATGGATGGTGATATAGAACACTTAATTTATTCAAAATGGCCACCATTCGAGACCCACCCCTAACCCAAACTCAACTCAAACCCAAATTCAACACACATTTCAACACTATCTTTTAAATCATAGTCAATCAGAATTTATTTAAACATGTTTTTGATTAAAAGATATTATAAATCACCAATTTACATTCCCGAATTAAATTCAATTTTTGTTGAAGATTTCGACCGCTGCCGCTTTTTGCCATTTATTTAAACCCCCACCAACCGCCACAGAGAGGTGGCTGTGCGAAACCACTCAGGTTTCGCACAGTGGCAAAAAGAGCGGCTGCAATAAAAACTAAACTTTGAATAGGATGCTGGGAGGAGCATCAGTAGCGGTTCCAATAAAAACCAAACTTCAAATAGGATGCCGGGAAGGGTATCACGTGATTAAATTGTATGTAATAACACAGTCTGGAACTTCGTTATTTCTGGTTGAAAACAACTGTCATATAAAAAATGTCTCACTCTGAATCTTGGGCTTGTGACGGATTTCCAACGATAAGACTGAACTGGCGTCCGATAGCATTGACATCCCATCACGGCAAATATCTGTGCCTGCGCCAATTCAATAGCAATTTCATTTGCCTCGGAAAATTACCTCTCACTTACGAAGAATGGGAAAAGATGAATTCGTCACACATTACTGAAAGAATCCAAGACAACATGACAGTGATGTTATGTGAACCACGACCATATAGTGTTTGCAGAAAACCAATCGAAGACCAGCCGTGCGAAATCTCAATCGGTGAAAATTTAAAAATCTTGGTTGAGATATCTCCGATCATCTTTGCCAACGAAGAAAGACAAGTCCGCATCACTCTGAATCGTTACGAAGGCAACGGAAACAGTGAAATTTTGACAGCGTTGGGCTCGATTCAGTTTACGGCTTACGAGTGGTTCTCAATGAAATGGATGAAAGAAACAGGCGATGACAACCCAATATTCAACAAAACTCGGTTCAAGGATGTAGAGAACATTGAATGACCTGTGCCAAACCTTTAATTGTATGACCGAAAGTGTATGTTACCGATTGTAAGAAAAAACTTGTAATAAAAAATATCAATTAAAATTGCCTACATTTTTTAAAACAATCCAATCACAACCAAACTTTGAAAAGGTATACCACATGATTAAGTCTTATATAGTGAGAATCAAAACTTTCCTATTTCGGTTTAAGAACGGCAAACGTTAAAACATGGCATGGGATTGCGGTGGATCACCTACAATAAGATTGAATGGGCTTCCCGTCATGTTGAGTTCCCGATGGAACAAAGAAGACAGACATCTATGCCTGCGTCAATTCGATGCACGGTCCTTTTGCATCGGAGAAATCCCAATCACGTACAAAGAATGGAACTCAATGAATTCGGTGGATATAACCGAATGCATCGAAGGAACTATCCAGTTAATGGCTCACGAACCATCGGTGTTTAGCAATAGCACAATTGAAAATGAACCGAGTGAAATCCTAATCAGCGGCAGTTTAAGAGTTTTCATCGAGGTGGCCCCAATCATATTCGCTAATGAAGAAAGACAAGCATGTATCACTCTGAATCGTTACGAAGGTGATGGAAACAGCGGAATTTTGGCAGAGTTGGGCTCGATCCACTTCACAGCTTACAAATGGTTCGCAATGAAATGGATGCATGTAAAATCCGAAGACAGCTGGAAGTATAACGAAAACTGGTTGTTCGAAAGATGTTTGAGCAACCACAGAAAGAAAGAAACTGAAGAAGAACCGAAAAGAAAGAAAGAAACAGAAAAAACAGAAAAAAGTTATTCATTGTAGCTGTAAATCCTGAATAAGAATAAAAGAATGGAGTTAATTTGCAATCGTTACTGTAAAATTATCGTAAATTGTATACGATATCTCGAATAAATCAGTCGATAAATAAACGTACATTTTTTATTTATTATTAAAACTACCATACATATTCAATTTGAAGGAAAATCTCGTAAATCTTTAGCCGGTATCCAAGATTCAAAATCGGAAGAATATCCTTTCCACCGGACAAGATAAGACTTCTTGCTCCCTTTTCCCTTTTCTTTAAGAATGGCTTCTACGGAATGAAATTCTTCATCGGGCTTTACCACCTTCTGCAACTCACTTTCGTAAAAGGTTCCAAGTAAAGGTTGCTTATTGTAATCTATCAATCGGTAAACGGGTTCCGGATAATGCTGGATCCGCTCGCTGACTGTATATATCTCATGATTCCACGATCCGGTGTATCCTTTTCGGAAAACAAACTTGGTCTTGCTTATGCGAACTTGGTCATCAATGGCAAATTTATATATAAACCGTTTCCTCTTATTTTGTTTTACAGCTATCGATCTTCCAGGTTTTTTAGATTAAAGATGATTAAAAACTTCGGCTTGGTTTTTGTACGTGACTTCGTTTGGTGTTCGACCCAAAGTTCTATGAATGCTGTTATTGTAGGATTTTAGCAAAGACTGCAAGACATTCAAATATCGATATTTGCCGACGTAAGTAAAGTAGCGCCACATTCTTTCCTTCAGAGTTCTGTTAAAACGTTCAACTAAAGCAGCTTTAGTGTCTTCATTTTCCGTCGTGAAATATCGAATTTCCAAATTTTCCAAAAAATCTTGAAAAGGTTTATTTTTGAATTTTGTGCCTTTGTCTGTTTGGATATATCTGTACGTTATAGTGGTCCGCCCTGGTCCTTTCGCACAGTCGTGGAAGTGAACTGTGCTTTAAATGGTCAAAAATGAGCAAAAATCCATTTTTCGAATTTCGATGGAAAAGTCGGGATTTTCGGCCGCACGCGAGCCACCGCGAGCTGCCGGAGTTGTACGCGAGGTCCCGTCGAAATCGATCTTGCTCAATTCGCGCACAACATTGCGCTATCGCTTCTCTGCTGGAATGAGCATGGAAACCATTGTCATATACTTGGAAATTAGAGGTATGACCTCGTGTGCAATGACAATGACATTGGCAATGACCTCTAATCTGTTTTGAGCAAAAACTCGCTTCTAAATTGATGACAACTGCTTGGCTGTGATTATAATCACTTAATACTGCATTGTCTTTCTTAAATTGAGTTAAACTCACGTACAATGATGTGAAATCCTGAAATCACTTGAAGTAGCATGGAGCAAAAACATCAGCCATCTTTCCTTGACACAAGAAGGTTAGAGAGTGTTTAATCTCAAACACAGCAAACTACAGAATGGGATGATAAAAATACATAAAATGCCCATAGGGCTATAAATAGCTTTTACAAGCTTAGGATCACAAACTGGATTAGTATGTGATCCTATCACACAAGAGAACTAGGATTCCAGCAAGTGACTACAGAGTGCATGGAACCTAGCTTAAAAAACATAAGTTATCAAGTGCTGACTCAAACAATTAAATAAACACATAAATGAGTCAGCTCATACATTATTATACAAAATCTATTGTAAACTAATTATGAAGCTATAAACTGAATTGATTATGACTTCTAGTCATTAAAATCAACCAAAATAAATAACCTTAAGGCACGGGTCTTAAGAAAGATCCGCACCTGTGTTTAAATACACAACTTATGCATAAAACACATTGATTACACGTGTTTCAGTTTACTTATGCCTACAATATCCGGGTAAAACTTTGGCTCGATCAAAAATTAGCTTGAACGCTTCGATTATTCGTTGACTAGATTTGTTAGTCATGGCTTCAGCATAGGCCTTACGACTAAAGACATCCAGAACCGTCAAGATATAGCGATTGCCGTCATTGAATTTGGCTAAGGATCCGACATCGACTAAATCTGCCTGCCATTGAACGTTGACTCCACCAACGATAGTTTTTGATTTCGAAAATTTATATTTCACGGGTCGATGTAAAGTATAAACATCTCGTTGTCTCAACCAGTTCCGAACATCATCGCGATTCACCGTTAATCCAGCCGCACGGGCGGCTTTGTAAAGCCTTTCCAGGCCACCAAATCCACTTGTATTATTGATGTCGAAATATATTTTACTCAAAACGGCGTCTATTTCGAAAGATCACAAAGATTATTCTTGCGCGGACGCGTCACAGGTACTGAATAAGCACCGTCCGTTTTGGAGTTGGTAATATAATCCCACATGTTAGGATTCCCGATCAAGTTCCTGACAAAGTTCATATCGGCTAATACGGTACCAATGTTGGTAACACCCGACGGTAATTGAGATTTGCTGGGTACATTTCTTGCCATGAAATTAACGACATTCTTCATATTGGCATGAGGTACGAGGTTTCCATCCAAAACCAATTTTGTATCGCTGGTCCAATTAACGCGAGGATTTTTTCGCAACTCTTTCAGCAAAGATTGTGTATTGTGACGATATTTCGTAGGAACTGATTCTACAATATCTTGAAATACCAAATCGTCATCCGTACTAAAAATAAATTTTCGTTTTGGCGGTCGAAGTCGACTGGATATGGGTGATAGAGAAGCAATTTGAGGATGAGATGTTGCTTGTTCCGTATCAATCGCTGCCGGTCGTTGTTGAGCGGGCGATAGCGGTGGAGTATGCGGCATCGGCATCGCAGGATCCCAAGGAGGTAACGGTGGTGGAATCGGAATCTGGGGAATAATAGGAGCCGGAGGCATTTGTGGCGGAGCGGGTTGCGGATTCTGAAGAGGGATCCATTCTTGGTTTTGGTGGTGCCATAGACTTAACCGAAACGAAGGAAGCCTATCACACGATCGAGTCTCAGCAAAGTTTTTACAACATTTATCTCTATTGCGACCTTGTGGAGGCTAATATTGTCGGCGATAGCATGGCCCCTTTGCTGAGAGTTATCCAAATAGGTCGAGATCAGGGGCAATTCATGTCAGTCATCTTCGATCCAGGCTACTACAAACCATTATCCAGGCACCGATTCAACACAGTGTGTAATTTATTTGGAATAAATCACCCACTGTGGTCTAAGTTGTATTAATTTGTAAATACAATGTGCATTTAACAAGCCTTGGATGCACAATGTATACTGAGAGCACCAGAGGTGCTTATGCAGAAAGTATTATTTAATATAATACTGTACACAGGTTTATTTCGATTTAATGTGTACAGTATAAGTGTATTTATTTGTAACCTTAAGTTACTTAATGTTGTAATTACCTTAATGTACAATTTGGAATTGTTTGGGGAATTTACAGCATTTATAGTTATGTATTTTGAAGCCAGGTGGCGTTACTGTGTTTTGATTGCTGCCTGTCTTATCTATACTGTATGTACACTTTCTGTCATGATGTCATGAGGTGGTGACATCACTCACTTCTCTGGAATTTTGTATGAGGACAAGATGTCTTCCAAGTGTTTTTCCACCTAGGAAATAAAACAGTTTGTTTTATTTAGGCTTTTAAACTGTGAGTTGAGTTAATATTTTACCTGTATTCACTTGTGGCATACAAGCACACTCAGTTGCGGTCACCAAGGAGGTTGACACAGCCAAAAACGAGGCATTTCCACCCTCAGTGCACCTGGAAGGCCTAACTAGGCATAATTCAGACTTTGGAAGTCAAACTTGCTGTTTTTGAGCCACAAAGTTAACCAATCAGGTTATAATTATGAAATCAATGTTCCTGACTCAACTAAGCACGCAGAACACGTTCCTGTTATCGGAATTGCTCTAAAGTGCATTTTTAGAGCCGACTTTTATTTCGACGGAGATCGGCTTGCACCGCTGTGGGAGCCGGGCCACCGCGGGCGGCATCAAGTTTCCGGGATTCCCATCGAAATTCAACTTATTGGATTTTTGCTCAAAACGCGTTCCGGTCAATACAGAAGGGCTTCTGGACCTCACCACAGTACGAAGTAGGTCCACAACGGCTTCACCATCCCCCAGCGTGCTTCTCGCACACACGCAAGCAATCGCTCAAAAAAATGCAGTTTATCCTATCCGTCGAACCGAGGTCAAAACTTTTACTATTCCTACCGGCTATCGCAATGCGAACATAGACCAAGCTTACATAGGTCAGTTTTCCAGTTGCTTGATTTTAGGTCTAGTTTCCAACGAAAGTTATAATGGCAGTTACAAAAAGAACCCGTTTGATTTCAAACATTACGATTGTGCGTGTCTAGGACACATATTGGTAAATCAAAATGGTTATATTTGTTTAAGTTGTGTTATTTGCTTGTAAGCACAATGTATGTTCTGTAGTGTACATGACATACAATATGTACCGTGCTTAGAGTGCGGATATATATGTATAGTGCAAGTAGCATTCATCATATGTGTTGTCACAGGAATGTGTTTAGTTAATTTGTAATGACTTTGTAGTTAGAATGTTGTTTAGATTATTTGCATTCTTGTGAAATAGTGTTTAGTTTATTCATTGAACATCACCCTGCCCATCTTGATGTAATGGTGATGTATTTACTGTTTTAGTTCTCTATTTGGTCAATAGATGGCGTTGGCAGTGGAAGCAGTGTGTCTCATCTACTGCCTTGTCTTGGCTCTTACATTGCTATGTGTGGGTCACATGACTTAGTCATGTGACAGAAAGTTGTATAAGTGTCAACTGACCTTTGTAGAGACACTTGCTCTAGACGGACATGACTGGTTCACAGTAGTCTAACCTGAGCTGGTCCTCGTTTTCCTCATTTTGATATAAACCTGATTTGTTTTATTTGTTAAAAATGTCTTCTTTTCAAATAACATCTTATGCTTTTTAGGTTTGTGGGGTTCCGGTTTTTGCTAAATAACTCGGCGAGTTTTGGTGCTACAAGGCTGAAACAGGCACTATTCGAAGCGCACGGGCAAGGCAAATCCAACCATGCCAATTTCATCGTCGTAGGCTCAACCGTTCGCGAGATATCGCCATTTTGGCAACGGACCGCCATTTTCAAGTTTGTGGAATTTTCCATGATATCATTCGCGTTTTTCAAGGACATTTAGGCTTGGTTGGGCCAAGTATTTATATGCATCAGAAAAATCGGAAAAACGAGAGGAATTCGATGGTTTTTGTCGCAGCTCGATCGGACTAACGGTTGCGGAGATATTTGCGAAAAACCTATGCGAGGTTTACTGGATTTTATCAAAGTGCATATTTTTCATTTGGACATTGCTTCCATTGTCCACCAAGGTCACGCCAGGGTCACGAGCCACAAAAAAGGTTAATATACGTTTGGCAGAGGCCGATATTAGGTTCAACGATGTATCTTACGTATCCGTTCAACTCGATGGTAAAAGTTATCCAGCCACTCCTCTAACACCCAACTTCTCCGGCGGTTCCGTCGCCCGCGAATTTGTTCAACTATATTCCGCTATGAATCGTGCCGACAAAGAAGTCGGATTAAACATTTCATATACCGATTACATGTATGGCGGCTACACTTTGTTCGCTTTTGACTTGACCCAGGATGGATCGGCTAGTAAGAGCCACTTTAATCTCGTGAAACAAGGAACTTTACGCGTCGAATTACGTTTCAAGAACGCGCTACCGGAAACAGTTAGTCTGCTTATTTTTGCAGAATTCCAATCTTTGATCAAAATCGATAAAAATTGTAACGTCATTTCCGAGTTTTAAAACAATATGAACACGTTACAAATCGACCAGATATTGAAGAAAAGCTGTCTTTCAAAGTTTCGAGGCGTTTATCCGATCGACGCTTTGGTTACGTTACCAATTATTTTAGTTATCCGATTAAAATTTAGTTTTATTTCTTCTATACTACATGATTATAATTGTTTGCTACAAGTTTGTAATAGTTTTTTACGATTAAATATGTTATAATCCAAATTAAAGGACTTGTTTTATTTTAGTTTCATTGTTCTAAACGTTATATTGATTCTGGGTGTGGTCATGGAAGCTTGAGCAGGGATTTCGTGCTTCCAATGCTTATTTGTCGGTGGATGCATAATGAGTAAAGAACCGTGGGCTAGATCAATCGAAAACGGTTTGACCAAAAATTGCTTATTGACGGGAGACAATTTAAATTTCCGAGTGGCTCCAAACGACAAAGAAGCTATCGGACTGGTTTTATCCAAATCTGGTTCGTCGTCACGATGGGCCCCGATCTTGTCTCGGCCATCCGCATAACGATTAACCAAAGGAAAATTAAATTTTGGCCCACCGGACTCGTAAATTATATCCCGCAAAGCCTCGATCAATGGTGTCCAAGGTCTGACCGGAATCTTATTCCCCGAAAAGGTGTAAGTCAGGTTTTTGTTGTTGCTGTAAGCAACCTGCTTTCTTGGGATCGGGAACCATTGACCGTAAACTTTAACACGTGCGAGACTACCCATATAATACTCCGTTTCTCATTCGAGTTGCTCGAATATCCAATCGGCCGTAGACTTGTTAAACAGTGGTTTGCACGAAATGCACAATCCACTTTTTACGAGTTTGATAGGTGGCAATAATTCCTTGGCCAGACCAGCCATCAGGAACGTTAAAATGCTGGTCATTAAACCGTATCTACAATTTAGGAGGAGAAAAAAATCAATAAGACAATATATTAAATTAAAATTATTTATTTGCCAAAAACATGTAATGATACAATTAATAACCGTAAGGTACAATTAATAACCGTAAGGTACAATTAATAACCGTAAGGTACAATTAATAACCGTAAGGTACAATTAATAACCGTAAGGTACAATTAATAACCGTAAGGTACAGTTTCCCAATTCCCATCCCCGATTAAGACTCGTTTGTTGGCAACTAGCCGATACACTTTATTCTCTCTCGTTGTGTACAAATTGTGATGCTTGTTTACAATTTTATGCGGATTAGTGGTAATTACGGTTTCTATTTTGTCTATATTTTGAACCAATTTTTTCATTAAATCCATATGGATGATTTTGCTAGTTTGCTAGTTCCCAAGTACCAATAAAAGATCGGCTTTCATCGTCGTGATGGCACTCTTCTAAACTCTTTTCAACAGTGCACGTTCGGCACAAAGAGAAGAAGAGCTTCTTTTCGTGTCTAAATGGCAGGACCGGATGATACAAACCACGAGGCGCCAAAATTTTACATTTCACTAATCCCTCGACTCCTCTAATGTCCGTTGATCCTTCAAAGTCCGTTATTATTTCAGGGTGGCCTACGGCAAAGTTTGTATCGTACAATACGAATGGATATAAAGAGCAAATATCGGAAAACATATTTTTTTGTTAATTTTAACTTCTTTAAGCAAAGCTATAGGCTCACATCGGCCACCGTAATAAGCATCTTGGGGTCGTATATTCGAAACGTACTCTAAGTCTCGCACAAAAGACCATAATTTTTCATTTTCAGTCTTTTCCTGCTGAAATTCGCAGTCCCACTTTTCAACAACGACGTATCGGTTTTTTTGAAGTACCCGCGTTTGATGCCTCGTTTTTTGGTAGGCTTCTTCCAATGTTAGATTTCCGTACGGTATTGTTTGAGAGTATCGTCTCGTTGTGAAACAACGAGGGCAGCCGTGAAATGCGCAACCGTGGTATTTGATAGAAGCTGAATTGGAACCATCCGAAAATTCATCCACAAAGTTATCCAAAACTTTAACTTCACCACCATTTCTCGCGTGTTTAATATGTACACCGTAGAGTTTCATTTCCCACTCTAACCATTTGCAACAAATGTTGCTGAAACGACGGGCCGGAAATAAGCCACTCTCTGGAATAAGAGTGAGTTCCGAGTCGTTCAAGTAGCGCAGCCTGAACAATTGGTTGCACGCCGATGCAAAAGTAAACGCGTTAACTAACGGATCAATTTGGTTGTCTGAGACTTGTAAAAATAAGTCCCAAAACTTTAAAGTGGCTGCTGCCAACAAAAGTACATCGGAAGTGCAGTACGTTTGAATTTCCAACTGAAAATCGTACTGTTTGGCTTTCTGTTCATCGTACCATTTCATGAATGCGGCTCTGGGCCCAGGTTTCATACCATCCGGGTCAAAAAATTTCGAGTCGGGGAACAAACCCACATAATTTTGGTTCTCGGACGTGTTGAAAAAGTGTGGGAAATATCCCTTCTTCAACTCAGTTATCCCAAAAGCAGCCGATAGTTGAGCCAAAGGCATAGGCAGAAAATTGAAACTATCGACGAACCGAATTCCCAAATACTCCAGAAACATTATTTTATTTCCCCGAAGTATGACTTTCGGGGTTTCTTTCTTCTCGATTATATACTGCAGTATAAACTGCACATCGAAAGCTTGACCATAATGCGATATTGCCGTAACATTTTTAAATGCAAAATTCCGAAATAAGAATTCGCAAAAATCGAAAGTTGCTTTCAAACCACTAAACACATGCAGCTTTTTACCGCAGTCTATGCAAATTGATTCTCGATCAGCGTCTTTGCAAAGATCGCAACAGAACAAACAAATCAATAAATTGACCTCGTGCTGGAAGAATTCTCTGCCTTTTTGGTCCGTTACATCGGACAGTTTGTTTTGCATCATTTCCACGTCAAAGAAACAGAATTTTGGTTTTAAAACCGGATTTGATGGCTTATAACGCTGAATATAACAGCAGTGTGTATCTGGAACCATCTTTTTGCAAGCTCGGCATTTGGGCGAGAGAGAATAAATCAACAATTTTTAAATTTTCAAATGCTTTATCAAACCAACATTACAAAAATCCCATTACAATTAAAAACCAACACCAATTACAAGTACAAAAATAAAATAAAAAATAAAACACTGACAAGATTAGGTTATATAATAATAAAAAAATCACTTTACCCTTTCTTGGGATTGAGGGTTGTAGTGGAATTATTCGACTTTTTTTCTTTGTTGGTGGTTTTTCTTCCTGTTCTTCTTTTTCTTCTTCGGTGCACGAGTTAATTATCTCCGGTTCTTCGTCGGTCTCGTACAGAACCTTGTCAACGAATTGGCTCTGTTCGACCGCTTGTTTCTTCTTTAGATCCGCTTCATAAGCTTTTTTAATATCCTCTTGGTCTGGTAAATCCACGTTTTTGCTGTCAGCTTCAGTAGCTTGTGCCTCTAGCTCTAACAATTCTGCTTGCTGTTTTCTCAATTGCTCTTCTAACTGGCTTTGCTTTAGTTTGGTGATGCTCCAGCGGACGCTGTGTTGAGATTGAATGATTTTAGCAAAGTCAGAAGCTGCCAGGCTGATTTGTTTGTCATCAAACTGAAATAAATATAAAAATAAATAAACAATAAAGTTGTGAACTTGAAAAACAATTATTTATTTTTTAAACTTACTTCACGACTTAAAGTGAGGACCACTTTATTTGGTTTTTGTCGTTTTTCGATCTTGGCCGAGTACTTGGATTCACCCAATGTTACTGTAGAGACGGTAGCTCCTGGTTTTCGACAGTTACTAATTTTAGATTTTATTATGGACCAATATTCTTCAAATGCGGCCCAAGCTTCGTTGTTGAATGCTAGACCTTTCGCTGTAGGCACCAGGTCTGTGCTGCCTGGTTTCGTAGAGCAGTGTCGAATGTGTGTTAAGATTTTTTCTTTATAAACATTTACCATAAGGTATATGTCTCCAGACACTGGATATGTGTGTTGTCGTGGATGGGTTGCCATGAACTGAAAAAAAGAAGAATAAGAAAAGAAGTTTTAATAGATTATCTGTCATTATTTTAAAATTTTGTGTTTGGTACTTTTAAATTATTGTTATTTTTTATTTTTTTTAATTTGACGTTTTAAGTTGCCATTTTAATTTTTGAATTTGGCGCTTAAGTTGACATTTTAATTTTTTTTGAATTTTTGAATTTGGTGTCTTAAGTTGTCATTTTAATTTTTTATTTTTGAATTTGGTTGTCCTTAAGTTATCATTTTATTTTTTTATTTTGAATTTGGTGTCTTAAGTGGTCATTTTATTTTATTTTTATTTTATTTTTGAATTTGGTGTCTTAAGTTGTCATTTTAATTTTTGAATTTGGTGTCTTAAGTCATCATTTTATTTCTTTTTATTTTTGAATTTTGTGTCTTAAGTTGTTATTTTATTTTTTTTTATTTTTGAATTTGGTGTCTAAGTCATCATTTTAATTTTAATTTTTCTATATTTTGAATTTTTATTTTAACTTCACTTTAAAAAGTTTTTATATTCTAAGTTTAAATTTCTCACTTGAAAAAATTTTCTTGATTCTGTTGGACTTGAACACAGGAGTCCACGTTCTATAGTTTAATACTCTAACCATTAGGCTATTATCAACTATATATAAACTGAACCTGGAACTATATGTTAAAGTTATTATTATTTTTTTTTTTATAATTATTTTTAGTTTTACAATTTATTTAACTTCTTCTATTTCAGTTTCTGCTTCTTTAGTTTCTTTTATTTCAGTTTCTGCTTCTTTAGTTTCTTTTATTTCGGTTTCTTTGCTTTCTGTTTCCTGGTCTTCTTCTGACTCCACTTCTTCCATGGAGTCCATTGATTCTTCTCTCGGAAAGAATTGGACTCCATTATGAAAGTACTGGGTATTGGGTATTGGGTATTGGATGGGTAATACTTTCAATTGAGTCATCCGACTCATTACCCGATTCATTATCTTCGGGGGCAATTTGGGCATTCAGCGTGCCAGCACGTTAACCCCAATCCAATTTCACAGTCTTTCCAACCGCAGTAATTGGAGAGACTATTGAATTGCTTTGTAGGGTCCATTTCTTTAACTAAGTTAAACTATTGTTAGGGAGGGTATAAAATAAAATCAAATCATACTTACTAATTGCTGGAAGTTGCTGGAAGTTGCTGGAAGTTGTTGGAAGTTGCTGGAAGTTGCTGGAAGTTGTTGTTTGCTGAGACAGACAGAGAGCTGATGTCTGAACTGTGAAAAGAGTCCAGCTTTTATCCAAAATATTGGGGCTAAAATTTAAATCTTAAATGAGTTCGAAGACCAGGACCTTGGAAGAAAAGGTCAAAAATTTTAACCTAAAAGGTTCTTATCTCAAAACATAAAAATTTGACAAAAATTAATATTTTTTCTAGTTTTTTTTTTTTGTTTCTAAAAGCTTTATATGACCTGTGTCACCGCTTGTGTCTATAAACCTAATTTTCTCTCTCTCTCTCTCTAAAAGTTTTTATTATAACCATTACTATTTTTTTCTAAATGTTTTTGAAAAAATGTGTCTCCTTCAGTATATGAAAAAAGAAAAAAAGAAAAATATTATATTAACTATTTATTGTTTGATTATTTTTTTTTACATTGAATGTTTTTGAATTTTATATTGAATTTATATTGAATTTTACATTAAATAGTTTTTAATGGTGTATAAACCAGTCTTGGAAACTTAATGTGGTTGTATGAACACTTAAATTTTTTCCACTCTTCATCTCCTGCTGGGTATCTCCTGCTGGTTTTGATACTAAAATTAGAAAAAGATTAATTTTTAAATAAAAAAAATAAATAAATAAAAAAAAAAACAATAATGCTTACTTTTAACCACAAATCCGGTTAAAAACAAATCACAAACAAAAAAATTAAGCCTAAAAAGGCTCTTTTAAGTAAATGGGTCTAAAAAGAAAAAATAACTTAGTTAGTTTCACTAATTTATAACTTGAGTTTAGTAGTTTACCTTTTCAAACCAGTATTTCTGCACTTGAATTGGTGGTGTAATTTGGTGGTGAGTAATTTGTACTTCTTCTACTCCCCCTTCCTCCTCTATTTCAGTAATTTCAACCATTTTTCTATTTTCTATTTTTCTATTTTTCTATTTCTATTTTTCTATTAACCATTTTTTATTGATACTTCCTTGTTGCGATATACTGCCTGCAGAGTGGAGGTCTCTGGTGTTGAATATCCAAAGTGCTCCTCACTCCAACTTGTGCCTGCAGAGTGAGGGTCTCTGGTGATGTAAATTTTCAATCATTTATAACTCTGGTATCAAAACAAATATGTCAGAAATAATCTAATTTTTTATTATGTTTTTATTATGTTTTATTATGTTTGTTATGTTACATGTTTTTAATTTTTATTTTGTTTAAATAAAAGATGAAAAAATTATATCACTAAATTACATTTTAATAGAAAAAAATTTATTTCACCAAATTACTATTTTTTTTATTAATTTATTTTATTTTTTTTATTTTTAAATTTGTAATTTTTAAATTATATTAGAAATTAAAAAACCAAAGTTAAACATGTGAGAATTTAGGGTCAGTCCATTTCTGAATTTGGAATAGGGTGGGGAGAGCAAGAGTGATCAACTGTAGAAAAAATGATTAAGTTGGGTTTGGGTTAGGGGTGGGTCTCGAATGGCGGCCATTTTGAATAAATTAAGTGTTCTATATCACCATCCATACTACTCGCTGCTCTTATTAAGACATCATGCGATATCCCTACACGGCGGATCCGCGTGCTTGCATAGATAGGTATTGTTCCAATCGTCAGGTGGGCGGCTCCAACGTCCCCGTTTTTAGAGGACGCAGATATCAAAGCGAATACAGAAGTATGAGATCATTTTCGTGCAACAACACGCTTGAGACGGACGTTCCATTGACGGAACAGCGACGTCAGATTCAAGAAGAGCAACCGCGAGGAACTTTGCGAACGTTAAAGCGTAGACCTGAAACGATTAATGAAGTAAATAAGAGAAGAAAAACAACGAAAAATATAATCGAAGCTAGTGAGAGAGTGTTGAGTTTTCTTAACGACATTGGAGTTCAAACAGGTGGACGGCGACGACGAAGGCGAGTTGGTAAAAAACGTAACTCTGTCGTCAAGCATGCGAACAATCAGTCGCGCACGAGACGTCGAGGTAAGCGTACATCTAAGCCAAAATCTCGAAAACGAAAAACGCTTCGTAAACCGAAGAAAACTAAAAAGTGCTGTAAAACTAGAAAAAAAAGTGTTGTAAATTGAGTAAAAGAAGAGGAATAAAAGCGAAAGAAACGGACATATTTAAAAAGTAAACTATGGCATTTTATCCGCACGAGAGCTCGCTCGAGGACACAACTAAGGGCCTCGAAATTTTCAAACTTTTTCTGACTCAAATTACTGTGCAGGATAACTATTGGGCCGAGTTCCTACCCATCAGTTCAATCACAAATAATCAACCATTAGAATTCACCGTGACCGGCTCACCGGACGAGTATCTAAATTTAAATCAAGTTTATTTGCTATTGACAGTTAAAGTGAGTAATGCAAAGGGTGATGTGTTGGTAAAAACGATAGTGGCGGATCCGGATGAAAATGTCGGAGCTGTAGCCGGTAATAAAGTGGCACCAGTTAATTTGTATCTGCATTCGTTGTTCAGCCAATTGTATATTTATTTAAACGATCGTTTGTGTACATCCTCAGACGGATTGTACGCATATCGTGCTTTTCTCGAATGCCTTTTAAACTCGTCGGATGACATAAAGGACTCTTTCATGTCAGCACAGATGTTTTATCGCGATTACGGAGGACATTGTGCAGTCAATGATCGACCGACAAAATGAAAGATAGAAGCTCTTATGGCATTGTCAAACGATATCATCGATTGTTTGGAGTGGGGGCGATTGGAAAAGTGCAGATGTTTGGACGTTTGCACACCGACATTTTTAATCAACCCCATTTCCTAATTCCTGGTGTAACTATGCGCCTTCGTTTGTCAAGAACCAAGGACGCGTTCAATTTACTTTCGCCCGAAGCAAATGCAGATTACATTTCTACAATAAAAGCAGCGACTGTTTGTTAAAAAATTTGTACCTAGCGATAGCGTGTTGGTTGCTCACACGCAAGCATTGGCTCAGAAAAATGCGAAATATTCGATAAAAAGAGTTGAAATGAAAGTGTTTAATATCGCAGCCACTCATCGCGATGCCAGCATTTCGCACGCTTATTTGGGACAGTATACCCTAGTTTATTGGTTTTTGGATTAGTGGATAATGCTGCATTTAACGGAACTTACAAAACAAATCCTTTTAATTTTGAAAGTCTTGATCTCAGTTATGTCGCGCTTCATTTAGATGGTAAAATGATTCCGAGATCGGCTCTGTTGCCAGATTTTAAGAACGGACTTGTAGCTCGTGAATTTTGCTCGCTTCATCAAGCACTGAATCGCGATAATCAAGATTTGGGTGTGGCAATTTCTTTTACAGACTATGTTCTCGGTGGGCTTTGTTTATTTGCTTTCGATTTAACGACAGATGGGTCGGCGACGCAATCTCACTTCAATTTAATTAAACAGGGAACATTACGCATTGATTTGAAATTTTGTGAACCACTACCTACCACCACAAGTCTTATAGTATATGCTCAATTTCAAAGCCTCGTAGAAAGACCACTAACGCAAGACCACTAAATTCCCTAATCAGATATAAAATTATTGCTAACATCTGTTCGGACATCTCGGAAGAAGCACAGCCGACACCTTGCGATGTCAACCCTTAATAACCACATCAGCAATTTATCTCATATCTGGCTAACCTATTGTTTACAAGTGAATTTCGATTTCACTCGTATCTACTTTAAATAATTGAATTAAGGTTTAACTAGATTTTACTTTAACTCTAATTTGATAATCTTACGAGATATTAACAAAATTTCCTGAACTAATAATTTTATTCGGCCTGTGTGGACAGTCTACTCACAGGAATACAGGTGTCCGATCTCATGCCGCTAACTAGAGGGGTTATGGGTGTCCCTTGCTAAATGGAACAAGAAAACACCCGTTGCAATTTCCCGAATTAAATTGCAACCTAACATCTCGGTAGAACCTCCACGTGTGACGGTCATTTCTCCGAGGGCATTGTCTAGTGACAGTGACCACGAGGAGAGGGCGTTTACACACAAAATCTAGCCGAGATAAG
>AFFK01020682.1:0-17792 GCA_000239455.1 Strigamia maritima | reverse complement strand
ATATCTAAGTATTTACATAGTTCTGTTATTTTCTCTCTAGTTACACGTTTGGTTAATATATCAGCTAAGTTCCTTTTAGTATAGATATATTTTAAACTAAATAAATCACTTTTGTAATGCTCTCTAACAAATTGTAATTTGACATCGATATACTTAGTTTTGGAGTTCTCAACATCGTTACGTATAAAATGCATACCGGCTTGGTTATCACAATTTACCATTATCTTTCCAAAATCTAAGTTCCGAACATTACCTATCTCATCCAAACAACGCCTAAACCAGATTATCTCCTTGACTAATTCAGACAGCGCTATTAACTCCGCTTCCATAGCGCTCATCGTCACCAGACTCTGCTTTGTCGTTCGCCAAAGAACCAAGTTATTTCCAATTGTTATTAAATAACCCGTTACTGACTTTCTATCTGGTATAGTCGTCGCCCAGCTTGCGTCCACATAGCAATCAACTTTCAAATTAGAATTTCCACTCAAATGGATACACTTATCCTTCGTACTCACAACATAATTCCATAAATGCATTATACAACTCTAATGTATAAGCTTTGGTTTTGCGTTGTAACGCGCTATAATACCGATCGCAATTGAAATATCCGGTCTCGTATACCTCGATATGAATAACAATATGCCAACCATTGTCCGATAGGGATACTGACTAGCATCCAAAACATCACCCTCAAGATTCAATACAGCTAGATCGAAACCCTCCTTAAACGGTTCGGCAACCTTCTTGAAAATATAATTACTAAATCGTTTAGATAGTTCCTCAATATAAGAAGTCTAGCTGAACTTAATACCTTCTTTCTCTTGAATGATGTCAATCCCCAAGAAACGTTTTGTCTTTCCCAAGTCTAAACACTTAAAAGACTTATTTAATAAGTTAATAACATGTAACTTAATGTTACCATTCTTGGCAAAAATAAGAATATCATCAACATAAAATAAAATAATGGCATCCCATTTAAATCTGTATACACATTGAGTGGAAGTGAATTTTACAAAACCTAGATTGATTATCTCATCATTTAGTTTCAAATACCCCTGTCTGCCCGCCTGCTTTAAACCATATAAAGATTTGGTCAACTTCCAAACTTTAGTTTTCCCAACACCCAAAATATCAGGAATAGACGTATAAATGTATTCAGGCAGATCACCGTACAGAAAGGCACATTTAACATCTAAATGTGTATCGACCCACTTAAGAAATAATACTAGAATAACAAAGAACAACCTAACAATAATAAAATTGACGACAGGATTGTATACTTCGGTAAACTCTGTACCATAGTTTTGTAGAAAACCTCTCGCAACAAGTAGTGCGCGATGACGTATGACTTTGCCCTCAGCATTCTTCTTACGAACAAAAACCCATTTATGATCTAGTACTTTCATTTGTGGAGTCTTATCAACTTCTTTGAAAATATTTCTCTCTCTGAGAGTCTCAACTTCGTCACCCATAGCTAATTCCCAATCAGACTTATCAGGAGAAGCTATGACCTCAGAATACGTAAGTGGGTTTGCCAAATACACATTGGAACATTCCAAACCCTCGAAATAAACGGCTAAATCAACTAAATTGGATACGGATGTTGATGACATGTGTGATTCATCAGGTGAATCGGCATCAGGAGAATCCATTGCCCCCCATCGCCAACATTCCGTATGTCACATGGACCCATATAAGGATTATTATACTTGAATGAATCCTTAACATTTTCCCTCGAGTAATCAATCTTATTGTCCTCACAATATTTCATAACTGATTTAGCTGAACGAAATTTTTGGCCTTGGTATGATAAGGTCGCATCATAACGATTAGGATGCTGTGCCGTAGCTGGACGCTGTTTGTCCACTCTATCCCAATTACCCATAGACCCTGACTGCCCCTCATCTTTAACAACCACCTTTGGAATTGAAGAAGTTGGGATAGGTAAAGTCACCTTGGGATTAGGAGTTGGGTTAACAGATTTCCCCCGGTTCCCATTATCATCCGGTCCAAAACTGATAGAACTCTTCATTGCATCAGCATACGAAGACTCAATGAATCTCACATCTTTAGTATTATATACTTTGTCTTCCTCAGGATCATATACCCTGTAGCCCTTGGTGTTCCATGACTACCCAATCAAAATGCTCTCCTTTGATACAGGACCTAATTTGCTATCACGTTGTGTTTTGGGTTGTAAACGATAACATTTAGAACCTATCACTCGAAAATAGTGTATATTGGGCTTACGATTGAATATCCGCTCATAAGGTGTTTGGCCTTCTAATAACTTTTGACTCAAACGATTCTTAACATGTGTGTAGGCCATAAGTACTTCTGCCCACCACATACGATCCATATGATCATCTACAATTGTAGCCCTCAATGCCTCAATGGCTGACCTATTAAAATGCTCGGCCACACCATTCATATGTGGTGAATATATGTTCGTGACTTCGTGTTTGATATTATGGGTTTTACAAATCTGCTTTAATTTATTGTTACAATATTCTGTCCCATTATCAGACCGCAAACGCTTAATTTTAGCTCCCGTTAATCTTTTAATGAAACCAATATAATCCTTAAAGCAATCGATAACCTGAGATTTTGATTTCATAACATATACTTTAACCTATCTAGTATAATCATCTACGAAAGACACATAATATTTTGCACCACCTTTACTTTCATATTTGGTGGGTCCCCATACGTCAGTGTGTACTAAATCTAAAACCCCCGATGATGTAATTTTAGTTTTAGCCTTTCCATTTTGTTTAGCTTTAATGCACGTGATACAGTTCATTTCTTTTTTAACCAACTTGGGTAATCCCCTGGCAATATCCCCTTTTGACATATTAACCATTGAATCAATATTAGTATGCATCATTCTTCGATGCCATAACTCTAAATCCCCAATTGATTTATTTTCGATAACATTAACTTTCCCATTAATTGAAGTTGACTTAACTTCATTGGAATCAGAACTGTATCCAGTTGCAGACAACTTAAACAAACCTTTACTTCTAGTAAATTTTAATATTGGTTTATTGACTTTGTTACGAACCAATATTTTATCTTGTTTGTCCGACCACGTGCAGCTAGCTTCCATAGCACGTGAACCACTAATCAAATTTCTTTTGCCAGTCGGCGCAAACCCGACATTATTCAAAACTATTTTCCGGGTCTCATTGTTAATCAAATGAGTAAATTTAACGGTATCTACTCCTTCGACGTTGAAGGTCCCCGAATACGCATTCATTTGATATGGTTTCCCCATAGATAGTTGTGAAAATAAAGATTTGTCATGACATAAGTGTGTGCCCGAACCCGTGTCCCAGATCCATTCGTTATCTGGCGATGACACACTCATTGTATCGATAATTAGGGCGTCTTCATCTAGTGCCATCGAGAAAGACACAGAGCTACCCCCACTTGCAACGTTAGGCTTCCTCCTCTTACAGGACGCTAAATAATGACCTAAAGTCTCAAATTTTCAAATTCCTCGATCAACATCGCCTCAACTTTACTGGGAATAAAATCTGTATTGGGCCAACGATGCATCACACTAACTGCATTGTGATACTGGGGTGGAAGGGTACAAGTTATTCGATACGCAATGCCGTCGTCAGGGATTTTCTTGCTCACTAACTCTAAATCTCTAGCTAACTGGATAATTCTGTTTTGAAATAAAATGATGCTTTCATTTTCTCTCATCTGTGCAAGATGAAATTCACCCAGTAACCTCGAAATACGAGCCTTTGACTTGGGCTCAAAAGTTTTGCCCAATTTATCCTATCTTTCAACTGGCCCCACCAAACCATCCAACAAGCATTTCAGTTTATCCTCTATGCCAAGAAAAATAATTCCACCCGCTTTGGATTGATCAGTATCGAATTGGCTAATAACATCTGCAGTTGCCCCGGCAACAACCGCATGTTTCGGATCAATAAATTTACTTAATCCCTTACTGGCTAAGCAGGCCAACATGTCCCGCTTCCAACTAACAAAATTATGTTCATTAAGCTTCTTAAAGCTCAATACACTATCACGTTCAGTCATATTGAACGGAAACGTGATCCCAAAAATGAAATAAATTAATTATATGGATTAAAATCCTTAAATCCACAAAAATTTCCCGTAATATTGAACCTAAAATTACGAGACTAGCTAAACACATTAACTAAACCAGTTAATGCTAGAAAAAGCTCGAAAATGCCAAAAATAAAATCCTAAATTCAAATATTTTCTTGAAAAAATTTTCAAAAAATTCTCGGAAATGTGTTAACAAAACGTGTTAACCTTAAGTAAGAATCCAAAATACACGCCTAAAATTTGAAAATCAATTCTACGTTGGAATCTAAATTCTAAATTCCCAAAAAAATCAAATATTGCACTAAAAATTTGAAAAATACAGAATTTTCTCCAAAAATTCGAAAATGAATTGATAAATTCAATAATACTAAATAAATAACTCTCCTAATCCCCTCAAACTCGCTAAATATTGCAAGATTCAACTTGAATCCGCAAAAGCAGTCAAAAATTCAATTAATGACTCAATAAATATCAATAAACCTTTGGAGGTCAAATCCGACCTTTCCGAAACTGAAAGATCGCTCAAAATAAATAAAATAATCACGACAATTTCCCAACCAAAATGATAGATAGGGAGGCACCATGTACCAGATCCTCGGGATGAAAAGAAAAGTCCCTTAAGGTTAGGTAGCCTCGAAGGTGAAAAATTGGAAAAAGGACAAATAATGACAACAATAAAAAGCAAAAGATCTCCAACAAAGGAGTGACGGCTTCGAGATGTTGGCTTCAATGGTGAAACCCTTTCACAATTGTCCGTGAATTGATGTCCTCGTAGTCTTCCGTGAAAGTCACGACGGTCACACGACGAAAATGGCTCACAAGTCGAAAAACGTCCAAAAATCGTCGAAATTGCTCTGCAAATCGCCGAAATCCACTCGAAAATGACGAAATACTTCTTCACAAGCAGCCGAGAAGTCGCGCAGCACAGCAAAAATCCAAAAATCGACGAATTCCGCTCGAAATCGCCAAAAACTGGTCCGTAAACCGCCGAACCACGCTCGAAAATGATGAAAATCCACGTGAAAAGCGGCCAAAAAGTCATACAATATGTCGAGCGTCCGGTTGGATCCAAAACTCCGTCTGGCTTGGTCCAAACACGATGAAAAATGTCGAAAATGGCGCTCGAACTTTGAAAAATAAAGAAGCGGCAGTAAAATGCCCAAAAACGATATAACAGTATAAATACCTTTGTTTGTCTCGCTAAGAACAGAGACAAACTGTTACAGCTCACAATTAGGCCTCGAAAATCAGCGTTAGGCCTCGAAAAACACCTGTCTGGCTCATACGAAATGAGCGCAAAAACGCTCAAAAACACTGAAAATCCTCTTAAATGCATTGGAATGCAGTAGAAAACCTGCTGAAACCCATAACCATGTTGAAATATAGCAAAGTTGAGTAGAATCCAGTGTTGACAAGCAGAAATAAAGAGCCAGGTGTGTGCAGAACAAACGCAAATATGTGAGTGCTAAGTTTTATTTAAAAACCATGACAACTGGTGCCAAATCTACGGAGCCTTAGAATGGCCAATACATAAAATAACTCTAAACATAAAATCATACAGTGACTTACTGGTAACATATAATAAAATAATATAATCAATAAATAGGATAAATTCAAATAAAAACGAAATATATTAACAACATTAAATAAACTGTGAGTTTGTTCATTTTATGTGGAATTCATCCACATGTGTAGGCCATATAAGCGAATACAATCGCGGGCCTTTTGTATCGGTTCTGTGGCACAATACGCGGGATTTGCGTACCATGCTCAACGGGAAGCCTAACTAGGCTTAGTGCGCCAATCAAGGGTATCGCGAGCTCTTACCGGCGACGGGATGTCGCGTTCAACTTTGGCCAACGACAAGCGATCGCGTGCGGCATGAAAACAACAGCTTCCCGGCAAATTTAAAAAAAAACGAATGTATGTGGTTTTTGGCCTGTTTGAGACTCGCCATTGCTCTCTCGAAATATTTGACCGCTTATGTTCATGGTAGCAGAGGATGGTTCTGCAGGGAAGCCAACCGTTTTGCTCCTAGGATTTATTTGGGGCCCAGTTCGGTAATTATATATTTTCGAATTTTCGGACTTTTTCTGCCGCTTTTCGCTTGTTTTTGCAGCTATCTCGCCATGGGAAAGGATGATGGCAAAGAAACCAAAGCCACAGGGATCAAGCAGCTCAGCAAAAACAACTACATAACCTGGAAGCGTGACATTCAGTTGTTACTCGAGGAAAATGACCTCTTCGTGTTCACCGACGAGACAGGCACCGCCAAGGAACCGCCTGCGACGGCAACAGAGGAGGCTAAAGCAAAATATGCAAAAAGGAAATTGCGTTCATGTGCGATCCTCATCAATTCCGTTTTCGAGGAGTTCCGTGATGCAGCTGTGAAACATGCTACAACCAAGCTGGTTTGGGAACACTTAAAACAAGTGTTTGAGCCCAGTTCTCGATCTCGAAAAGCAAAATTACGCGAGGATTTTTGCCTTATCCAAAGGAAAAATGACGAGTCAATGAGCACTTTTATCGACAGAGTTGATACGGCTGGAAAAGAAGTCGAAGCACTCAAGATGACTGCTGCAGAGGAGCGCACCTATACACTGATCAATCGTGTCGGCGACGGATTCGATAGTTTGCGGCAAATAATCGATCAATGGGATGACAACAAATTTACTTTTGAAAATGTCAGCATGGCCCTTCTTGCTGAAGATAATTATCGTCGTTTGGAAGCCGAGAAGTCCGCCAAGACCAGTGTTGAGGACAACAAGGCCTTTTCTGTGACATCTCGCCAGAAACCAAAGTCGAAATTTGGCAAAGGCTCGCCAAAGGCGACTGAAAGTGAAAATGTGTCCGCTCCAAGTGCGTCGTCTGCTTCTGGTGATCAGCGCAATACAAGTGATAGGTGTTTTAGCCTCCAGTGTTTTAATTGTTCTGGCCTTGGCCATTTTGCAAAGGACTGTCCGAGCCCTAGAAAGAAGCGTGACAACCGAAATGCGAATAACAGTGTTGTGAAAAATAGTGATAAGGTTTTGAGTGTTAAGAGTGGTAAGAGAGGTGCCTTTTATGCTCATCCTATTTTTGATTCCCATGATACTGTTGCATTGTCTAGTGTTTTGTCAAATGACACCTTCTATTTGGATTCTGCCTGTACGAATCACGTGTGCTCAAATAAAAGTTTATTTGTTAATTTTAAGTCGATTAAGCCGGTCCCACTTGAGTTAGGTGAGGGCTATTCATCCATAGAAGGCATAGGAGATATTGAGCTTATCACGTATGATTTGGATGGAATCCAAAATGAGGTGACATTGAAAAATGTTTGTTATGCGCCAAAATTCAAAAGGAATTTAATTTCTGAGTCAAAGTGTGACAAAGCGAGTTATGATGTGCACACCCATAAGGGTATTAAGAGTGTTTATAAAACTAATTTTGATGATTGTATGTCATATGCAAAATTGAATTCTGAGCATGGGTTATACGAATTAGTTGGTAAAGCCAAGTTGGCTAGTGGCGTTTTAAGTGCAGATGTTACAATTGATAAATCATGTAATGCTAATCTGTCGGATTCAATTTTGGCAAATAAAAAAGATCAAAATCATTTAAGTTTGGTTGAGTTATGGCACCGTAGATTGGGCCATCAGTATTCACGTGGTTTGAATTACTTGGTTGGAAATACGCAAGTTAAAGGGATCGAAATCCCAAAACGGGTTGAAAAATTAAATTGTGAAGTTTGCAAGGTCGCCAAATCCAAGAGGGCCACTTTTGCAAATAAGGAGTCAGGATTAACTGTTTCTGAGCCACTTGGTCTCTTGCATATGGATTTGTGGGGGCCAAGCCCTGTTGAGTCTTTAGGTGACGCAAAATTTTTATTTTGCATTGTTGACGATGCAACCCGCTATGCTTGGGTATTTCCAATTAGAAATAAAAGTGACACCTTTCAAACATACGTTAAGTTTCAAAAACGTGTTGAAAGGATGTCAGGTCATAAAATCAAGGCAGTCAAAACGGATTTGGGTGAATTCATGTCAAATGAGTTTGTCAAGCATCTAGAGAGTGAGGGTGTTGATGCACAGCGTACTAATGCATACTCACCTCAGATGAACGGAATTGCCGAGCGCGTGAATCAATCCGTGCATGATGGCGTCCGTGCTATTTTAGACGAAACTCAACTTCCTGACCAACTCTGGGCTGAATTGGCTTTGATGTTTATTTATCTCAAGAACAGGTTCCTACATAGTGGTATTAATAATCAGGTCCCCTATATTTTATTCAGGAAACGGGATCTACAGCTTAAACATCTTAAGATTCTGGGCTCATTAGCATACGTCCATGTTCCGACGTCTAGGAGAGAATCCAAACATGCCCCTCGTGCATGGAAAGGCGTGGTGGTCGGGTATGCTTTGTCAACCCGTGGGTACAGAGTTTGGGACCCATCCACAGACGACGTAGTGGAATCTAAGCATGTGGAAGTTGACGAGTCTCGTAATTGGTCGGAATTTGAATCTGTTAATACGGACGGCAAGGCAATTGATAAGCCTGAATTAGATAAAGAAGAAATTTATTATGATGCCGAAACAATAACAGATTCGGACGAAGACAGTAGTGATGATGATAATGGGAATGTGGGATCAGATGCCCCAAAACACGTAATGTTGCCCACACCAGTTAAGCCTACAATTGTTTTGCCAACACAGGTTGAAATACAAGTCCGGGCTGAGCAGATAGCAGGCACACCACTGCCCAGCAAAGTTACTGCTAGGGCTAAGGATGTTAAGTCCAAGGCTGGCGAGGGAATCTCTAGCAAAAGAGTTTCCACAAAGTCCTGTGTACGTGGGATGCCAGGTTGGGTCAAAGAAGTGGTGGTATGCCAAAAGGAAGTTACTGCTGGAATGTAGGATACCTATTTTTGGGATCCCAGTGGCGTGGGCACTTTAAGGTCCAAAGCTGAGATTAAAAGGCATTGTCTGCTCAAGAGGCTCCCATGTGATGACAATGTCATGGGAAAATTCGTGTTTGAGCCTCGTGTTTCAGCTGGCAGTGAGCCAGATGAGCCAATGGTTTCTCCATTGTTGGTGGTCCTAAGAGGTTGGGTGGAAGTCCAAATGCGCCTACCTTTATGGTACCTTGGATATCCCAATTCATATGAGGATTCCAAAGGGCGCTATTGGTGATGGGTCAACCCATACTTGGCTGCTCACCAAAGCCCTCTATGGCCTCCACCAGAGTGGAAGAATGTGGTATCAGGCTCTAGACCTGGACCTCCAGGAAATGGGTTTTAGTAAGGTTATAGGATGCAATTGTGTTTATGCTTTTGGGCGAGATGCTATTCTGGTGTTTTATGTAGATTACATGGTGCTATATTCGTCGTCTATTGACGTACAAAACCGTATATTGAAAGAAATTTCCAAGAAGTTCACAATTGTGAACATGGGCAGAGTTGAAAAATTACTAGGCGTTCAGTTTGACAGGTCTAATGACAAAATTTGTTTGCATCAGAAGAAAGCAATACTGAAGCTAGCAGCCGAATTTGGGATTTCTGAGAACCAATTGGTTAAAGTTCCAATATCGGTTGGTACGACGTTAAACAAGTGTGCTGACTATGAGAAGGATGATGATTTCCAGTACAGATCCTATGAAAATATTAAAATTTATACTGATGCTTCCTGGGCCACAGATTTAGAATCTTGCAGAAGTTTTGGGGGTTTTATCTTGTACCTTCGGAATTCTGTTGTCACATGGGGTTGCAAGAAACAGTCCACTGTGGCAACATCCATTATGGAGGCAGAATATATGGCATTGAGAACACCAAAACGAAACATATTAGAGTTAAATACTGTTTTGTACGAGAATTCTTCTTGAAAGGATATTTCAAGATTGCCAAGATTCCAACCGATTGGAATATTGCGGATATTTTCACGAAGTGGTTGAATCTAGGTAAACTGAAGGGGTTTTTGGGTAGTGTTTTTGAAGAGGTTTAACCCAATTTTTATTATGTACACGCTATCCTATTATACTTCATGTGGTTTTATGTTTTGGTGCTGAAAATAATTAGTTTGGTTTAAAGAGGGCATTGTTAGTGACACAAACTGATTGTTTTGTTTTATTCTGTCAGGTGACAGAGCGTTTGCCATTAAATCTTTGATTGTAAACGTGCAACTTGTTTTTTGTTAAATGAAACAAGTTGTGCGTGTTAATCGCATAATACGTACAAGATGTTACGGAATTATGCATTGTAAGTTGCCTTACTATTTATGGTCTGTTTTTGTATAATAAAATGTTATTTGCAGACCATTTGAGCGTTTTATATATTTTGAAGGCGAGGGCGCTACTATCTCGATGTAAGCACTCTTGCCTGTCTTGATATCTACTCTGGGTCAAGATGACAGGTGTGACATGTGATTGACGTGTCACACGTCAAAATATAGTTTTTTTCTTTACTTATGATATGTGCGCCATCTTGGCCTATCTGGCCGCATGTTCCTGTTTTGGATTCGTTTTGGACATTAAATAAACTGTGAGTTCATTCATTTTATGTGGAATTCATACACATGTGTAGGCCATATAAGCGAATACAATCGCGGGCCTTTTGTATCGGTTCTGTGGCACAATACGCGGGATTTGCGTACCATGCTCAACGGGAAGCCTAACTAGGCTTAGTGCGCCAATCAACGGTATCGCGAGCTCTTACCGGCGACGGGACGTCGCGTTCAACTTTGGCTGACGTCAAGCGATCGCGTGCGGCACGAAAACAACAGCTTCTTGGCGAATTTAAAAAAAAACGAATGTATGCGGTTTTTGGCCTGTTTGAGACTCGCCATTGCTCTCTCGAAATATTTGACCGCTTATGTTCAAAGGTCTCCGTCGAGGAAGCAATCGCCTCCTCCACGAAACTCCGGTCCTCCTCCCAGGCGGCATCCGTCACCTCCGAGGAGACAGTCATCAAAACAGAGAAGGTCGATGCCCCCGCGGTATTCATCTCCTCGTGATCACTCGACCTCACGTGAGGAAGAGTTGAGAGCGAAGATGATGGAGAAGCAAATGGAGTGTATGGATAGTATGATAAGCAGACTCGAGCAAGGGAATCAAGGGTCACCCGGCCCTGTTCCCCAAGGTCGACTGAAAGGCGCTAAGATACCAACCTTCGATGGCTCACAGGAACAATGCGTCAGTTTTTTGAACGCCATCGAGGCAGCGGCAGAAGCAAGTGGATTGACATTAGACGTCATTATTAACAGAGGTTTATCGAGCTACTTGCTGGGAGATGCATATGATTGGTTCGTAGAATATAAAAAAACTTTCACAAATTGGCGGGTATTTGCCCAACAATTCAAAGAAAGGTTTGATATGTCCGAATTAAATAGAGTAAGTATGTTAAAAGGGATTCGACAGAAGTCTGGCGAGTCTCTTTACGATTATGTGTTACGTTATCGCAATATTTGGGCTCAACAGACGTCTGTAAGGCAGCTGCATTGGAGATTTATTTAAATGCAACCACTTACGGTTGTAACACTCTCACATCAAATGGCTTGAGAGCAAAGGAAAGCTTTCACTCACTTTATAAAGCGGTGTTAGCCAACAAGAGCTTGTTTGATAATTCGGAACCTCCGGCACACGCCGAGGAACCAAAAGTTGAACCTGCTCCCAAGGTAGCAGTAGGTAAGCCGACATTCCGTAAAGAGTATGTCAAAAATGTTGCTAAATTCATGGAACAAGAATCTCTCGTTGAAGATACCGATGAGTCCTCTACTGAGTCAGAGGAAAATTTGGAATTAAAATTTCAGCTGTTTTATATACAGGATCAGACCACTGCACCTGCAATACTTCCCGACAGACGAATAGGGAAATGCTTTTTCTGCAACAAGCCAGGACATCAAAAGAGAGAGTGTCTTAAGTATCTTGCATGGTTGAAGCAGAAAGAGACGGGTGTGAATGTCCAGAAACGAGAAGCAGATAAAGCCGCGCCTGCAGCTGGAACACCAGAAGTGAAGAAACCCAGGAATGAGTGGATCACTCGGGAATCCCTGACTGAAGCCATGAAAGACCTGAAAACCAAATTAGCCGTAAGTCATGCGAAAGAGATGAAGAGTGTGGCTGATCAAGTGACCAGCGCACTCAAACAGCAGTTAGACGTAATTGCGTCTAAGCTGCCGACCAGCACAAGTGATTCAAAAAACTAGTATCGAGGACTGACGTGACATCCCAGTTCTCCACCGAACCAATGGGTATTGACAAGGAATCGTGTTGTTCCATGGATACAACCCCTTCTACGGTTACGTTGTCACACGGCAAGGTACCCGTAAACATGAATCCGACTAGTAGTAGCGGAGGAGTGGATGAAGCTATTCAAAAGATGACAGCAAAACTGAGTTATTTATCCTTCTATTCGGGTAGTTACAATGAAAAGAGTTTTGTTAAGAAAGCTCGCCGTGATAAAAAACAGGCTACAAAACAACAGACTTCTTGCTCAAATGGGAAGGAATCTGTTGAACGTTTTCGGCTGATATCGGCCGCAGACGATAGTCCAAGGATGCAGATCACTATAGGTAACCTTACTTATAATGCTGTGATGGATACCGGTGCCACACAGTGTTTTATCGGGCAGCAAATGCTGGCGGCCACTGGGTGTTTGCCGGAGTATATCCAAGAAGCTCCGAAAAATATAGTTGTGTGTGCTGTAGGATTAAATCACGAACCAGTCGGACAGGTGACTTTAATTGTCAAGTGGCACGATTTTAAGACACCTATGAATTTTTACATTTCGAAAGATGAGGTATGCAGTCTGATTATTCGGCATAATTTTATGCGCAGAGTTGGGCTAAATCTGCACACCGAGGAAGGATATTTTTCCTGCACTTGGGCACCAGGTGTTCACATACCTTATGTACCATATGAAATGAGTTTCAGGGAACATTCCCTGAAACTACTACATGTGTTTAATAATACTGCAATACTCGCAAATCTCGATTGGGATGAGCGATTAGTGGCGGGAAGTGATTGCACAGCAGAACAGCGATTGATGTTGAAAGACGTGTTGACAAGTGTCCGCGACGTCTTCAGTGAAAATCCTGGATGCTCGCTAACCCACACACAAATTAAAAGAAGGGGCTACGAGCGAAACCATTCGTTATTCTGACGGATGCATCACATCAAAGTTTAGGAGCAGTCCTCTGCCAAGACGTAAACGTATGGGATGATAAGAAGCAGGCGATGGTTCCTACTCTGAAACCTGTGGCATTTGCCAGTAGAGTTTTGAGAGGGGCCGAGGTGAGGTATTCTACACCCGAACTAGAGTGCTTGGCTGTAGTTTGGGCGATAGAAAGGTTTAAATCATATTTGGAATATACTACTTTTATTTTAGAATCCGATGCACAGGCCCTCAAATGGTTAATGAGCACGCCTGAGCCATCTGGGCGCTTTGGTCGATGGGCCATTCGCATCCAGTCCGGTGCATTCAAGATAGTTTACCGTCAAGGTAGATTAAAATGTGTCGCCGACGCGCTCTCGCGAGCTCCCCTGCCACATGAGGAGACGCCTATTGATGACTACGTAGAATCCAAAGAAGTGACAAAGTACTGGCCCGAATGGGATGGTAATGAGTCGTGTTTGAAACGCATAAAAGCCCATTCGAGCTATTTATGTAACTGTGATGTCCAATTTCGTCATCCTGATGATCCAGTTGTTTCCGCAAGTGCAAAACCAATTGTATCTTCAGGAGAGGGGGAGGGAAGTATAGACTCGAATGATAGACCAGTTGCGACGTTATATAGCGCCTTAACTGATTTATTAGATGAGGAAAAAATGGATCTTTTTTCTGAGCAGCAATGATTTCTTTTCTAGTAGGGAGCTACTAGAAAAGAAATCATTGCTGCTCAGAAAAAACATCCATTTTGTGTGATAATTTATGAATTTTTATGTTCCTCAGATGAGCAAAGGGAAAAAGATCCTCGCTTTACCAAGGATCTCCTTGAAAAAGCAAAAGGTTTTTTATTGGATTCCAGCATGTGCAATTATACAGAAAGAGGAGACGAATATTCGATGATCGTTAAATTCCATCCGACTTTCGAGGAGGAGTTAAATGATTCGGGTGCAGGATTTAAAGCTTTCATTCCCTCTTCACTAATTCGACGTATTATTTTTGCATGCCACGGACATCCACTGAGCGGACACGCAGGAATCAGCAAAACGCTAGCAAGGACGATGCAACGTCTGGCCTAAAATGAGAAAAGATGTCAGGAAGTACGTTAGAGGCTGCCTCCACTGCCAAACCGCCAAATAAGAGACCACGGGCAGCCCCGTATCAGCCACAGAGTATGGCGTACCCATGGGAGGCGATATGTATCGACCTCATGGGACCCAAACCAAAGGCCTACGAACAAAAGAAGTGGATCCTGGTCATCATATATCAGTGTACAAAGTATGTTGAATTGTTCCCACTGGCAACTGCCAGTAGTGCAATCATCGTACAGAAAATCAACAAAGTTGCTTGTCGATGGGGACACCATCCAAGATTATCAGTGATAATAGAAAACAGTTTGTAAGTACTATTTTTCGAGAATTTTGCAAATCTCAAAATATAAAGATGAGTCCTACTAGTACATATAATCCGAGTGCCAACCCAACTGAACGGGCAAATCGTGATTTGAAGACTATGTTGGCCATCTTTACCGACATTCATTCGCGTTGGCCGAGATTCTTAAACGAATTCGCTTTTGTATCTGTTGTGATATTTTATGTTTGAATTTATTCTATATCATTATTGTACTTAGTTATAGTTATTATGTTTAATTTATATATATGTGTACAGTGAGCTACCGTACAATTGTGTATTATTGTGATTTTGTATGTTGCTCCTTCAAAGCTTCTGTAGTTGAGGCGCGACTATTTTTAGGTTTGTGTTTTTAAATAAAATTTTACTCACTTGCCGGTTTGCTTGTGAGGTGTAAACTGCCTCTTCTTTATTCCGCACCAACATGGGATTGTTCAGCACCAAATAACATGGTTATGGGTTTCTGCAAGCCAGCCACTGCAAATTGATGTACTTCTGTGGATTTTCGGAGCTACTGAGCGTTTTAGCGCTCATTGCGAGTGCGGAGCCATTTCGTGAATTTTCGAGGCCTAACTCAAATTTTCGAGGCCTAAAGGGAAGCTGTTTTAGTTTGTCTCCGCTCCAAGCGAGACAAACAAAGGTAATTCGATTATTATTTCGTTTTTGGACCTTTTGTTGCTGCTGGTTCATTTCTTTTAAGCAAGAGCGCCATTTTCGATATTTTTGGACTGAGCAAGATAGCGTACCGGATCGTTTTGGATGCTCATCGTGCTGCGCAGTTTTTCCGTCATTATTGAAGTGGATTCCGGCATTTTGGAAGCGATTTACGATGATTTTGAAGCTTTTTTCGGCGTTTTGCAGCAGTATTCCTGTGATTTTCGGACGTTTTTTCCATCATTGGAACCATTTCCGTCGTGTTGCGTCATTTGGAGCTGTTTTAGACTGATTTTTCCAGCATACACGTGGATTTTGGCCTTTTTTGATTAAATTCTGGATTTTCAAGCAGCATTGGATTCAAAATTTACGAACAATTAAGCAAGGAAGTCAGCACAGAAGCCTACATCTTGAAGCCGTCACTCCTTTAGTGGAGATCTGTTCTATTTTTGTTTGTTTTGTCTCCTATCGCTCATTTTTTTCACCTTCGAGGCTACCTAACCTTAAGGGGCTTTCTTCACATCCCCGAGGATCTGGTACATGGTGCCTCCCTACCTAATTTTTGGCTGGGAAAATTGTTGTGATTTAATTTTATTTTTCTTGAGCGTTTTTCAGTTTCGAAAAGGATCGGAACTGATCCTCAGTGGTTTGTGAGATTTTTGGTGTTAGTAATTAATTTCTCGTGTAATTCTACGAATTTGAGTGGAATTTTCGCAACCTATTGCGAGCCTATTACCGTTAGTTTAGGCATTTATTTGATATTTATTAATTTATCTACAATTTTTGGGGGAAAAATTCGTAGTTTCTCGAATTTTCGGTTTAGAAATTTTTGGATTTGTGCATGGTTTTTGATCCCAGCACAACAAGAGTTTGGCTTGTGGTTTCCAAGCATTGATTTAAAGTTAGCAAATTCAGTTAACAATTTTTTTGGTAGTTTTTTTTTGGCTTGAGGTCAAAAATATTGTTTTGTACATTAACGAGTATAGTTAATGAGTTTAGGGATTCCTGGAAATTTAATTTAAATTTTCCGGGAATATTTTTGTATTGTTAATTTAATTTTTGTTTGCGGGTTTTTGCGAAATTAATAATTTTAATTCGCATAGTTAGTGGATTTAAATTTTTTTTTGGGGGATTCGCGTTTTAATTAATTATGACAGAACGCGATAGTGTGTTGAGTTTTAAAAAACTCAATGAATTTAACTACGTTAGTTGGAAAAGGGATATGCTAGCCTGCTTAGCAAGTAAAGGTTTAAGTCATTTTATAGATCCGAAGCACGTTGTTGTGCCCGGTGCGACAGCGGATGTGGTCACTAAATTTAACATGGACCAATCAAAAGCAGGGGGCATAATTTTCCTTGGTATTGAGGATAAACTAAAATGTTTATTAGACGGGTTGACTGGGCCAGTTGAACGATGGGAGAAATTGGGCAAGACTTTTGAACCCAAATCAAAAGCACGTATATCGAGATTATTGGGTGAATTTCATTTGGCCCAAATGGGGGAAATTGAAAGTATCATTTTGTTCCTTAATCGCACTATCCAGTTAGCTAGGGATTTAGAATTGGCGGGCAAAAAGATTTCCGATGATGACATAGCATATCGGATGACATGTACTTTGCCGGCCACAATACCACAACGTAGTTAGTATTATGCATCGTTGGGAAGATACAGAATTTATTCCTAGTAAAGTGGAAGCGATGCTGATTGAAGAGTTCGAAAATTTAAAGGCTAGGACTGCACACTCGAATAACAGTGGAGTTAAGGCAGGGAATAATGGGGATAATGCTTTGTCGACAGATAAGAGGAAGTCTGGTAGGAGTAAATCCAATACGGGAATTATTCTGCTATTAATTGCGGCATCAAAGGGCATTATTCAAAGGATTGCCGCAAGAAATCGAAAAAGGAGGTTACTTGTTCAATTTGTAAAGTTTTGGACCATTATTCCGCATCCTGTAGGAAGGTGAAGCCAAGTCCCAGTGGGAGTGGTTCTGTGTCCTATTCTGTGCCGTTGGACGCAGAGGCTTTAATTATTGATGTTATGTGTGTGCCTTCCGCACAAATGAATGGATTTGGGATACCGTTCGGGGACACATTTGTGTCATGACAAGGATTTATTTTCTCAGTTGTCGATGGGCAAGCCTTATCAGATGAATGCCTATTCAGGGACCTTTAATGTCGAGGGTGTAGGTACTGTCGAATTTACTCATTTGGTAAACAATGCCCAGCAGAAAATAATTTTAAATAACGTGGGGTATGCCCCGACCGGCAAGCGCAATCTTATTAGCGGGTCACGTGCCATGGAAGCTGGGTGCTCATGGTCTGGCAAGAAAGACGAAATATTGGTTAGAAATAAGAATGACAAACCAATACTGAAATTTACAAGGTCTAAGGGATTGTTTAAGTTGGCTGCAACTAAATGTAGTTCTAATTCCGATACTTTGGGGCCAAAGGCCATTAATGGACTTAGTAATATTAAGGTTAACGTTACTGAAAGTAAACCAAT
>AFFK01020681.1:0-20083 GCA_000239455.1 Strigamia maritima | reverse complement strand
AGAAATGAAAAAGCTAAACTACGAGCAGTGGGTTTATTAAACAAAGCTTTTAAGTGTGTGGATTTAGGTGAAACAAAGAGATTTCTCGGTATCGACATCTTACGTGACTCAAAGGGAATCCAGTTCAGTCAGACGACCTATATTAGTGAGTTAGCTAAAAGATTTAGCGGCTTAGTGTTTAAACGAGTTGCTGAGCCATTTAAAGTTGGTTTTGATTTGGCGGAACTGATTCTGGATGGTGATATTCTTAATCCATCAGACTATCCCTATAGGACATTAATAGGAGTTTTATTATTTATTTCTCGTTATACCAGACCGGATATTTGCATTGCGGTTGGTATATTGGCTCGATATAATTCCAGGCCTACTCTGGTACACTGGAATTGTCTATTGCACTTGTGGAATTATGTACTAAGTACAAAAGATAAAACTATCCATTTAAGTAATGAATTTAATTTATCAGTTAACTGTTTGTCGATGCTAGTTGGGCTACATCTCCAGGTGATAGAAAGTCTGTTACTGGGTACATTGTATGCATCGGTAGTAATCCTGTAATATGGAGAACGACGAAACAGAATTTGGTTACTATGAGTGCTATGGAGGCTGAGTTAATAGCATTATCTGAGTTAGTGAAAGAGATCATTTGGTTCAGACGTCTGTTAAGCGAAGTCAGTAATGTCCGGAGTTTAGACTTTAGTAAAATTTCTGTGAATTGTGACAACCGGGCAGCCATACACTTCATATGTAATGATGTGGAAAATGCAAAAACGAAGTATATTGACGTAAAGCTTCAATTCGTAAAAGAAAATTATCAAAGTGGTTTATTTAATTTGCAGTACGTTTACACCAAAAAGAATTTGGCGGACATACTAACAAAACGTGTAAATAAAGACAAAATAACTGAGTTATGTAAATACTTAGATACATATGTTTAATAGCTGTACTATGTTACTTTTGATGGGATAAATACAAACGGGGGAAAATGTTATTTTATACTCATATTTATTTGTATTTATTCAATGTTTTATGTTTCTATTTATTACATTTGTTTGTCTCTAATGAGATACTATATTATCTGTAAATAGTGTTTTATTTATTACTGTTACTTATAAACTTCCGTAGGTTTTTTGGCGCCACCTATATGTTTTTTAAATAAAAGTTAACACTTGCGAATTGCAACGTGTCCTAGCAACATGTCTCACCTCATTCTCTGCACAACACACTGGATTTAAAGCACCGAAACTCATCTAATTGAACACGTTCCTTGCGATAATCCTCGATTATCGCACAACGTTTCCGGAACACGCGATGTGGAAAAAAGTCGATTCTTGGCGCGTCTGAGCCTCGTTCATCAGTTGCTAATGGCGACGAATGTCGGTAAACGTTGTATCGACGTGCCCGGACCTCGGCGCACGTATCCAGCGAGGAAAACAACACGGTGTGGCCGCGGACAAACCGCTTATAGTGCCGGCAATAACAAAAACCGAATTAATTATTCAAAACGAGAAAACTCACACATTTGGTCCTTAAAAGGTGTATCCTAGTTTTATTGCGCACATAGAGCAAAAACGGGCGCCATCTTGGTGGTACAGACACGGGAACCAGAGTAACAAGCATGGAACCCAGACCAGAAAAAGGTCATCAGATCAATTTTCCATGACCTCATAACTGCATGTCATGAAAAATACCCAAGTAAGCAAAATATCATAAGACATGACAAGTTTTCATGACATCATGACAGTGTGTCATGTATAGTGCTTAAACAAGCCAAAAATCATAGAACATAATAAAACAAGCTAGATCAACTGATATTACACTCTAATGTTATCCATCACATAGCAGACATGTCCTATGATTACAGGTAAGGAAAAAAACATTTCTGTGTACTTATTACATATAAACAGGCGCAATAAAAATTAGAAAAAAAATTCTTAAACAATTTTCAAACATTAAAATATAATACCTGACTCTGTTTTAACATAAAATAAACAGAGTCCCATAATTGTTTAGAAACACATAAGCACACACATACACATGGGCCAAACAATAAACTATAAACCCATTATAGAAATAAAAACTCCAAAGAAAACACATGATCTGATATTGGTTCTTTACACTTGTGAACCTAAATATTCCAATTTACAATATACTAACAGGCTTCTCTTCCTGTGTTAAGTAACATGGGAGTGTGTCCTAATGCTTCCGATACTTGAGTTCGAGATGCAAATGCAAATTCATTAAGATATTTTGGCCAATGAGAATGTACATCTGTGTATATGGCCAACATTGTTTTAATATCTCTGTTTACTCTTTCCGTAGGATTAGAGTGTGGGTAAATAAGAAACAACACGAGAACACATTGAAATAAAGTTGAAAAGTCAATGGCTTTAATGTTCTCATAACATCCGTACTTGGTGAAAAACAAACAGCCCAGACTCCATTGCAGCCCGGACCGGGACTTGAACCCATGTCGGCTCATTTTGGGCCAATAATAAATTTGTTTTGTCCTATGAATGGTCTTGCTGATTCCAGCATGTCCACTTAGTGGATGACCATGACAGGCAAACATTACTCTCCTAATTAGGGATCGAGGTACTACTGCTTTAAATCCATTTCCTGAATCGTTTAATTTTTCGTCAAATGTTGGATTAAAGTATACCAGTAAACCGTCTTTATTAGTTGATTCCTTTGAATCCAACATATATCCACCTATTTTCTCCATCCAATTGGGTGGTTTATTTAATTTTTTCTTTTCATTATCTTTTGATAATAAATAATTCCGAATTCCGAGACAGAATTCATCTTTTAATTGCGCTTCTACTAATTCTTCTTTTGTTGGAGGTATTTCATTCAATAGGTCAGTTAATGCACTATAGAGTGTCTGATCCTGCTCTATCTCTTCCTCCCCCTCTTGTGTCCGAATTACTAGAAAACTTAACACAAATTTCTGCGTTATGAAGTTTTACTTTGCATTTGCATAGATGTATGTTATCTTCACCTATCTTTTCGATTGGTGAAAGTGGAGATTTATTCCCGTCCCAATTGGGCCAGTATTGCGTTACTTCTTTTTCTTCTAAGTGATCATCGGCAGGGGTATCCTCTGCTGATAACGGAGCCCTAGATAAGGCGTCTGCTACTTGATTTAATCTACCTTTTCGATAGATTATTTTAAAAGCGCCACATTGGATTTTAATGGCCCATCGCCCAAATCGACCTGATGGTTCGGGGGTGTTCATTAGCCATTTTAATGCCTGTGCATCTGATTCCAATATGAATGTGCCGTATTCTAGGTAAGGTCGGAATCGATCTATTGCCCAAACTACTGCTAGACACTCTAGTTCGGGTGTCGAATAACGAACTTCCGCTCCTCGTAAAACTCTGCTTGCAAATGCAATGGGTTTTGCTGTAGGTACATTTTTCTGCCTTTTCTCGTCCCAAAAATCAACGTCTTGACATAAAACTGCACCTAAACCTTGGTGTGATGCATCTGTTAATACTACAAAAGGTTTTTTGTAGTCGGGCATCATTAACACATTTTCTGCACATAATTTTGATTTCAATTCGTCGAATGCAGATTGTTGGGGTTCTCCCCATTCGAAAGGGACTTTACCACTCATTATCTTAGTTAAAGGTAATGCGATGGTTCCGAAGTTTGGAATAAACTTTCGAAAAAAGTTTATTGCACCATGAAAACGCAGGATAGCTTTCGCATCGGTATGGGTTGGAAATTTTTTAATCGCCGAAATTTTATCAGGATCTCCTCTTAAACCTTCTGGTGTAATAAGGTGTCCTAGGGACCCGTAGCTTTTTCTATTAATCCAAGTTCTTCTAATTCTTTAATTAGTTTCAGCATGATTAATTTTTTGGCAGGATTATACATCCTGTAGGGGTTTTTAGTAATTTTGGCTCCATCCTTAAATTTAATATGATGCTCACACCCATCAAAACAGCCGGGTTAATCACTAAACACACCTTTGACACTTGTTAAAACTTCTTTCAACGCTAAGCGCTGTTCAGCGGTGCAGTTGCTTCCAGTTAACAGTTTTTCGTCCCAGTTGGGATCTTGTGACAACTCTGTGTTATACACAAATATTGTCTTTAGAGAGGCTTCTCTGAATCCTTCTGAATAGGGGACATATGGGATTATTAACCCTGGTATCCGAGTACATGAAAAGTATCCTTCGCCCGGATGCATATTCAAATGAACTCGTCGTATAAAATTATGTCCAATAATTAAAGAGCATACTCCCTTTGGTAAAATAAAGAAATTCATAGGGGTAAGCTGGTTATGCCATTCGATACAAAGAGTTATTTGCCCCACTGGTGTGTGTTCGATACCAACCGCACAAACTT
Source organism: Strigamia maritima (assembly GCA_000239455.1). Classification (NCBI taxonomy): domain Eukaryota; kingdom Metazoa; phylum Arthropoda; class Chilopoda; order Geophilomorpha; family Linotaeniidae; genus Strigamia; species Strigamia maritima. Next base: position 15,730 of record AFFK01020681.1, on the reverse strand, counting down.
CATATTGGGTGGAGCTTCCTGAATATAATCGAAAGACACCCTGTTTTAGTTAACATGTGTTCACCAATAAAGCACTGAGTAGCACCACAATCGATTAAAGCGTTGTAGGTTAATCCACCTATCGTAACTTGCATTCGAGGACTATCTTCAGCCGTAATTAGTCGTCGAATGTAATTAACTCTTTCTTGTTCAGTTCACCAAGGTTTCTTTCTAATTTTTGAATTCAATCTTTTAGTTTTTCGAATCTTTTTTTGAAAACTGACTTCGTTGAAATCATCAGTTTCTAGCGATAATTTGTTTAAATGTTTGACCATTTGATCGATATTTTCGTTTACTCCACCCGTTTGGCTGGAGCTGTTTTCAGATACCTTTAATTCTTTAAACGTATCTAAAATCATTTCTTCAATCAAATTTTCCGATGCAGGGGGTTGGACGATTTCAGTAACCCTCTTAATCAGTTTTTTTGGATATTTTCTTCATTTAAAGGGACAATTGGGCCTACTAGAGATTTTGCAATCGCTAGCATTTGATCCAAAGTGGGTTGCACAATCTTCTGGACCGAAGATTGTATTCTGGCTTCCATACTTTGAACAGTTTTGTCCAAAGTTTCTTGTGTAATCCATGAGGATTTTGCCTTCTTTTGGTCCGTTTCCACAAGTGTGGAATCTGTTTCTTCTGTCAAACGTTTTTGACCTCTTGGTTCTTTTCCATTCTTTTTACACCATGCCAAGTACAATTTGCACTCAACCCTTTGGTGTCCTGGTTTTTACAGAAAAAACAGTTTCCTTTTGGACGACCTGCTTCTAAAGCAGCATGGTACAATTGTACTCTTGCTTCCAATTCTCTTTCTGAATCAGAATATTCGTACTTATCAAGTACTGTTTCTAACTCAGTTTCGTTTATTTCTAAATTTCTCACAGATTCGTGAGATTTCTTAAAATGATGATTTTTATGGAAATGAGGTTTCTGTTTAGACTCCTCTTTTTTGTCCACCATTGATGGCTTTGGATTAGGATCCGAGTCATCATAAATACATTTTTGCTTCGTGACCCTACTTAAGATCGTGTTGAAGTTCTCATATTTTCTTAACCCTGTCGAGTTGATTATATTCTTGCCATTTTGATTAACATTTGTAAAAATATCAAAAGCGGCTGATTGAGGGGTTACAGTGTCTTGCTGTACCCACAGATCATTGTTTTTCAACACAAAAGTGTAGAAAGATTCATCATCGTTCTGCTTCATGTGCTTAAGTAAGTTTACTTTGGCTATTACGGAGAGATCGAATCGATCTTTGAATTTATAGACGAAATCATCCCATTTGTCAAAACTATCTAAGTTCTGGGTGTACCATGTGTATGCCGATCCTGTAAGGAACAGGGCTAGTCGATTTTTTACCACTTCATCCAAAGTTACCCCTTTCATCGGAACTACCGCTTCCACTGCATTCAGAAATCTTAAACAATCGTTTTGTTCCCCGCTAAATGTGGCTATGTCTGTTCCTTTTAAAAGACAGTTATTTCGCACAAGAGGAGAACTCTGTTCTTTTGTAAGGACTTCTGGTGCCCTTGTGATACTTTTACCCCATGCATTCTCTAATGCCTGAAGTTCTTCTAGACTTATATGAAGTTTTCCTGTCTTTTTAGACGATTTTTTGGATTTGTTCTTTTTAGAACGAGGTGGGGAACTATCACTGGATGAAGAGTCGGATGAAGATTTTGTCCGACGATGTTGTCGTGATTTAGATCTAGATTCCCTTCTTGGAGTGGGAGATTCATCTATTGAAGATTCTTCTTCGATAGGATTATAAGATGGCATCTTTTCCCTTGTCGGCTGACGCCTAGCATAATATTCTTTCATATTTTCCCCTTTGTTAGGGAGAATTCTTCTAATCCCACTTCCTTTATCTCCAAGGATATTGGGGGTTCCCAATTGATTTTGTTTGGGTATCCAAATTTCCTGTGTCGGGTTCGATACTTCCGATTATATTTATTTGTTCTAAGGTTTGGTTCCCGTTCTCCCTTACTAGTCGTAAGGCTGTTAGTAGATTGTGCATTAGCGGATCTTTCATTGCTTCTGCAACATACTGTCTCGCTTCTTCCACATTCTTGAATTTATTAGCAGGAAGATCGTACAATCTTTGAAACTCAGCAAGATCAGGTGATTCTTGCATGGTTTCTGTTCTTTCATTTGAATTCTCACCCACTTTGTCTAAAGGTCGGTTGTTAGGGTTTAACACCGACATGTGGATTGGAGGCCGTCTCTCATAGGTGTATGGAGGGTCAACGTTTTCTCGGCCTTTATCGGGGTTGAAGTCGGTTCTTCGAAGATGGTTGGCATCATTTCCTTTCGGATAACTGTCTAGGATCTATTAAAATTATATGAATGACAATATTGTCATTTATTCCGCCTTATATATTGTATAAACGTATACCAACTATTGGTCAGTTTTAACCAATCAGCAATTAATTTTAGTTCATTGGGATACGTATGAATACGTTTTCCAAATTACTTTATTTTTCCTGGCGAAATGTATTAGTATCTCCTTTTTTTATTTTTCGTATCTCGAAGAATTAGAATATTTTTAATTCTATTGATGTCAATGTCTTTCTACAACTTATAGAGTTTATTTAAAATTTTCTTAAATTTTATTTACTCTATATTTCCTTCCTCCCCTTCTAAGAACTTGGATAATTTCTTAGAAGCAGGTTCCTATCCGCGAAAAGCTTTATTTCAAATGAATTTTTTCTTAGTATGACTTTACCCCGTGATAGGATGTTATCATATAAATTTCAAAATAGTTTTATTTCGAATGATTGAGAACAAATAAAATATTTTGCTAACATTCTATAAATCGGTCTTTATTATTTATTAATTTTAATAAACAAATATACTGATTCTTATTTTTATAAGAATTTATTTTAGTACATTTATATAACATTTTACCACAATAAAGCATTATATTAAAACCCTAATTTTTAAGAGTTATTCAAATCTTTCTTTCAACCTGCTTTCATTCTTCCTTGACGATACGCAGGATTTTGGGACAAGTACCTTCACCCTGTTTCTGCGGTAAATCTCGAAACAGCAGTATGACAGGTAGTTTACCCCAACATACTAGTACGATTGACATTCACTCATAAAGTGTTTTAAACCTTGCCAACCTAGTACGATCCTATAGAGCTCTATCGAAAATTTGGAACTAATTACAGATCAATCGATCGAAGAAAATCTTACTCTTTTCATTTCAAAAAGTTTGAAATGTAGCTAAAATAATCAACAGGTGTTAATGTTTCCATTAACAGGAAATAAAGAAATTTATACAAATTCCCAGATTTCTTTTTTAATACACTTTTGGGGACTATAGAGATTTTCATACTCCGCTAGCAAGTTTTCGTAAGTGTTTAAGTTTAGCGATTTACATGGATCTGCATAGAAACTTGTTTTTTAGACAAGTTATGCAAATTATTCACCTTTCGGATTTACAGAGTACCGAACTGACCAATGTAAGACTACTCAGAAACATCGAATTAATCACCTTAAAAGCAGAAAATATTAAATCTCTCTAATGCCGAATAAAAAATCATCGTAACCCGCGCTCACTCATTGTTACCACTTGACTTGATTAGCTCATAAATCATAACAATTTTAAGGGCGATTCGAGCCGATTAATTAATTATTCCAAAGTTCTACTTTCGGACCGTCAAAATTTGTATTTTCGGGTCCCCTAACTACTTTTGATTTTACAGGTACAATTCTATATCATTATGAGAATCATTTCGGACGAAAATATATTTTCACTCCTTTTCTAGGCTAGTAAACAAGGTTCAAATACCTTCACCCCATCTCTGTGGTACATCTCGAGACAGCAGTCTGACAGATATTCAGCACCGCATAATTAATTCAAGAATTAATTATGGTTTATTACTCTAGCCATGTTCGAAAGAATTACAGACATATTTCACCAGAACACAAAACTCAAAAGTGATTGAAACTTGTAAGATTAGTAACTTGTAAAAATAAAATCAAAAATTTACCCTAACAATTTTACTTATCATCGTCTCACTCTTTTAATCGGTGATAACAATGTTTTTATTCCGTATGGAATTTTTATACAAATAATTTTCATATTCGAATGAATCCAAAATTATTTAAAATATTATATTTGAACAAATTCCGCAGAATTAAATACAATACAAAATCCAAAACAGAATGCAAGTTAAAACCTTAAGGAAACTTATTTAGCATAAATTAAATAATTTATGTTATCTCGGTGGAACCTCCACGTGTGACGATCTGACTTTAACCAAAGTGCTAATTACACTTTTCGATGGGGTGAAGAGAGTAAAACTATGAAAACACGTGGATTTTCTTGCTAAGAAAACCTCTACTTATCCCAGGGATAAGAACCAGTAAAAAAAATACATAAACACACTTGCAAACACTGAATTGGAAAGAGTAGAGTAAATAATCAAACAAACAAGGAATTTTATCAAATCATAACATTTATTACGGATCATTGCAAATTACAATGATCCGAGGTCGACTAGATCGAGATATCAACAACAGAGGCAATAAAATACTAAAAATTATATCGAAACTATGAATTAATCTAATTTAAACCAGGAAACTGGCACAAAACTTTAGTAAAAACTTTAACTATCGTACAGAGGTTTGATAAACTAATAATAATACAATTATAATAATATTACGAATCTTCTGGTGTTTCCTGGCGCTAGTTTGGTTCCTAATCGGGGTAATGCACTATCGAATCCTGCGAATATCGGCGTTCATCGGTCGGATGATCGTCACAAATTAGCGATACCACGTGGTATCGACTTACACCTGTATTTCGAGCGTTGCGGTGAAAACTCACTCTTCTATTCCAATTATTGCATTCGCATGAATATAATAATTGTAAGCATTTAAATAAATGTACAACTATCGATAAGAAACTAAAGAAAAAGTATAAATTAGCGGGAAGAAGTCGGTTATGGAATTCAAAGGGAATTCCTCGGCCATCATGATTGAGTCGGGCGCGCCGCATTAAACCGAATGCGTTGTTCTCAACCGGTGCCGAAGCACGTGACAGTTAGCACCCACTCCTGATACTGGTAGTGGTTGCTGCTCGGTCCGAGCGGACTCGATACAATCAAGTTTTGTCCATAAGACTGGCCTACATGCAAAAGCACAAGTATATTCTCGGTACATTTACCTTCGGTTTTTCACGCCCGGCGACTACGGACTTTACGGCACTATACCTACTTTAATGTGGTGTGACAGCCTGCCGGTTCATACTTAATGCAAAAGGTAATAAAAATGACTCTGAATGGTTACAGGTACAAGTTACACATAGACAATCATATAGATTCAACATTAATTCAGTACAGAGGCCCAAATTCAGCTCTTGCAGGAGCTTATATACTATGAAACCATGGGGTTTCTTGAGTTTCCCCCAATCAGGGAGCCAGAATGCTGATAAGCAGATTAGCTGATTTGCATATCAGTGAGTCATAATGAGTTGATCCAATCAAATCAACTCCTTGATCAAAGTTATGTGAACCCCATAGAATATCTAAAATATTCAAAAAGCGCATGGTAATATTTAGGGTTAACTTTATTTATATTCATATTTTAAAGTATTCTTATCTCTAAATAGTCTTAATTTACTTAAATAAACATTTCACAACAACATTTATTATTGTTTGAGTATAATAATCACTTTTATAGATGATTTATCGTAACTTTTTCCTTAACAATGAATTTGGATATTTATTGATCATTGTTTGCAGTTACCGAAAGGTGACGTGTGTGATAATCATGTGTTGTTATGATTATCACACCTTTTGTACTGATAATGAGTGTTTTGTGCCTTATTGCACATGTTTCCCAATTTTGTAGTGAGTTTATACCAAAATGTGACTGTATTTACCTTTTGTGTATATCATCTGCAAAGATTTTGATGTAGCAGACGACATACAATCAGAGTCTCATGTGATTGCCAACAGGTGGTGTTTTAATAGTGTATTATCACTTTTTGTCAATCACTCGGTTGTCAGGTCTTTCACCAAGTCAGGTGATGTGCGCCACCTTTTAGGTGAGCCAAGATGGCTGTGTGCATGACAGCATGTCATGAGTTTGTTTCAACTTACTTTTATTCGAATAAATCTTCCGTAAGTTCTTTGTTTGCTTTTTAAACATTGTTTGGACTTGTTTACTGTGCTGAGCATCAAAAACGGCACTGGGAACTCCAGTTTCCATCTGGAGTTAGGCAGCAAAGCCGCGGAACGAGGTCGTGCGCATTTCATTACTTTCGAGCGAGTACGGACCTCGCGTATAAGTTTGGCCGTGTCCTGTGGCCCGCGTGCGGGGAGAAAATTGGCATTTTCCATCAAAATTTCAAAATCGAGTTTTTGCGAGTTTCTGCGGTTTCGCTCGTATTTATGGGGTGCGAGCGATGTTTTGGACCCAGGAGCTCACATTTTTGACCGTTTGAAGCACTGTTCACTTCCACGACTGTGCGAAAGGACCAGGGCGGACCACTATAACGTACAGTATCGTGGGCGGAAATTAGTTTTAACCTATTTGAAAACCCCCGGGTCCATAGCATATGTTCTTATACCGGCTCATAAACGAGACACTAAGCATTCGGTTCGTGCTTGGAAAGGGGTGATCTTGGGATATGCGCTAGGGACTAGAGGATATCGAATTTGGGACCCTGATACAAACAGATTTGTCGAAACAAAGCATGTGAAAATAATAGAGAAATATAATTGGAAAGACTTTGAAAATTTGGATAATGATGGTGCTTTAGTTCAAGAACAAAATGAAAATAGAGCTGCAGATGATGTGGATAATGATGATGATGACATATTTTATGATGTCATGTCCACAGTTGATGATGGGACTAGCGATGGTAGTAGTGAAAACGATGAGCAGGCTACTGGAGATCAGCATCAGATGCTGCCTACACCGGTAAAGCAAGTTTCGCAAACACATGCTTCTGGGTCCCAAAGTCAGAGCCAAATGCAGCCGATGACAATAGCAGATTCACCCTTAGCACCAAATATAGCTACTCGACGTAAAGTTAAGGTAAAAACCCATACAAAAAGTCCAGAACCAATTAAAGAGCGTAATGTGACGACATATGCTGTGCCAAATATGTCAGGCTGGACGAAAGAGGTAGTTACTAGACAGAAGGGGACCACTAAAGATGATATAGACACTTCTATGATGGGGATGGTAAGGGGCCAATGAGGAGTTTCGCCGATATTGAGAGATGCTGTCGTAAACAAAATATTGCATTTAATTGGGATAACTTTAAGTTTGAGCCTCGGAAAGGGCAAACTATAACAAAAGCCCAATCTGAAATTGATCAGGAGCCCCAGTCGTGGAAGAGTGCATCGGATTCTGATCCAAGAGCAGACAAAGCAGATAATACTGCTTTAAATGCATATTGCACATGCTTGGAACCTCAAACTTTTGAGGAAGCTATGGTTTCACCACAGAGAAACAAGTGGATTGAAGCCATGGACGTAGAACTTGATACATTTAAAGAGAAGGGTAAAATACTTGGAAACAAGTGGATTTTCAAGATTAAGAGGGATGCACAAGGCAACATCACTAGATATCGTGCGAGGCTTGTAGCTCAGGGGTTCAGACAGTCACCATAGACTATGAAGAAGTATTTTCACCGGTGGTGAACTCCTCTCTTATACGGTTTTTCTTCTGTCTACTGGTAGTTTTAAGGGGGTGGATTGATGTGCAGCTTGACATAAAGTGTGCATACCTTTATGGCAAGTTGGACATACCAATCCATATGTGTGCTCCACCAGGCTTCAAATGTGGTGCCAATAAGGTCTGGCTGCTGACAAAATCCTTGTACGGATTACATCAGTCGGGCCGAATGTGGTACGAAGCACTGGACGAAGGTCTGCAAGACATTGGATTTACTAGGTTAAAGGGAATAAATTGTGTCTATCAATATGGATCTGATGCCATCCTGTTGGTATATGTTGATGATCTAGTATTATTTTCCTCATCCAATGATCTGCAGACAGAATTATTAGACAAGATAAATGATAAATTCAAAACAGTGATATTGGGTCGAGTCAAGTATCTGTTAGGAGTACAATTCGAACGTGATGTAGACAATAAGATATAGATACACCAAAGTAAATTTATAAAGAATTTGGCAGATTCATTCGACATTACACCCAATACACTGACGAAAACCCCCATAACTATAGGTACAACCTTACGTAAAGGGGATCCAGATGTGACTTTCCTTATTGGTCCCTTATAGGATCTCTAATGTATCTGGCGCAGCGCACACGTCCAGACATTCTATATAGCACAATATTCCTATCTCAATACAACACTTGCCACAACACAAGTCATATCTGTTGCGCCCTCCAAATACTCCAATATGTGGTTAATACTTGTGAATACAAGATCAACTTCCATAATTGTTCAAATGAGGACATGAAAGTGTTCTGTGATGCGTCTTGGGCGACAGACTTGAATACGTGTAGAAGTTTTGGTGGGTTCGTGTTTATGTTGGGGGCGTGCCAATTAGTTGGGGTGTAATAAACAAGTATCAGTAGCGACTTCCATAATGGAAGCGGAATATGTGGCTATGGTAAACGCGATCAGGGAAGGTACCTGGTTTACACACATATTCTCTAGATGTGTGCAATTATGATAAGATTCCGGTAATTCTGACTCATTGAGTTCTATCCAGTTTGTAAAGAACTAAATAGAAAATGTTAGGACAAAACATATTAAGGTAAAATACTGTTTTATTCACGATTACTATAAGCTAGGTTATTTTAAGCTGATGAAAATCCTAACAGACTGGAATGTTGCGGACTTCTTCACCAAGTGGCTGACTGTCGCAAAATTAAAGAATTTTTGTAGTAAAATATTTGATAATGTGTCAGAATAAATTGTTTTTTAAGATAACATGGCGCCGGTTATCTTTATCTTCACGACTATACTTTGTAAATAAAGAATGTTTACATCCTCTATTTAAGGGGGACTTTGTAGTCGTGTCGGCCTATTCTGTATGTCTAGCTGAAATAAAGTCACATTCATATGTACAGAATAATTTAAGTGTAAAAAGGTTTGCAAACATGACATTGGTAATTAGTTTTTACTTGTGTCTATGTTTACCTGTTAGTTATAAATGGTCAACTCTGTAAACCATATATGTGTTTGGATGATTGTAAACACGTGGCAATTCAATTTAATTGAATTGTTACGTGTGGTTTGCCTAATTGTTATTATTTAAGGATAAATGATGACAGAAAGCAATTTGACATTATATACATTTATTAGTTCTTATTCAAGTCGAATAATGTGAAATTTATGTTAAATTGCTGGCTTAGAACTATAGTTTTGTTGTTAAAACTATTTTTATAAAACCCTGCGTTACTGTGTTGGATCATAGGTTGTAGGATTGTTGTCAAAAATCTGATTTTTGATGACATGTCAATTTCATTGGTCATGTGATTGACATGTCATCACCTGAACATCACCTTTTACATGTCACTTCGTTTTTATCTGTACTAGAGGAAAGATGTCGGTTCTATTCGTCTTTGGAGTTTTTCGTTTAAACGTGAGTTTAAATTGTCGTTAAATATTACAATTATCCAAGTGGCAGATAAGCGCGGGAGTGCGCGGCCACTACGCACGACACACGGCGCAAAACAAGGGATTTTACGTCGCGGACTACGCCGATAAGCCTACCCAGGCCTAGGCCGTCTTTTGACACATTAGCGACGTACAAGGCTTTGACTAAATACCAAACCTTTTTTTACACTTTGAACCAACACCTTTAGGAAGTTCCATGTAGATAGGATAGTCAAGTGTTCCGTACAAGTACACACACTTTACATCCAGATGTACATCTAACCAATCACGCAGTACGAGCAAAAGGCAGAAAAATAGGCGAACTAGGGCAAAATTTACGACGGGACTGAATACTTTTTTGTAATCTACATCATAAATTTGCCTGAACCCTTGTGCGACTAATCTGGCACGGAACCTAACAATGGCTCCTTCGGCATTGCGCTTAAGTTTATAGATCCATTTGTTTCCTAACACATGCTTGTGATTAGGATGATCTACAACCTCGAAAACTTCACGTTCTTCAAGCGTATCAAGCTTTTCTCGCATTGCCGCAACCCACTCAGCTTTCTGAGGGGAGGCTAGTGCCTCATCATACGTGTTTGGCTCTAAAATTTCCGCCAAGTACACACGTACGGCAAAGGTTTCATAAGAATCCTCTGATGTACCATTGTTGTCACTTTCATCTGTTGCACCTTGAGGTTCACCTACTGCTTGTTCAGTGCTTGGCTCTTGCACAACTGTATCTACTGGCTTTTGTGATGGTTTCCAATCATAATCAGCAGCTACGTATGGCTCATTTAGCTCATTTTCGCAATAACTGCGTACTTCAGGTCTGCTACGCAACTTAACTTGCTGACCTGGCGGATAGAAATACACATCCCACTGACCGGCGGTTGCGCCTGACTGGCGCTGAACCTGCTCGCGTATCCATCCAGATTTGCCTGGCACGGAGGCTCTTTCTACTTTTGATCTAGGTTTAAATGGGGGAATTGGGACAGGCTGCGTGGGCTTCTTGCGCGTGGTAATACCGGAAGGTGCTTGGGTTATCAATGGCGCTGCAGGAGGGATAATAGGCGCTTCAACAGAAGCTGGTGATGATGAATCATCATCTGAGTCATCACTTGACTCATTGGGATTGAAACTATGAGTTTCTGACCCATTAGAGATGTCTAAGGGACTATCACCTAAATAGGTGTCAACAACATCTTTGTAAACCTTGGTTTCATCCACCTTAAGATGCTTGTTTTCATAGACATCATCTGAAATTGGATCCCAGATCCTATATCTCCTGGTATCCATTGCGTACCCAACTACGACTCCCTTCCAAAATCTTGGCTCTAATTTACTACGCCTATGCGCTTTAGGAATAGCACATATGCCAAGCTGCCTGGCACCTTTAAGTGTGCAACTGAAAGAGGGCGCTTGCGCCATAACACATAAGGGATCTCATTGTTTAAACGCGCATGGGGAAAACGGTTCTTTAAATAAATGACCGTCATGGCCAATTCAGCCCATAAACGCTTAGGCAATCCTGCACTAAGTAAGATAGCGCGTACACTATTCAAAATAGTACGGTTTACGCATTCTGCGACTCCATTCATCTCGGGGGAGTACGCATTAGCGCTGAATACCTACACCTAAGTTACGCAAAAATTGCTCAAATTCACCTAAGGTAAACTCACCCCCACGGTCAGTGCGTATATGTGTAATTTTAAATCCGCTTAGACGTTCAACACGGTTGTGAAAGTTCTTATAAGTGTTAAACACTTGGTCTTTTGACTTAAGTGGGAAAACCCACGTGTACCTAGTACAGTCATCTACTATGCAGTAGAGATAATGAGCGCCACCTAAAGAAGGTGTTCTGCACGGGCCCCAAAGGTCCATGTGCAGTAGCTCAAGAGGTTTACTCGATAAGAGCCTGCTTTCTGATCGGAAACCAGCACGTGTCGATTTAGAAATTTCACAGTTCTCACAAATGTCATTTTTAACCTTTTTCCATGAAAATCAATACCTTTGACATTTTTATCATTGGCTAAATAATTTAAGCCATTGGTGTACATGTGAGCATATCTGTGATGCCACACATTTACACTCACACTATAATTCTCAGGCTTGGTTGCTGCTTTGGCCAAAGTGTTATCATTGTGCAAGTTATTTAAACTGTTATTTAAACTATGCTCATTAGCCTTTTTGCATTTCACTGGACCAATTACTTTATATAAGCCATCTTTTAGCTTACCGAGCAGCGAGCAAACCTTTGAATTATTTACATAAATTTGCATTAAATTATTGTAAATGTCAATATGACACTTTGCACTGTCTATCTTGCCGATAGAAATTAAATTTCTTTTAAAACCTTTTACATAGTACACGTTTTTAAGTTTGATGACACTCATTGCACCGTTCACAACTGCTGAGAGCTCTATGGTACCACGACCGGTGATACTGGAGGATCCTTCGCCCAATTTGAGGCGTAAGGGCTTGAGCTCTTCAAATTCACAGAACATATCACGGTTTCTGCACACGTGATGTGAGGCGCACGAATCTAGGAACCACTCACTGTCAGGTGACTACTTTCACACTGCATACGTTGGCAAACCACGCTTGCTTGGACAGTTGGCTCTCTGGTGGTGCTTGCGCTGATCGTTGTCCTCTTCGACCTGCTCGGCCACGTCCTCTGCCACGCCCTCTTGACTGTTGGCCTCCTCTTGGCACCTTGGGTGCTGCACAGTCGCGTGCATAGTGGCCTGGCCCGCCACAGTTGAAACAAACCAGGGACTCGGAGTTTGGTTTGGAGCTACTGCTCTGGCTCGCATTCTGCTGGCTGGATGGTGATGTGGGCTGCTGCTTGGAGCCTTTCTGGTGCATGTAGTAGTTCACTGTTGACTGCATGGCTTTATCCGACTCAGCAGCCAACCTGTGGCGGTTTGCTTTGGCAAGCAATGCTTTTGAAACCTTTTCAAACGTGAAATCCGCTGTTTGCCATTGATATATGGCCTGGACCTGATGCTCGTATTCTTTGCCAATGCGGTTGATCAGGAGATATGCTTTGTTCCTATCAGCTGGCTTGAGATCATCAGCTGCACCTGCCAGGTTATCAGCGGCCTTCTCCACTCTGGCGATGAAAGAATCGACTTCCTCGTTGTCCTTGCGCCGGATCAGGTAGAACGTTTCCAATAGAGCTGCTTCTCGAGCTAAGGAGCTCAGCTCAAATAAAGCCTTTAAATGGTCCCAGACCTGCTTAGTAGTTGGAAACTTCATAGCTGCCGGTTGCAGCCTTGGCACAAGACACTGGAGAATAATGGTGCGGGATTTTGCTTTATTGCGCTCAAAACGGTCCTTGGCATCCTGTGTAGCAGTGACATCGGGCTCGACTTGTTTTCCTGTTACAAATGGCCATAATCCCTTTTCTTCCAGCAAAAGTTGAACATCTATTGCCCACTGGATGTAATTCACCTTATCCAGCTTTGTCACACCTGCAGTGGCTGACTTGGTGATGTCCTTATCTGGCATGGTGCTGGAATAACCTGGAAAACAAAATAGAGCGGCAGAATCGGTCCAAAAATGAGAAATTTGTTTTTTTTACCTTCTATTGTCCAAAGTTGTATTTTGGGCAATTTTTCTTGCTTAGGCCTAAGCTGTAACCATCCTCTGCTACCAGTTCTTGAGGTCTTGCGGTGGCAAAGGCCTAAAATGGTCCACGCAGTGGAATGGACCAAAGGTAAAACTCCAAAATGTCCAAAAATGCAGTTTTTCCACTTTTGGATTTTTGATGGGAATCTCGAGTTCGTCTGGCGGGAGTCGGTGGCCCGGCTGCGGCCAAAAATTGACGCGATTCCCGCACTCCGAAAAGTCGGCTCGAAATTGCAGGAATTGGGCTTCGGGACCTAGCGGGTCGTGTTCAGCATGGTCCAAATAGTATCCAGTGATAAAATTATAATTTTAGGCCAAGTGGTTTGTCCTGGACACATAATTGACCGCATAGAGTGAAATAAACTGCTTTGGCTGCTGCAACTGCTTGTTGCTTATGATACCACTCGGTATTATGTATTTTTAAAGTGAAATAAACTCACACATATGGTTAAAAGGTCCTACAATCTACACCAAGAGATGAAGCACTTTATTTGCAGCCATCTTGGACAGGAAACTCAAACATACAGCTTGGAACCCAGATGCCATAGCTAAGTGCTCAGACTGGAGCCAGACTATGACATACGGGCTAAAAATAGCTCACAAGACTAGAGATCACAAACTTGTCATAGTTTCTGATCTTATTATATAAAATGGATGACTGTGTACATCTAGATTGATCACAGACATCCTGGAAACCAATAAAATCATACAATTTCCAACTTTGATCACCTTAAGGTAAACAAACAGTAATAAATGATTACCTTAGGCTGTGAAACAAATATAAATAATTACAACAACTTATCACATGTCCCAAGGACAACCTGATACAACACATACAGCCTATTTAGGCTGTATGTGTTGTATGTGTTGCACAAATTATAATGACTTGTTTATAACCTGTGCAAACACTAAAATGTGATCTTAACTCAAACTAAAAACACTTATGAGCAACTTTTGGTCAACTCGACCTCTCTAGGTGCTCATGACTTACACATTGGACATTTTGAGTTACAGTATGCCAATAGCACCGATACTAACGACCTTTTCGTTCGGAAAATTCGATTTTAATGGATCAACAACCACTCTAGACATATGAACTCATACCTTAGGCCATACCACTGCGAGCAGGAGTTCACCGACTGGATCCCTCTAGCGCCGGCAACCGAAGTCGCCGCAGCTTGTCCGAAAAAAGAACATCAAACAACGAGAAGCCGGAAACCGATAAACTCACATGGGATGACAAAGTTTCGGGTGCAGTTGGAGGAAATCCACCAAAAAAGATGTTGACAGCGGAACAAGCCAAGATTGTGAAGGAAGAATCCTTTATCGTCGAAAGGGCACATCATTTCGTAACTATCCGTCCGTTCTTCCTGCCATAAGAAGACCCGGACTATTCTCCGCAAGATCAGAAAGTCGACCATTATCTCTCTGCTATTCGAGAGTTGGCTCATCAAATTTCCGTCGGTAGACTGGAAGGCAAGGAGAACGAAGTAACTCTACAACAGGCTGTGCTTGCGATGAGCATGATTTTTCATCCGAGGAATCAGCGTCCCCGACACGAGTCCGAAGCCCTTTGGTCCACAATCATTATGAAGACAATGTTGGGACACAGACCGAGAGCCCAATCAAGCAAGGTTGGTATTTATCGCTTCCAACCCCCCGTAGCCTTTTGTTAATTTATACTCGTATATTTATTTATTTGTATTTATTCTGTATTGTGTTTATTTATGTATCTAATGACATACCGTATTGTTTATGAGTTGTATTTTATAACTTGGTGTCAACTATGGACTACCGTAGGTTTTTGGCGCCACCTATATGGTTTTTAAATAAAAGTTAACACTTGCGAGTTTGCAATGTGTCTGTACAACATGCCTCACTTTATTCTCTGCTCAACACACTGGATTTTACCTTGAGAACACCTCTAATTTAACATGGTTATGGGTCCAGGCAGGTTTGCCATTGCGTTCTGATGTTTTCACCGGGATTTCTAGTGTTTTGGCCTTTTGCGTGCTGTTTTTGAGTGCGAGGTCGCAACTCGAGTTTGTGAGGCCTAATTTCGAGTGCAGAGGTTTGGAAGTGAGCTGTTTGTGTGTCTCCAGCCGATTGGAGACACAGTCAGGTAATACCTGATTTATTTACTATTTTGGGCATTTTGTTGCCGGATTTTTGTTTTTATAGTTGCCGGACGCCATTTTTCTCAACTTGAAGGACATTTCAAGGACGTTTGGAGTTGTAGCAGATCATTTTCGTCGCGCCGAGCCATATTTCGACTAGTTTCGTGTTCGACAGTGTGGATTTTGCGGTGTATCCACGACAAACGCCATATTTCTGGACATTTTCGCCGATTTTTGATTTTCAAGTGTTTCGAGGAATTTCGCGGATCAAAATTCACGAACAATTATGATAGGAAGTCACCAGAGAAGCCTACATCTGGAAGACGTCGCTCCTTTAGTGGAGATCTTTC
>AFFK01020680.1:0-17129 GCA_000239455.1 Strigamia maritima | reverse complement strand
CTAGTCTAGCCAAGTCAAGTGAGACACTTTTACAGTCCCGAGCCGGATGTCTCTGATGTTAAAGCTGAGCCGAAAGAGTCAGTTGAGACATATTTGATTCGTATGTATGATTAAGTTATTTTTTTTTAGGAACTTTTATTATTTAAAGGGGGAATTATTGTCATGTGTGTTGGGTAAATACTAAAAGTTCATGGTATTGTTACCTATAAGTTAAAGGTTTTGGTCATGTGTTATGTTTAACACATTTTTCAGTTTATAGGGGCGAATGTTGGTGTGTAAACTGGAAATGTGGTTTTGTGCAATTAAGTTCATTGTGCAAATATTTATTTAGTTGTGTTATTTGTTAGAACATTGCATTCTGAGATCAGAAGTTTTTGGTTTATTGTTTGCAGCTCTGGTTGTATTGTTTGTTAAATTACCGATTGGTAAATTTATTTTGTTTTTATAATGTGTATATTACCGATTGGTAAAGTTATTTCATCCTCAGAATGCTGATTTTTATTTTATTAGACAGGTTAAGTGTGTGACTTGATTGTATTCATGTATTATTTATCATGAGGTGATTCATCCACACCATCTAGATGTAAGTGGATGAATATTGTGCCTGTTTGCTTGTAAAAAGCATTTTTGATGACAGATATGGCATAACTGCACTTATGTTCTATTTTTGGCATACCTGTCATCAACTGATTGATTTGTTCTCTGGTTTGAGATTAATTTTATACTCTCTTACACTCTCTTCCTGTATATTCACCTGTGCAAATGGCTGCCAAGTTGAGTGGCTCTTAAGAATAAATTTTCCATTGGATTTTATCATTCTTGTGTGAGTTTTGTCAAGTTTCCATAATAGCAGCAAGTGTGGACAATGAGTGTGTGATGCAGGGCAAATTCAAGTCATTTTGTAGCAGGAATACATGTATGAAGCGAGGCATACTGAGGCAGAGTAGCAGTGTAGCACCTTTAGGCACTAGTTTCATGTTTGTACCTTATGTGGTTTTCTGTGTGCCCAAAGCAAACCAGTTGGGCAAAAATTCTGAACTTACTGTGGGATACTAAGAAAGGTACGAGGAATTCAACTAGCCTATCGCCGGAGCGCTGTGACAATTATTTCGAGCCGACTTTTTGGAGTACGGGAATCGCGGCAACTTTTGGCCGCAGCCGGGCCACCGAGTCCCGCCGAACAATCTCGGATTTCCCATCGAAATTCAACTTCGCAGAAAACCTTGAAAATCGCTTCCACTGTGACTTCTGGACATTGGAGTGTCCAAAGGTCCTGGCCACCACCGAGAGGTCAACACGATGAATTCGCACAAGATGGCGTCCAAGTGAACGACCATCTTGTGTAGATTATTAAAATTGATTACAAATGGGTGAACAAAATTGTTAGGGCTAATTCGAAACTCTGGCATGGGGTGACGATAATTTTAAATTTCGTCACACAAATTTAATTCGCATATATTAACTATTATAACGGGTGTTTAATAAACAACTATTAGCCATAATTAATAGAATATAAGCTGCTGTTGTCATGTTAAGACAAACTCATATCTAAACTTAGGTCAGCCATTTTTGATTGTTCCACCATGTGTCCCGCGTGTCGTATACGTGTTCAAGTGGACCCGTTACTTATATGTGTACGCCATGGTGGTATATATAACACATTTTCTATTCAGTAAGGACATTTCAGTTGATTAATCCATCCGAATTAGTCACTTGATCTGCCTTTATTGATAATACACAATTTAGTCACCGTAATTTTAACTACACGTGTCTCCTAGATGGGTCCACCAATCAAAAGATTGAGAACTGATTTCGAATCGAGTGACGTCAACCAAGGCGCAAGTACTTTGGCACAAGCAGATATGGCGTCAGGACAAAACAACAGATGAACGCAATTCAGGATTCAACTTCGTCTTTATTCTAATGTTGTTAACATTAGAATACGGGTCTACAGCGAATAATAAGTTTGTTTACCGTGTTTTGGATTGTAGCGTTGCTCCAATATCCACTCGGATATTATTTTTCGCGGGAGTCATTTGTCTCTCGCTTAAAACAGGGTGATGTGTGACGGGCCAAAATCGGAAACAAATTATTATTCTACATTTAAATGGCGCTGACTATTCAGCCACGCCATATCCAAACTCTAATTAGTTATTAAGCCTATTTCTGGTTTTTATGATTAATTATATTAGTTTGACAAGTAAATAATTCATAAAAGAGTGTATATTTATTGAGTTATGATAAATAATAATATTTCACATTATTATTTATACATTGGATGGAAATCACTTGTAAAAGTGATTATTATTTAGGGAAAGTGTTGTAAGGAATTCCCTACAACACTTACTCTTTTCATGTGCAGTTGGGTAATTGGTCGCATCTGCGACCTATTTCCTAGTTTGTGTAGATGACCCTTGACCCTGGTCAAGCAGAGTTCACTTGGACTCTGGCAGGAAGTTGTACCGATTGGCCCAACTCCCTGCATGTCGTAGTTAAGCTTATAGTGCCCGCCTCTAATGGTCATACTAATGTTCAAATTGACACAGGCTGATCACCAAGTGAGCGACCACTATACAAGGGCTCGCAGAGCTCTATTTGGTTCCAGATTACCCTTAAAGATATATTGATATTATGTTCAGATTTACCTAGTTGACATGGTTTCAGAACGCTTTTAAGACTCTCGAACCGGCAGGTGCAACAACCGTAAAGACCGTAGTGAGCCATAGCATTATTGATCTGGACATGCCAGTTATCGTGACCATTCTCATTTGGGTTGGATAATTATCTATTAACGTGTTAGTTGCGATGCGGAGCGCCAGACTATACGGATGAAGGCCAAGTGGGTCACTTGACCCGCGCGACACCCCACTCAACTCTCGTTTACGGTATTTATGTTATCGTATTGCCTTGTTAGCGACACTCTGGTCAGATGGCCAGAGTATCGACCGTCATCTGTCTGGGACACATTGTCACTCGACAATGTCAGCCCAAACCTTGTGACGAATTCAGTTCCAAGTCAACCGTTAGTCAGATCGATCTTCTGTCTTAATCCTGTTAGAACCACTTCAGACAAACCAGGAATGACAGATAGAATTCCAGGTCTAGACATAATCCAGATTCACCTTCATGTATTTATATTATTATATTCTGTTCGATAGCATCTTATTCCTGGCTTTAGATTTGTATAAGTAATTGTTAGTCAATGCTCTGTTAATAAATTCATATTGTTATGTTTTGATAAGTTATGTGTATATTTTCCCTCTGAGCTTCCGTACAATTTCTACACACCAAGTTATCACTTTCAAGTCTCGCGTAGTTAGTGATTTAGTCGGTATTTCGAGGTTATTATCACTTGGTAATTTCTCCGAATATTGGATTGTCACACGGTTCATCGGTTTCAAATGGAATTTATGCCAGTACCTGCTAGTTTGTGATTTCTACTGTGCCATGCCAGTTTTATTAGTGCTCTTGTGAGTTTAAGCTGTCTGGAGCTAAGTTCCAGTTGAGTCAAGTTCCACCCAAGTCAAGTTTCAGCCGTATCATGTGTTTTTGTGCCTCTTGGAAGTGTTAAAAGCAGAGTAAAAGTGTTTGTTGTGCCTTTCTTGGATATATTGGCATTCTACATTGAATTAGGATATTTTCAAGTGAATTTGAAGATTTTTTCCACTGAAGATAGGCTTATTTTGCGAAGTTTTGATCTGTATTGATAAATATTTTGCATGATACTCATTTGCTCTATTTTATTTTGCATATTCTCCTATTTTACATGACATATGTTTGTTTTTGCATACCGTATTTTGTCGATTAAAGGCCGCCCTCGAATTACGACCGCCCTCGAATTACGGCCGCGCCCCTCGGCTGTAATTCAAAATAAACGCCGCACTCGAATTACGGCCGCGGCCATTATTCGAAGTTTATTTATCAGTTTTGAAGTAATGTATATTTAATACATTACTTCAAAACTGATAAATAAACTTACATTATTACATTCGAAATAATGTATTAACGTTTGCAAGTACTGTATATTTACTCTGTGTAGTAGAAAAGATCAAAGTGATTTCACAATTGGTTTTTTCTCTACTGTACAGAGTATATATTCAGTAGATGCAAACGTTTTTAATACGTTTGCATAGCTAAACGCAACGTACGTACGTTCGTTTCATGTACGCAACTTTTTAAGTTGTTTTTAACTTTAAAAAGTTGCGTACATGAAACGCAATTTACGGCAAACGATTTAAACGCCGCTCTCGAATTACGGCCGCCCTCGAATTACGGCCGCACCCCTCGGCCGCAATTTGTAATAAAGGCCACGGCCTTTAATCGACAAAATACGGTAATATATTTATATTTTGCATGTTATTTATGGTGAAATAATTTTTTGCAAGTGATTATTATTAGTGTATGTCATAATTTTGAATTTGATAATTAATATTTTTTTCTCTTTTTCTGAGTTTTTTGCGGCCTATGCCATTATTTGGAATCATCTTCTATTATTCAGTCATTATGCCACCGCCAATATCAACTGAAGAGGAGCAGCGCAAGAGACAAGAGCGCATTGACCAGATTTCTGTTGAAACATCATGGACTGTCCAGCAGGAGCTAATGGAAACTTATCTACATATGGTGGAGAGCTCTACTTTGCTTGAGGATGTTGAAGCTGCAGCAGGGGCCATGGTAGACTTGTATAAAGAGATTAAGTTGACTTGGCAAAAGAAGGTTGCTACGGTTAAAAGTGAGGATTATGTAAGAGAATTAAGTTGGATGAATAAGGTTAAATTAAGTATGAATTTTGGAGAAAGGCGTTTCAAAGCAATGGATACGCAACGTAGAGATGCTAATGCTCTCTCTTTTGCGACATCATCTAGTACTTTGCCTTTATCATCTACTTCACAGTCTGGCCCGACTGGGCAAATGCATGCAAAGCTACCTAAGCTCGAAATGCCTAAGTTCTCGGGCTTAACAATAGATTGGCCTAATTTCGAGGACAGGTTTGACTCGGCCGTTGGTCGAAATTTCCAATTAGCGGCTGTCGATAAATTCCAATACCTCCTTGCAGCTTGTCAAGGTGATGCTAAAAAATTAATTGAATCCTACCCAATGGAGGATGCATCATTTCAAGCTGCTTTAGATTTGCTTAAAAGTACATATAAGTCACATCTTATGCAAAAGTCTGCTTTACTCGCAGCAATTAAGTCTTTGCCTCTTATTAGCTCATCTAGGCCAATAGCATTAGTTAAGACTCGTTTTGCGCTATTGACTACGTATGCAACCCGCTTGGGTTTACTAAAACTAGGGTCAGAGCTAGCAGGTGAAATTTTAATACCTGAAGTATTAGATAAGTTACCATCTGATATAATATTAAAATATAACTTAGAATGTAGGCCGCATACAGGTGATTTTCAGTCATTGTTGACACATTTTGCAGAGCAAATAAAGGGTTATGAATTAACTGAAGCCTCATCTTCAAAAAGGACTTCACTTCCTGCTGATAATAAGAAGAAGGATCCTCCTAAGCCAGCTGAAAGACTGGCAAGATGAATACAATGTTAACTACAGGGGATTCGAAGTCGAAACCACAGGAAAAAAAGTCTGTTGCCTCACCGGGGGTTGTTAAGTGTTCATTTTGCGAAGAGGCCCACTATTCAACGCAATGCTCCAAAGTTGCTGGTGCGGACAAGCGCTACCAATTAGCAAAAGAAAAGCGCCTCCGTTTTAATTGCCTAACTGCGGGTCATCCTATTTTCAAATGTACTAGTGCAGGGAGATGCAGAACTTGTGGCAAGAAGCACCATACGGCTCTTCATCGTAATGTTGAGTCATCCCAATCTCAAGCATTTAAGTGCGAAGTTAAGGATCTCAAGGATGTTTCCCCGTCTACTACGGTTATGATGACGACCGAAGCCATTCAGTTTATGGCATTTATGGCGATTGCCACTGCTCCGAACGGAGGAATCCCTATTCGGATTCGAGGGATAATTGATTCAGCGTCTCACCGGTCTTATATTACCAGGCAGTTAATTGATGCTCTACACCTTACAAAGAAGAGTTCCGTTACGATGAGTTTGACAACTTTCTCGGACCAAATCCCAACTTTAAAGGAGTATGAAGTTTTTGGTTGTCGACTCCAATCTTGCTACGGATGAGCATTTAAAGAATTTGACTTTTATGCAACAAAGTCTTTGCCTAAAGTAAAAAGTTATTCAGGTCCGCACATTATTCAGCGAGTACATATGCAGAATCTGCCCATGGCCGAGCCTTTGCCTCCCATCACAGATGAGGTTCATATTCTCATAGGTGAGAGACATATGGCGAGTTCTACAATCTGGGCAGCGACGGATCTCGGCAGATGCCGGACTACTCGCAACGGTCTTTGGATGGGTGGTTTCTGGAGTTTTAAGGCATGGCAACGCTTCTGGGGCTGATGAGGTAGTTAATCTGAATTGTACTACAATGGATATAAGTCAAGAAGAGCCATCTTTGCAACAGTTTTGGGATTTAGAAGCAATTGGCATCAACTCAAATGAGAAGGAGTCGGACTTTGTTCGTCAACATTTTGATGAGACAGTTCAACGGAATGATGAGGACAGATATACAGTTAGTCTGCCATTTAATTCTAGGATCTCTAAGTTGGACACTAATCTGGATTCTGCCATAAGCCAATTGGCTTCAACCTTGAAGAGCATAGATGGTAAGCCAGCCCTTCAGGCTCGTTATAATGATGCCATTAAAGCTTATGAGAATGAAAACCATGCTGAGAAAGTACTTAATCTTAACACGAAGGGACCAGTCTATTACATTCCTCACCATCCAGTCGTGAGAGAGGACCGAGCGACGACTAAGTTCCGTGTTGTATTTAACGCTTCGTCTGCTAAGAAGGAGGGTCTTTCTCTTAATGATTGTACCTACCCTGGTCCTTCTCTTCTTCCAGAAGTCACAGCAGTCGCTTTACATTTTTGACTGCAACGTTATGTTGCCTTAGCAGATTTGAAAAAGGCTTTTCTACAGGTTGAGATTCAAGAGGACTTTCGCGATGTACTACGCTTCCTATGGGTTGATGAAGACTTTTTTCAGTCATCCTTTAATTGGAAGAACTTTCTTAGGCACTTAGTGACTTATCGAATGAAAGTAGTTTCTTTTGGACTTAATGCAAGTCCCTTTTTGCTTAATGTTGTTATTAGAAAGCAAGCTTCTCTCTGCAAGGACACTTATCCTAAAGAAGCAGAGATTCTGGATAAGTCAATGTATGTTGATGATCTTACAGTTGGTGCAGACACGGGAGAGGAATTAATTCAACTTTCGAGTAATTTAAACCTCATTTTATCTAAGGCGAAACTTCCGTTAGTAAAATGGATTACCTCTTCTCCTACTGTCTCCACTTCCTTACGTCAACAGTTTCAAAATGAGAGAAGAAACTGAACAAGATTTACCTATTACCAAAATTTTAGGGCTCTGTTGGGAACCAAATATGGATTTAATCAAGTATGACAAGCTTCAGGATTTCAGGCGCTGGACCAAACGCCATTTATGTAGTTTGCTTGCTTCGGTCTTTGATCCTTTAGGTCTTTTGGCCCCTGCTCTTTTGGAGTTGAAACTTCTAATTCAAAGGACTTGGGTGGAAGACATCGGATGGGATGAAGTACTGAGTGAGGAATATCAGAGCAAATATGCAAATTGGCGTCAGTTTTTTGAAAAAATTTTATGTTTGGAATTTCCAAGATGGGTTGGTACTCTGCAATCCCAAGAAATATTTTTGGAAATCTATTGCGATGCAAGCCTTTTGGCCTATGGCTGCGTGATATATGTAGTGTCTCCTGACAATAAGAGAAACTTATTAATTTCTAAGAGTAGGATTGCACCAATTAAAAGGCTAACACTGCCCAAATTGGAGTTAACTGCAGTGTTACTTGGAGCTCGATTATTTGCTTATATTCAAATTAATCTACCTTATGGGTATAAGTTAGCTACACCTAAGTTTTTTACTGATAGTCAGGTCACATTAACATGGATTATTTCAACTATGAACGTATGGAAACCTTACGTAACTAATAGAGTTCATGAAATTCTTGCTCTGACTTTGGTGAAGCAATGGTATTATGTCTCAACTGCCGATAATCCAGCGGATTTGTTAACTCGTACCGACAGAGCCTTTGAATTGCTAACTAAGACTTTATGGACACAGGGCTTGAATATTGTCGAAGGAATCCAATATAAAGAAGGTCAACTTCCGGAACCAGAAGAAGAGAAGAGGTCTATAATTAGTAATGTAGTTAATCTTGTCATCGAGGATTCAGATTTTGAGCTCGAGTTAGCTCGGTTTAGCAATTTAAATCGAATGATCCGGGTTTTTACATGGATCTTACGTTGGAAAAAGAGTTTAGGTCGAGAATTGACTTTGGATGAGTTGAATATCACTAAAAATCGTTTTATTCTTCAAAGTTTTTGGTTCTCACCAGAGCTACGAGCCATAGCCGAAGAAGGCAAGGTCCATAAATCTTCAAAGATATGCAAGTATTGTCCTTAAAGTCCCTTTAAGGACAATAAGGGATTTTTGAGATTGGGAGGACGTTTGGATCAAGCTCTACTTACTTCTGAGGAGAAACACCCAATTTTTCTTCATCATTCAAGTCGTCTAACCAAACTTCTGATCCTGGATGTCCATCTGCAACTTAAACATGGAGAAGTTTCCGAAGTTTTATTTCATATGCGTAAGAAATTTTGGATTCTGCGGGGCAGATGAACAGTTCGTTCTGCATTAAGAGACTGTTTAGTCTGTCGTAGATCAAAGCTGGAAGTACCTGACCCAGTCTTTGCTCCTTTACCCAGTGAGAGGGTTACACCTGCAAATCCCTTTCAGCATTGTGGGCTAGATTATTTAGGACCATTACAAATTAGAGATCAAAATACTAAGTTACAAAAAGTATATATTTTATTATTTACATGTATGGTGACATGAGCGGTGCACCTTGAAGTTGCAGTCACTCAATACTGAGCATTTTTTATTGGCCTTAAGAAAATTTGGAGCGCTACATGGTTATCCAGCAAAACTTTTCTCGGATAACTCAAAGACGTTTCATCGAGCCAACTTGGAGCTCAAGACTTGGGGTACTTTGTTATCCTCATCTCATATTAGTCGCTTTTTTTCGGACAAGGGAATTTGTGGCTTATTTATAGCCCCTCTTGTTCCCAACTGGGGAGGAGTCTGGGAAAGGCTCGTGAAGCTGGTTAAGGAGAAGCTTTGGAGGGTTCTTCGACAAGATACTTGCTCCTTAAATGTCCTAGATACGCACTGCAAAGAAATTTCATCAATTATAAATTCTCGACCGTTGGTTTATGTTACAGAATCAGATGGAAATGAATTTTCTTTAACTCCCGAACACTTCTTAACGGGCAATATGCATAAGGTTCTCCTAACAAAGCCAACTGACAAGATTAGAAACAAGGATCTAAGAAGACTTGAAAAAACTCGACGCAAGAATATTTATACCTTTTGGCAAACATGGAAGTGCTCTTATCTTCAACAATTAAGAAACTTTCATGAGTCTCGAGGTTCTCAAATGGACAATGTATTAAACGTTGGCAACATAGTATTGGTTGAAAAAACACATTGGAACCCTTACTTCTGGCCACTGGGAGGTAAATCCAAGTTATTTCCAGGAAGAGATGGCATAACGAGGGCAGCTGAGTGTCTAATGGGAGATGGTTCCAGTTTGGTAAGATCGGTTACAAAGTTGCGTAAACTCGAAGCCGAATGTTAGATTTTGCCAATGTTTATTTATTTGTTTTTTTTGCTGTGCGCAGGATGTTGCAAGCCAAACTGCGTCATTTGTGTGTTCACTATTTTATTTCCCTCTTAATGTATCACAAAGTATTGTGTTCTTATGTTGAAAATTTAATCTAATACTTATCTAAAGTCATGTTCCTATTCAATGCACCGTCTATTGATTTGCTGCCTCCTTTTGTATCGACCGAGCTGAAATGGATCTAATTATAAGTTTTAAGTTATGATGACATTTCCTCTACAGTTTAAGTTTCATGAAAAGTCACAGAAAATTACTTTATCACTCTCGGGAATGCCAATTCTTCTTTGCTGATCCTAGTTCGAGTTCTGTAATATGAAAGAAAAGCAATGAATAATTATTATTTCAGCTTCATGTATATTTAGATGAATTATTCCTAAGTCCTAGAATTTTTGGATGAAATCGGACATGACTCGTTTTGTATTTTGTGCTTTTTTTATGCCAAATTGTTTGTACCTATTGCTCAAGTTTTCTAACAGTAATTATTGTATTTTTTAGTTATCTTGAGAGAATATTTTCCAAGTTTTTCTTATGATTGAATCTCTGTTGATATAATGAATGGATGATGTTTTTCTATGGCTGCATATTCTATAATGTTAATTTGAGGTCATGTATTGATTCATTTTAAGTATTGAATTATGTTAATGCAACTTACTAAGTTTTTGGTACTATTTTCTATGTACTCTGCATCCTGATTGCGCTGTGGAGCTTCAATATTCCTCACCTGACCTGAGAGTGATCCTACAAGAAGAGGAGGATTATTAATTCTAATGTACATTTGTTTGTTGACACTATTTACATGCTATGTGTTTTGTATCAGGTCTGCTTTTGGATTGTGGTCCTCCATTTTGAATTGTGAACAGCTGTTAGGGTGCAGTTCTATTAATGTTGTATATACTTTAATTATTGCGCTATTAATTGCTCTAAAGTTTATGTGCTCTGATATTCTAATTTAATTGAGATTTTTCCATGTGTTTATGTTGCATTTAACCATACTTTATTTTTATTTTGTATGTTTTATTTGCATTTCTATTTGCTGCGGACTTCTGAGTCTGCCTTCGCCATTTTTGTTGTTATGACATCACTATTTGTGATAGTCTGAATGTAACTTTCATTTTTTATGACATTTTATTATTTTGTATCTGATTTTTTATTTTTTGAGTTTTCCTGTTGAATAAACTCAGTTCACTTTACAAGTTGATGCGATGAAGTTGTCCTTTCTTCTTTTATCATCAGATACGATCAAGGTTTAGGTTATGCATGCTACAACAATAGGTGTAACAAAATATTTAAATAGCGGACACATGTCAAACACAGAACAAAGCCAATGTACTTCACGTACACAATTTACCATGGCTACAAATTCGGCTTCCATTGTGCTACATGCTACACTTGATTGCTTCTTACAGTTCCATACAATGGGAACGCTACCCAGATAGACAATAAAGCCCCCAAAACTAAGCGAAGTGATGGGGTCGCTTGCCCAGGATGCATCAGAGTACGACCACACACGATCAGAGGAACACTGCGATAATTCTATGCGATAATTGGCAGTATTTAAAACATATTGCAGCACTTGTAATAATGCCTTGACGTGCTTGCTGGTATGTGCTCCGGAATATTGGAACAAAGCGATCACAGAAAATAGAATATCTGGTCGGGTGCGCGATGCTAAAAACAAAAGTGAGCCTATTAAAGAACGATAAGGAAAAGTATTAGGTAAAACATTAGCATCACGAACAAGAATGGTACACGCAGTAACAGGAACCTTAACAAGATTATTAGGTACTAAGTTATACGTACTTGCCAACTTCAGTATGTAATTGGTTTGCGACATGAACACTTTATCTGTCTCATGAATAAAATCAACATCCAATAAGGATTTAATCCTTCCCAGATCCACAATATCAAATCTCTGGTTCAATCTTCGCAATATTTCTGCTTTGGTGTCTTCGGAGTCAGCAAATAAGATCATGTCGTCCACGTAAATGAGTAAAACGGCTTTCAAACCAAATAAATACTCGCAATTACACATAGGTAACTTATCAAAGCCTAAGTCCAATAAGTATCATCTAACTTGATATTCCACATTTGGCCTGATTGGTGTAGGCCATACAATGCCTTCTTCAAAAACCAGACACGGCCTTTGCCATAATTAGGTGCCCCCTGAGGAATGCGCATGTAAATGGGTTTATCCAAATCACCATACAGGTAAGCACACTTGACATCAAGGTGAGAATCAATCCAGCCTTTAAGGACTACCAGAAGGCAATAAAACAGTCTGATGAGCACAAAATTCACTACTGGTGAAAAGACCTCATCAAAGTCAATACCTGAAGTCTGCCTAAAGCCCTGAGTCACTAAACGAGCTCTAAAACGCATTGCTTCTCCTGCAGAATTCTTTTTCAATTTAAAAATCCATTTGTTTCCTAAAATGGTGATATTCTCGGGTGGAATTACTTCATTATAGACTTCTCGTTTGACAAAAGTACTCAGCTCTTCATTAACAGCTTTGGTCCACTGTTTGGATTCTACAGATTTCATAGCTTCTGAATAACTTTGCGGGTCACGTGCGGTAAAATGGACATGTCGTGACGTAACTCTCGAATAATCAATTTCAGGATGTCTCTCAATAGAACGGAAATTGAATCTTGCTTCGTCATAGGGAATGCCCACTTCGGCACAATAATCCTCAACGTCACCCTTACTCCGAAGTCTTCGTGAAGCTATAGGATAATAATACACGTCGATACGCTTAGCTTCGCCCGGATTTCTTTTACGAACGTGTTCTTCACGTCTCCAGTTGCGGTAAATAGAAGATCCGCCTACAAGACGCCACTTAAACTCAGTCAAAGCGTCTAAATCCAGTGATTGAGCAGGTGTGGACAAAGATTCCGTATCCGAAATATCCTCTGCGCTGCTGACAGCCATCTGCGGTGGGTCCATGGCCCAAGGAGAACCAAATACAGGTTGTCTCAAAATTGACCTTGGCAATATTGAAGTAGACGGTGTAACTTGACTTGACTCCTCTTCATTAGGTAATGCCCATATTCCTGTAGGCCTAGTAGGTGAGCCCTGCGGTGTGCACACAGGTGATGGAGTAGGCGAAATCACCTCTTCAGGTGATGAGTCGACATCAACAAATGGTTCTTCATCCAATAAATTCGATTCACTGGATGGACTATACTCCGTATCGCTACTGTCATCATCGCTTGAATCCGAAACATGCCTTGGCCAAGCTAAAGTATTATCACCAATTGGGTCTTGGCAATGCTCAGTATCTTGGTGATTGCCGAAATTCCTATAAATAGAGGTTTCTTCAATCTTCACATGTTTGGTTTCAATAACTCGATCAGACTCTGGATCCCAGACATGATATCCACGTGTGCCTATGGCATAGCCGACCAAAACCCCCATCCAAACGCGTGGTTCCAACTTCCTACGACCTGGCGTCGTATGGTGTACAAACATTTGGAACCTGGTCTACGGATGTGGGGTAAAGATAGTCCTCGGTTTTTCCACCGAACATACGGAACTTCAAAATCCAAATGAGAATGCGGAAACCTATTCTTCAAATAGGCAACAGTAACTGCAATTTCTGCCCATAAGCGTTGTGGTAGTCCAGTCTCATCTAGGATGGAACGTACTGCATCAAAAATTGTACGGTTGATGCGTTCTGCAACACCATTCATCTCCGGTGAATATGCATTGGTACGTTGTCCCTCAATACCGCGTTCTTCCAGAAATTTGATGAATCGGTCATTTACAAACTCGGCACCCCTGTCTGTTCGAAGTGCCTTGACTTTGGTATCCGCTACAAGCTCCACTCGAGATAAAAATGCCTTGAATTCTTCAAAAACATCACTCTTCTTAGCAATCGGTATGACCCATAGGTAATGCGTTAAATCATCAATTATCGTCAAAAAGATAATTGGCCTTTCCGCAAGACGTAACACGGTTTGGGCCCAGACATCCAGATGTAACAGATCCATGTTGTGGAATATGTTTGGCCAGAACTCTCGAGCACCGTAAAGGTGTAGAAATTGGTGGAAATCAAATTTTTGCAATTTTTGGAAATTTTGATTTTGGATGGAAAATCCGAGATCGCTCGGCGGGACTCGGTGGCCCGGCTGCGGCCAAAAGTATACGCGATTTCCGTCGACCCAAAAGTCGGCCCTAAATATGCTTCTGAGCACTCCGGCGATAGCCTGGCTGTGTTCCTCGTGCCTTGCTTGGTATCTGACAGTAAAATCAGAATTTCGACTCGACTGGTACCCACTGGACATAAAAAATACCGCAATAAGGTGAAAACCAAAAGTGTACCGAATGGTGCTTTGCTGCGGTACGATGTAGGGAGTTCGCGCTGAATTCCAGCCGCATGTGGGACGAGCGGCTTCTGGCTGACGTACGTGAACTTCGATTCGCGCACCACGTTTCGGAACCGGCGACGTGACTTTGCGTACTTCTTCGGCCGCGTAAAGGCTCTCGGCGGCCGCAGACAAACTGCTTATATGCCGCAAGTGAATTAATGTGTTAATTTATGTTCTCATTTAATTTGTATTTATTTAATATATTATGTTTCTATTCATTATGTTTTGTTGTCTCCTGTGAGACACTGTATTAATTGTATTTTATATTTGGGTGTCACCTATGGACTACCGTAGGCTTTTGGCGCCACCTATATGTTTTTAAATAAAAAGTTAACACTTGCAATATTGCACAGTGTACGCAACACGTCTCTCCTTGTCTCCAGCTCACACACCAAGTTCTGACCAATTTCCTGCACTATTACAACATGGTTATGGGCCCAGGCAGGTTTGCCACTACTTTTTGATGTTTGCAAGGTTGTTTTTGGTGTGTTTGGCCTGTTGCGTGCGATTTTCGAGCGCGAGGTCGCAACTCGAGTTCGCGAGGTCTTATCGCGAGTTGCGAGGAGAAAACGTGAGCGGTTTGTGTGTGTCTCCAACCGACTGGAGACACAGTCAGGTAATTCCTGATATTTGTTGTTTTTGGGCGTTTTATTGCCGGATTTTCGTCTTTATAGTGCCGGACGCCATTTTTGCCGAATTGAAGGACGAGTCAAGGACATTTCGGATGCAACTGCATTATTTTCGCCACATCGAGCCATATATCGAGGGATTTTGTGTTTGACCGCTTGGACATTAGCGAGTTTGGCGAGTTCCAGTGCTTTTTCGTCTGTTTTTGGATTTTGCGGATCAAAATTCACGAACAATTACCACAGGAAGTCACCACTGAAGCCTTCATTGGAAGACGTCGCTCCTTTAGTGGAGATCTTTACTTTTTATTTGTTGTACTTATTTGTCCTTTCACATTTTCACCTAAGAGGCTACCTAACCTTAAGGGACATTTATTTTCATCCCGAGGATCTGGTAGATGGTGCCTCCCTATCTGTCATTTTGGTGGGGCTTATTGTAGCGATAATATTTATTTTGAGCGTATTTTCAGCTTTTCTAAAGGTCGGATTTGACCTTCTAGGTTATTTTGAGTTTTCAGCCTTATTATTCGAATTTTTATTCGTTTTTGCGTATTTGAGCATTAGTTTTGTATTTTTGGTGAGTTTGTTGACTCTAGTTTTGTTGTTTGCTCGATATTATCGAGATTTCCTGGCTCATTTACGAGTTTTACAGGAAAAACTCAAGGTTTTTGAGTTTTCGGGTCGAGATTTGAGTATTAGTACGCTTTTGTTTGTTTTTCGCAAGTTTGAGCTTACTTTGCGAATTTCCCACGTTGATATTAATTTTGTATTGCGTGTTTCTCGAATATTGATCGGGATTATCAGTTTATTTGAAGTTTTGAGGCAAAAATTTCAGATTTTAGGATTTTTGCGTGCTCTTATTGTTTTTATTTTATCGGAGAATAGTTTAGCTTTATATATTTTTGAATTTTTGAGTTCAAATTCATTTGACTTTCTCTTTAAGCTTAGAATTTGGAAAATATTTTTCGAATTATTCAGTATTGTTAGGATTTTGGATTTAAGTTTTAAGGTCTTAGTGCAGCTTTGCAGTTTAAAGTGTAGTTTGCACATTTCCGTGTATTTATTGGAACCATATTCGGTTTTTGAATCCGTATTAATATAGTTTATTAATACGTTTATTAGTTTTTGATTAGAGATTCCGGTTTGTGAATATTCGGAATTAATTTTTGGATTTATTTGCCTTATTATAGTTTTAGTAGTAGGGTTAACAGGTGTTAACATCTATATTAGCTTGGTATATTCCGCTTTGGGTCATTTTAGAGTTAAAGATGACGGAAAAAGACGGAATCTTGAGTTTCAAGAAGTTAAACGAACTTAATTATGTAAGTTGGAAAAGGGATATGCTAGCATGCTTAGCGAGTAAAGGTATAAGTGATTTCATTGATCCCAAACATGCTTTGGCTGCAGGGTCAACTCCAGCAGAGACTAGGCAATTTAATATTGATAAGTCGAAGGCGGGGTATGATTTTCCTGAGGATTGAGGACAAACTTAAATGCTTATTAGATGGGATCACTGAACCCGACAAGCGTTGGGAGAAGCTTGCTAAGACGTATGAGCCAAAGTCCAAGGCGCGTATTGCGCGTCTGTTAGGGCAATTCCATCTTGCACAAATGCAACCTAACGAAAGTATAATTTTATTTTTAAATCGTATTCGACAACTATCGCATGACTTAGAATTGGCGGGGAAAAGATAGATGATTCTGACATAGCTTATCGGATGCTGTGCACTTTGCCCCCGCAGTATGACGTCATTGTTAGCCAAATTTACAAATGGGATGATGATGCCATGATACCTTCAAAAGTTGAAGAAGCTCTTATCGAAGAATACGAAAATTTGAAATCGCGCGATCAACGAACTAAAGTTACAAACAATGGAGATAATGCTTTATCAACAGCCAATAGGGGTTTTAGCAAGGGTAAATCGAATACAAGCGTTATTTGTTACAATTGTGGGATAAAGGGTCATTACTCTAAAGATTGTCGAAAGAAATCAAAGAAAGATGTTACTTGTTCCATTTGTAAAACTGTGGGTCATTATGCTGCTACCTGTAGGAAGGGCAAATCACCCAAGGGGTCAGCAGCGGGCGCTAGTAGTTCGGTCTCTTTCTCATCTTTTGATGATGCACTAATCATTGATGATATGGTTTTGTCTACTGAAACTAATGAGTGGATATGGGATACTAGTTCAGGTACCCATTTGTGTTATGATAAAGATTTATTTGTTCAGTTAACAATGGGTAAGCCATATAAAATGAATGCTTACTCGGGAACCTTTGACGTAGAGGAGGTTAGTACTGTACGATTTAACCATTTAATTGGGAGGGTCAACCATAGG